>WFKH01011926.1:65246122-65261623 GCA_016163765.1 Magallana hongkongensis
TATATATATATATATATATATATATAAAGCTGAACAGTAAACATTGTTGCTTCTACAATGTATAATATATTATTGCTCAGTAAAGAGTTATAAGTAAAAGAGATTAGGTCCCTCCTGGCCCCTAATTAAAGGGACCAGCCCCTATTTCTTTATATTAATGAAAGCTTTTGCTTTACATGTCTTGACAAAGTGTGTACATGTTAAAAGATATTTTACAAAAGGTGTTAAAATTTTACTTAAAATTTCGGTGCTAATTTTCGTGGTCGGGCGAGCTTCGGCGCTGCATTTTTAACAATGTCAAATACAGAGGAATATCTACAGATATCAATCTACTATCCCTAAAACGATTCACGCTTCTATCACCACTAGCTTTGGAGGGGTTACGTGTACAAAATGGTCCTTAAAATTTCAGGAAATCTTCAAAATCTCAAACGGAAAGTGACGTCATCAACTCACTGAATAGTTTGTAAGTTACAGCGCTCGAAAAATGACAGAGGGAAAAAAATGATATAAAATAATAATAAAAAGAAACCGTACAATAGCAAGAGGGCCTTTCGTTAAAAACGGAAGACCCTAATAATAACTAGATGCGATCTCGTTGCGAGCAACGAGTGGGTCTTCCGTCCGATTTCTGATAAGATGCGATGAGATGATTTTTTGCCTGCATTTTGACTCGGTCTGAGGTCAATTTAACTCAATTTAAATGAGTTAATTTTTTTTTTGAAAAAAAATTAAAATTTTTCAAATCAGTTCAAGAAAGACGTCATAAGACTCAGAATTGCAAAAGCAACTTAGATATCATATTTTAAAATAGGTCTGAGGTCATTTTAACACGATTTAAATCAGTTCAAATTTTTTGAAAAATTCAAATTTCATTCAATCTATTAAACAAAGATGTAATCAGACGCAGGAATTGAAAGTGCAACTTAGATATCGTTTTTTGAAATCGGTCTAGGGTCATTTAACACGGTTTAGATAAGTTAAGTGGTCTGAAGTTTATAGCTCTTTACTTTTCTTATGTATTATATAATCAGGGAGTTTAAGGGGCTGGAAGTCAATAAGTTTGACCATTTTTTCTCAAAAAGGAGATCTTCTTTAAAAAGCAATACAGAAAAGCATAACGAGTCAGCCCCTTTTTCCACTTCATGCTTCGTTGTCGTAAATCACAGACATGGTCATATCATCACCGAAACTCGGCCAAAATACCTCCTCGTTTCTTGCAACGAGATCGTGTCTAGTTATTTTTAATTTCCCTTTTGTCGGCAGAATATCTCAGAGATGACTGGATAGATTTTTTTTCTGAAAGTTTCAGGAAGGGTAGACAATGACAATAATTCGATGCATTGACTTTTTTTTCTCAAAATTTATTTTCTTTTGTCTGTTTCCTGTCCCGAGACAAAAAACCTTGTTACGTCGAGATTTCAGAAATGGTAAAAACTTGAAAATCCAAACTTTGTAGGATGATAGATCTATGCATGTAGATATGTTTAAACTACTAATGTTTGATCCAAAATTTGAGGGATTTTTTGCCTTCTTTTGTCATAGTAAAATTTCGGTATTAAGGATGCCATAGGCCATTTATTCATTATCTAATAAACAAATAAATTCTTCTTCCGATGAGGTATATCAAATATCTCAATTAGTTTTCTTTTTCAATTTTTGTACCCACGAGATCTGATCAAGACACATAACTTTCGTGGATAATAGACATTTGGTTGAAGATGTCTTTAACGGATTTCTTTTTGTCAAACGTCATTTCTGGTTCTCGCCGAGAGGGTTCAAACAAATAAAGATGTAAATAAGATTAGCTGGTTTTTTTCTTACTGTTACACTTAGCCTAAAAAACAATTATGCACATTTGGCAAATAAACAAGAAATACTAGATTTTTTTCATTGAACGCTTCCATTCCCGAGACCAAAAAAATCTTGTTACATCGAGATCTCAGAAATGGAAAATATTTCATAATCCAAACTTTGAGTAATGATAGACCTATGTACGTAGATTTTTTTTTGCTTGATACGTCGAAACTTCCGGTCGGCTCAAGATGTACTTCAGAAATTTGGGGGTTTTTTTATATTGTCAGTTTACATGGAATAAATAAGAATATTTTCTATCCTCGAGATCTCAGAAACTTTAAGTGATTACGACCTGAAACGTTTTATGGATGCTATAGCAACAATAGTCTAATGTTGAAATAATAGTTATTTAGTTGGTTACAATATTTGCTTTGTATGTGATCACAAACAAATTTGAAAACAATAACTGTTAATTATAAAAATATTTTCATTTAGATTCTTTGGAAATGGAACCAATAAAGAAACTTGTCCTTGTCCTTGGTTTCTCTGTTCTGCTTGGCATATTCATTTTTGGATTTTTCGCAACCCTAAAAGAAAGAGGATTTGTTTACATTGCTCCCACAATCAAGAAAAATACAGCTGTTAAAACACAAGCCACATTATCCAATGCCAAAAACGGTTCTCTGGATACTAAGACCTGGATAATTTTATGGTATAACATTCCATCTTTTTTAAATCCCTACGTAAAGTATTCTAAAACGAAAAAATGTGAACATGTAGGATCAAACTGTGTTATATCAACGGAGAACTCTGATCTCCATAACAGTAGTGTTGTGATTTTCACACATTCATCTCTACCAGGTTCTCCTCCTCTGAAGAATAAATCCCAGATCTGGATGTTTAATACTCTGAAAAACAAAGCTTTTACACAGAGGCCAAATACCGCCTGGAAAAATAAATTTAAATGGATCATGTCTTATCGAAGAAATGCCGACGTTCCAAGACCGTATGGTAAAATCATAAGACTGGACAAAAGTTTAAGAAGAAATTACTTTGAGATTTTTCGACAAAAGACAAAATTCGGTGTTTGGATGTCTGGTCACTGCCCTGTTCCATCTCGTCGTAAAGAATACATTGAACAATTGCAGAAGTACATACAAGTTGACACGTTTGGAGCATGTGGAAAGAAAAAGTGTGGGGTTCGACCGTGCTTAAGAATGATTGTTTGACGAATCTTGCTAGGGAATATGTTTTATATTTCCTTCGAGAAAAACATTTGTAGGGATTACTCCACAGAAAAGGTGTTTAACTTATATAAATATGATTTCAACCTTAGCATCATACCGGTTGTAAATGGTCTACCCCAAGCAAGTGAATATTTACCTAAGGGAACCTTTTAAGCACATTGGATTATACTTCTCCAGAGGCGTTGGCAAAAAAGCTCAAAGAAATCGAATCAAGTGAAAATTTATATGCTAAATATCTGAAAGAAAAAGATAAATATTATTCGTTAGATGAACCTGAAACTTTTCGAGAAGCGATGTGTAATGTTTGTCAGAAACTAGATAAGTTGGGAGGGGACAAAATTTTGCCTAAAGCGGATGTGATGGACATGTTTATAACTGATTGTTAAGTTACCCTGTTTATGCTGTTGTGGCATTTTTCGAGGGGCATTGAATTCCCAATAAATGTTTGAACAATTGCTATAACTCATATTATGGTGTAGGGAGAAGAAACACAACATCAATTGAAATAATGTGTATTTCCTGTCCGGAATTTAATTGCAGACCGCTCATTGGACACGAAAATAGATACAGATACAGATATATTTGCACATAGGTATATTTTTTTGAAAATTGAAAGACGAATGACATTGTTCATATGCGTTTATTGTACCTTTTATCAATAAAAAAAATAATATATTAGTTTATCAAGAGAACCATGTTATTAATATAAATGTAATTATAAAATAAAAATAGGACCGTGTTATTAACATAGATGTGATGATTTTCTCCCTCGTTTCACTCCTCCGAAAATAAATATTTTCTTGATTAATTTATTAAAAAATAAAACAGATTTTGAGATTGGTACGTTTGTTACAAATCGCATTTAATACTCATTCAACATACAAATAAACAACCACACAAAAAACAACTACTGTTCAGTTTTAATCTTTAAAAAAAACATGGGGCTGGGAAGGCAAGCAAAGCCTGCCCTTTTACAACTGTTTAACCCTTTACAGTGTCGATGTGTTACAAAATAAGGGATCTTAAAGGGCCAGAATTTTAAACATTTGATGTTACATAACTATTCAACGAGAATTTTCTTTTGTAAATCATCTTAAAGTCGTTCAGAATTCAATTCTAAACGACATGCTTTCTTCAAAATTGTCTAACAACTCACATTAGGGAGTTACTTGGCTGGCCCCTAAAACTGATTGTCTCATTTATCTCAAGACTAAGGAACAATTTGTTATAACTTGAAGAACAAAAAAATGAAAAACATTGTCTCAACAAGATTATAGAAATAGCAGAGACTTGAAAAACCACATTTTGTTCGATGACAGACCTTTATATGTTTGAATTATGTTTTGTTTGTGACAGTGTAACTTCCGGTAGTTACAGGAAGTATTCAAAATTTATTTTGTTTTGTTTCGTTTTGCTTTTGATTTTTTCGTTGTTTAACATGAAAAAAGTTTCTGGAAATGCCTTTCAGACTTCTTACAGATTAAAAAATAATGTAAGAACGGAAGACCTTTTTGTTGTTTGGCAACAAGAGTCTAGTTATTAAGGTCTTCCGTTCCGTTAGGGTGAGAACCTAGTAAGTTGCAAGAACTTGTGTTCGAACCCTTTGTATATTGTATATACAATAAAATATGTTCAAACCACAACGGCAGACCATATAGTGATTGTATTGTTTTTTCTTTATTATAATTATTATTATTATTTTATCTTTTTTTTATTTTGTTGGCAGAATATCTAAAAAATGACTGGATGACTGGATAGATTTTCCTGGAATTTCTAAGGATGGTAGACAATGATAATATCTCACGGCTTTTTTTCATTTTTTTTCAAAATTAATTTCCGGTAGTCCGTCTTTTGTCCCGAGACAAAAACCTTATTCCCTCGAGATCTCAGAAACGGTAAACACTTGAACATCTAAACTTTGTGGGATGATAGACCTCTGTATGTAGATATTTTTAAACTATTTGTTAGATTGGTCGTAACTTCCGGTCGTCAGAGGAAGTATTTCAAAAATCAAAAGTTTAGATTTTTTTTTAAATTTAACATGGAATAAATTTATCAGTTTTATAGCTTATATATGTACTATAAAATGTTAAATAAACATACAAAATCTACTTTCGCTGAGGTATCTCAAATATATCAGATAGGTTTCTTTTTATCAAATTTTGTACCCGCGAGATTTCAGAAACTGTAAGTGATCAGGAAAAAAACTGTTGTGGGTGATAGAAAAGATGTGCTAAACGAGTTTCATTTTGTTCTCTGTCACTGCCTGTTTTTTACCGGAAGGGTTCAAACAAATAAAAGTTAGTAAAATTAACTTCTTTTTCTTTGACTCTTTCACTTAGTCTGATAAACAATAATATACGTTACGCAAGTGTTCAGAAGAACTACTTTACTTTCAAAAAGCACTTCTCTTCGTCCGTTTTCGGTCCTGATACAAAAATACTTGTTCCCACTGTGGATGATAAACCTAAGTATGTAAATGTGTTTAAACTTTTTTGTTTGATTTGTCGTAATTTCCGGTCGTCACAGGAGGTAATTCAAATTTTTTTATTTTCAGTTCTTAAGTTTTACTTGTGATGGATACATCAGTACAAACCTTACAAATGTCATCTATGCAATGTTAAATGAACAAAAAATTCTACTTCTGGTGAGACGTCTCAAATATCTCAGGTACATGTAGGTTTTTTCCACAAATTTGTACCCGCGAGATTTCAGAAACTGTAAGTGATCAAGACAGGAAACTTTTATGGATAATTAACATTTTATTGAAGATCTGTTTAATGGGTTTAAGTTTGTCCACTGTCACTTCCGGTCCTCAACGGAATGGTTTGAATAAATCAAATTGTTTATAAGTTAACTTTAAAAAAAAAACAACTTTGTCACACTAACATCTAAAAAATTGAAATGATTTTAAGAACCAAACTTTGTGGGATGATAAATCTTTGTATGCAGGTTTTTTAAGCTGTTTTGTTTAATTTGTCGTAACTTCCGGGTCGTCACAGGAAGTAATCAAACTTGATTTTTTTTTTCATTTTTGTTGTTTTATTTGAAAGTATCATTTGGAATAGTTTTTCACATTTTTTACAGATCAATATATAATACAAGAACGGAATACCTTTTTGTTGCTATTGTCTTCCTTAAATTAAAGAAAATCATTGGTGGAAAAATTGTCATCTTAAAAATGTAACTATGAAGAGTGTTCATAATTGTTCATAATTTTCAAACTTGTTATATTTCCGAATCTAGTAAGACCTATTGGGTTACATTTAAGATAGCATCTCTTTTAATGTCTTAAAAACATTGTTCATTTCTAAAAAGTTGCATCTGATTTTATGATAATAAAGCAATTATAATTCGGCAATTTATATATTACTGAATTATATATTACTGAACGGTTATTCTGAAAGGTCGTTAATTTTGCTTTTTTTCTACAACATATTATTTGTTTTTAGATTACTAATGGATATTCATGGTATTGCTATGTAATTCTTTAGTATGTATTGAGTCTTAGTAGTACAATTACACATGCCAGAAACATAATGATTAATAATTATTTTCTGTGGATACTAAAAATGTTGCAATCTTAAAAGAAAAAAGGCGATAAAAACTCAAAACAAGCAAAGAAACATTTAAGAAAGCTTAAAAAATCAACACAAAAAAAATCAATAAATCTAGATGATATTTCTCTTTGACAGTACAATTTTGACACCTTCTAGAAGCAATACAATCTGATTTTATATATAGCGTAAATGAATGGCAGCTCTATTTTCAAAGGTCCTAAGCATAAAATTTTATCACAAATCATCTTGAGAAGAACAAGGAAATCCTACCTTCTCTTGAAATTTATGGTGCGCAATGTTAAGCAGCTCGGATAAAATCTTCAGTATGTTATGCAACATTTATTGGTTTAGATTAATTTATTGGTTGGCGCACATTTTGTTTTTGTTTTATTCATATTCTTTTTTTCTATAGCTGAATTATCATTACATCCGTCTTACATTCTTTTTTTCCCCAACTTACTGGCCTATAAAAAAAACATTTTTACCATCTTTAGTAGAACGCGTTTTTGTTTTTGTTTTTGTTGTTTTTGGTTTTTTGTTTGGTTGTTTGTTTGTTTGTTTGTTTGTTTTTTTTCTATATACAATTTGCATCAAGTGAAACGAAATTCGGAATCAAAATCATGTTCGCTTCTAATACTTAAATGCTGCTTCCTGTTTCTAGAGTTTCTGAGCTCTCAGTCGGAGTTCTGAACCGACAGCCGAGGTGGAAAGAAGTTGTGAAACAGTAGATAGGTTGAAACCTAGAACACAAATAAATACCTTACGTGCCTGCATAAGGCTTTCGAGAAATTTATTGTATGTGTTGTGTCGGCTGGTAACAGAATAAGTTCTGCTGAGGAAGCGCATGTGCTCTAGTTGGGAATGGATAATTGTAAATATTCCTGGTTGAAATCTTTGATTTAGAAATTTGATTTATATTTCAATTGCTTAGCAGAGCAACCCAATCTTCGAACCTGGAAAACGTCGGGATTCGGTTATAGATAATCATTTTTTCCCCTATATAATCAACTGTGATCAATTATATTTAATGGAGGAGATGATAGATGAAGAAATATCATTTCTTGAGCATAGTTGCGATCGATTGCACAAGAAAATAGAGAGATTTTCCACACCTAGGGAGAGACGAACACAAGTGCGCGATGCTGGAATCGCTACAATGAATGGAACGAACGGAGGTCAAGATTACGATCCTGAGAATACAGTTGTATTGCTGGAAAATTAAGAAAGGGATTGTATTGACATTAACAAGCGCACAAGCCATGTTAGAGTGCACCGGGCGAAGGAACACGATGAAGTTAATACTAATAGGTCGTTGCTGGCGAACGCGCTGGATGACTACATATAAGGCACTAAAACAGCAAGCTCGCCGCCAACTGCGGGAGCGCCAATATTGCCGAGTGCGACATTGACGGGTGTGCCATTAAAACGAAGAAATGCGTCATCGCATGAGTAAACAACCTATAAGAAAACAATTTTGTTCCTGAACTGACAACCTGAATCATTTTGAATATACGAAATTCCTTAACACAAATAAAGCGCTTTGATCAATAAATTAACTTAAAGTTAAATCATTTTTCCGTCCTTGAAATTTCCTACTCATTTATTTAGTTTGCAAATGCAGTCATATGACGCCATCCGGTGTCCGAATGAACCTTGTTTTTTAAGATGTGTTAGATAAGCTATATAAAAAGGGTGCAACGGGGATGAAAAAGACTGTTTGTCATGCCAGCAAAAATGTATACAGACACCGTTAAAACCATTTCTGACTGAGGGGGTTATGGGGTTTTTCAATATAATATGTCCACCGTTGGCATCCAATGATATAATAATACAATATCACACGCAGAATGTATTTCTTCACGAATGTATGAGAAAACAGCTTAGTCTAATTAAATACTAAAGCTAATTGACATTGTGTAAAGTATCGCTATTCCGATTTGAAAATCATAGCAGAATACCCCTTATAAATGAACAATCCCCATTTTAGTTTCCATATCGTCGGGACCACCAATCTAGTATGATTATACCCTTCGCAATCGTTTTACCTCTTTGCACATTTTCAACTTTTAACGGACGAATTTTCTATTGGCTTGCATTACACTGACCTGTATTTGTTTTGTTTTTTATGTCAGTTCCCCTGATTTTGGGAAAGCGTTTCAACCTATCTACTGTTTCACAACTTCTTCTCACCTCGGCTAACGGTTCAGAACTCCGACTGAGACCTCATAAACTATGCTTATACATGTACCCTAAATCACGTGATTCGTGGGGATCTAGAAACAGGAAGCAGTATTTATAGTATTAGTAGCAAAGATGATTTTGATTCCGAATTTCGTTTCACTTGATGTAAATCGTAATATAGAAAAAAAATAATGATTTGGAAAACGAAGAATATAAGACGGATGTAATGATAATTCAGCTATAGAAAAAAGAATATCAATAAAAAAAAAATATGCGCCAACCAATATATTAATCTTGACCAATAAATGTTACAAAACATATTAAAGATTTTATTCGAGCTGCTTAACATTGCGCACCATAAATTCCAAGAGAAGGTAAAATTTGCTTCTTTTTCTCAAGATGAGTGTTCTAAAATTTTATGCATACGACCTTTGAAAATAGTCGCCATTCATTTACACTATACATAAAATCTGATTATACTGCTTCTATATGATGTCAAAATTGTACTGTCAAAAATAAATATCCTATAGATTTAATGATTTTTGTTTTGTTGTTGATTGTTTAAGCTTTCTAAAATGTTTCATTGCTTGTTTTGAGCTTTTATCGCGGTTTTTTTTTCCCTTTTAAGATTGCAACATTTTTAGTATCCACAGAACATACTTATGAATCCTTATGTTTCTGGCATGTGCAATTTTACTACGACGACTCAATACATACTCAAGCAATACCATAAATATCCATAAGTAATCTGAAAAAAAAATATGTTGTAGAAAAAAGCTAAATTAAGAACCTTTCAGAATAACCGGTAATATATGAATTACCGAATTATATTTGCTTTATTATCATAAAAGCAGATGCATTTTTTTTTTTTTTTTTTAGAAATGAACAATGGGCTTTAAGACTTTAAAAGAGATGTTATCTTAAATAAACCCAATAGGTCGTACTTACTTAGAAAATATAACAAGTTTGAAAATTACGGACACTTATGAACACTCTTCATAGTTACATTTTTAAGATGACAATTTTTCCACCAATGTTTTTCTTTAATTTAAGGAAGACAATAGCAACAAAAAGGTCCTCGTTCTTGTATCATATATTAATCTGTAAAATAAATGTGAAAGACTATTCCAAATAGTACGTTCAAGTAAAACAACAAAAATGAAAAAAAAAAAACGGTTTTGACTACTTCCTGTGACGACCGGAAGTTACAATATATTGAAGATCATTATCAAACATTATTGTCAAAATGGTAAAGTAAATGTTGTTTTACTGATTTACAATTTCATTTCCTCTTTTTCATTGAAAAAGAATGTTTAAATTTTATAATAGCTTTGAAAAAATTGCAACTTACAGTGAAATTTTAATTGACCGTAGTCAACATACTGTATAACAACTACTTTCAAAACCATCCCGCAACAATTTGTACACTCAACTTGATAACGAGATCTCTTGTTATAGAATGGTCTAGGCTATTAGTGTAAACAATGCAATCTGCCGTTCAGCAACTTAACATTTTAGACTCAAAGTATTTAGAACATTACAAAGTACAAATTAAATTACCATGTGTTTTTAGATATACCAGATGTAAACTTACATTGAGCAACTGACATGCTAATCCGTTCTCTTTTGAGTTGGAACTACAATTTTGTGCAATGAACAAATTACGTCTCTTTTAGCATAACATTGTTTGGGCGAATACAAGACGGGGCGAGACCGTTTGCAAGCGAAGAAGTGTGAAGATAACACGGGGCGAATGTAACCCTGTATACAGTTTATGAAGCGCCATATTGGAAGCACCTTAATGTTACATGTACCACGTGTTCATCGGACATGCGAAATAAATTAATAAATACACATTTCATTCATTAACAAAAAGATCAATACATAAATTAAAAAGAAAATAATAAATATATACATAAATGATTAAATAAATAAATAAATAAATAAATAAAAGGAAAAAATGACGCTTATTCTTTTTTTTCTTTCTTTTTTTCTACATAATTTAGATTCTGTTCTGAGATACTCTGCAATGTTATCGAAACATCTTGAGTTCATACGTTAACTGTGCATATTATTGTTCTTAATCTTTTATATTATAAAACACTATATATGTAATCTCACTGAAGCAGCTTATGCTGGTAATAATCAGGATTACATCATGGCATTACAAAGCTTTGTGTGCAACATGGTGGAAGAAAAATGGCGGAAAACATCCAAAGGAAGAAATTATTTTTAAAGCAGCACTTGTTGGTTTTAAAGTCGTTTACAATAATAAGAGAGTATAGGTTTCAGTAAATGAGTAAATCGAGCTCCTTGCGATCTGCACTCCTCTGCGTCTACCAGCAGACTAAAAACGATGCGCAGACGCGCTTCCTATTTATACCCTTCGTCTATTATGCGGACTCATCGCATGGTCATCTAAACGTTTGAGACAGTTTACCACACCCAAGGAATAGCTTATGGTTGAATATATTCGATTGACCCCGATTGCCTTATTTACATAATCAAAGGAATTTTCATTACAATAACAGCATTATTTTAGGGCTTGTCTGAGGCTGCATCATTAATGTGCTTTTCAAGCTTTTGGAAGATTCATACTCATCAATGCTGTAAAATAATAATGAAAAAAAGATAATGTACTGGCCAGTGAAAAATGGAAACTGTAGTGTACTCTTGTAAATGCATCGTTATTTTTGGACAATGCACGATTGATGACCAATGAATATATGGTATATAACAATATCTTGAAAGACTCAAGATGATAGATGTAAGACGATAGATGATAGACGTAAGACGTTAGACGTTAGACGCTAGACGATTTACTACAAAAAATAGAGAAAAAATATTGTAAATAAACTTATTAAAAAAACACACAAATTCATCCTAGCAAATATATGTTAACAATGATGAAATGTATGACTATCAGATATATCAGTATAATCTAATTCAATTAATCATAATAAGATATGCATCTAGTTATATAAATCTGAAATGCCCTAGCAAAGTTTGGCTACCGACAAATGTAAACAAAGAGGCATAACTCTAGACAACTACAATGATATTATACATGTTGCAAGTGGAGTTACCTCCCGTTATATATCAATTATAAATCTAACACAATCCAGCGAAGTTGCACACATGCCTCATAATTACACATAACTACCTCCATATAGACTTATCAATGTATCATTAATAATGACCTTGAAATATCCATGCATATATGCATCAATAGTAACTTTATACCTGCACTAAAGTAAGAAAATTATCAAATGTACTATAATTCTACTGCACAATGTACATATGCATTGGAAAACATTCTAACAATATACACGCTATAACACTCACCAATTAAGTAGTTTCCTCCAGTGAAAATTCAGTACAAAGTGATCATAGTCATGAGCCCGCCTCACACTATAAATTTCACGGACTCTACACACAAAAATATTGAGCTCAAAAACTGATGACATCACAGCATAGATATAACTAATTGCAGTACTGGCGGTAACAACCAGCATAGGTATGACTAATTGCAGTATTGGCGGTAACAGATAAAAAGTCTAATGTTACATATAAACATAAGCATTCATATGATGAAATATTATGGCTTTATGAACAATGCATGTGTTATGCAACAATACATATGTAATATATAGAGTACTTTTTAACGAGTGTATTTCAGATAACAGACGAGGGGCCTTGTCCCCCGAGTCTGATTTCTGAAGATGCACGAGTTAAAAGTCACTCTTTATGTTTTGTATCATTGTTCTCGATGCACTGAGTTACCCATTGTCAATCAAAATCTTATTATGTACCATTTTATATGACCAATGAAAAAAGAGAACTTGATTCGAGAAGTTTAGCGCGCTGTATTTCTTTATTAAAGTTCTATCTAACTCGTCCTTTTGCACCAGAACGCCGTGGCTGAGGGTTGTGATTTTATGCTTTGACACAGTGGAAACAGAAATTATGATGAAAAATTCCTTAGGTCATTTAGGGAACTTAAACATTCACAATCTGTTGATATGCATCTCGGGGATGAAGATCCTACACACGTAGACTTTGAAAAGTTCTAATAGATTCTGAACTGAGGATTTTCTCCCGGGAGAATTTTATAGAGCGAAATTATGTTTAATAAATGGCACGAATCGCGGGAAAATGTACCCTGCATGAAGGAAATAAACGCAGAAATGCGGAATTACTGGTAACAACGCTTTGTGTTGGAGGTACGTGAACAGGCTGACAGTGAAAATCTTTCGCGTACTCTTTATTTTATTGTATGTGGATTACTGCGTCATTTGCGAGAGGAAAACATTCACAGTGTAAATTTCTTTAAGAACATGACCACCGCTTTGCCGTTTTCCGCATAGTTTTAGACGCGCGCATGAAGGGGCTTAGGTACCGAAGTGCGACAAGTTAATCCGATATTGCCGGAAGATGAGGAAAAAATCTGGACTCGTGGAGTATTTGGGTTAGACTCTTCTCAAGCTCTTAAGTATACAGTTTTTTTTATAACTGCAAGATATTCGGTCTGAGGGCATTTGACAGCACCGGAATTTAGAGTTTTTAATAATTGTGTATTTCATTTCAAACCTTGAGTGTCTGTGTGAGCTGTGAAAAAATGATCAGTTTTCTTGTAATAATTTTCATAGTTGCTTTTAAACATTACCGTAACTGTTGTGTTCATTGAACTTTATGTAGCATATGAATGTTGCATGTTCGGACAAAGTGTCGAGAGACTGTTCTATGTTCAGTCTGTAAAGCAACTGATCATCCACCCGCTCTGCACCACGACTCAGATGTTTCTCTAGTGACCAGGGAAAGCCACGAAGGGGGGAAGCCTCCAGTCATCAGTTCCAGCTGTACACAGATTTGTAGGAAACCAGCGAATACAAACAAGTCATGTGCCAAGATTATCAAAGCCGTCGTGTATCCAGAACAAAAACCTAACCATGCTAGATATCTATATTGTATCATATATGATCAAAGCAGCAACACCCTTGCTACTTCTCGGTTCTTCGATCATTTCTACGAGTATGGTCCACACCACCTGTACACACTGAAATCCTGTTCCGGTGAATCTGTGAACAGCGGACGAAAGGCCAGGGGATACGTTATAGAATCCTGTAACAAGTCCCAAACATTCAAACTACCAGACATCATAGAATGTGATGAGATCCCCCAAAACCGTAATGAGATACCGTCTCCTGAGGTAGCGGCTAGTTATGCGCATCTAAGCGACATTGCTGACAACATACCTACCGTCGAAGATTACGTTTCGATCGAACTACTCATTGGTCGTGACCTTCTAGACACCCATGTAGTGCTCGACCAACGTGTTGGTGTTCCCTTAGGACAGAGACTACCCCTTGGGTGGGTATTGATTGGCAACTCATGTCTCGGCAGAGTTCATAGTCAGCCAGTCATCACTGTCAACAAGACCGCCATATTAGCGAATGGTAGACCAACCTACCTAGAGCCCTGTGACAGTTCCCTTTACGTGAAGGATGATCCTGTGTTTAAGTAAACTGTGTTCGACGAATGTGAAGGACTTTCTGTAGAAGACCACGCCTTCCTGGATATAATGGACTCAGGATTCCAGATGTCCGCAAGTGGTAAATGGACAGCTTCTTTGCCTTTTCGAACCTGTAGACCACTTCTACACAACAACAGGGAAGCTGCGATGAACGAGCTTTTTCATTCAGGAACAGTCTCATATATAACCAGACCAAGGCAGAGCATGTACGTGAATTTATGCAGAAGATACACAACAACAAGGAAGCTGCGATGAAACGAGCTATTTCATTCAGGAACAGTCTCATACATAACCAGACCAAGGCAGAGCATGTACGTGAATTTATGCAGAAGATACTGGATAGACAACACGCTGAATCTGCTCCCATGACAGTTAACAACAAAGAGATATGGTACTTGCCGTTATTCAGTGTCTATCATCCAACAGTGTGAGAGTAGTCTTTGATTCTTCTGCCAAGTATCAAGGCCATTCCCTCAATGATGTCCTACTGAAGGGACCTCCTCTCTACAACAGCCTCCTTGGGATCCTGGTTCCAGTTTTACTAAAGGTCGTAACTCGAAACGTAGACGTAAACGTAGACGTAGACGTAACTTAGGCTGATTTTGCGTTTTACTAAACGCCGTATCTTACGTTTTAGCGTAGATTTACGTCAAAATCTACGGTTGACGTGCAACAGACGTAGGAACGTACGCAGCGTAATAAAAATGACGACGTTCCGCTTGATGGAACGCGCACTTAGAAGAGAACGAGTTTTCAGGGATAGGAGTCAGCCGCTAGACTTTTTGGATGACGTAGATTTGATCTCGCGAAATAGATTTCCGAGGAGAGTTCTCTTCGAACTTATTGATGCCGTTGATGCCACCTGTAGACCGGCGACGAATAGATCCCACTCTATTCCCACACAACTGCAGGTATAATGTAAACAAAACGAAGGTTGATGAATTGTTGTCTCCCTTTGGAGAGCTCCCCTACAAAATTGTGCACCCGTTCATGAAATTATTCGTTCTCTAAATAAGAGTTGAGAGGTTGTATAAGCATATACTTTTTATATAGCTGGTAACAGTAACGATATTGAGTGACCAAACATGCACTGTGTGGTGATATGAAAGAGATATACATGTACATATAGCACAGAAAGAGAGAGAGAGAGAGAGAGAGAGAGAGAGAGAGAGAGAGAGAGAGA
>WFKH01011926.1:65287905-65302765 GCA_016163765.1 Magallana hongkongensis
GGGGGGGGGGTGGTTAGCATATCTATTCATTCACAAAATAAATTCTAATTGCTAATTTCTCATTACCGAGAAAGAAAAGAGGGTGTGTTAATCCTGCGACAAGGCGATCAAAAGCCATTTTTGGTTCACATCAATATATAGAATTTAAATAAGTCTGAATTCTCCTATGTGAGAGACTCTCTCTCCCACCCATTTACATCCTTTAGTTAATACATGCAGCATCTAGCAATTTGATATAGCTAACTTATGTAAATGTCCTTCCCCTTCCACTTCTCAAACAAAATTATGAATATAAAAACAATTATATTGGTTCATTTGTTTTATTAATTCAAGAAGATAAAAGGACTTTCTGAAAAAAAAAATTCTGTGACAACATTTAAACCTGACATATGCATGCACATTCAAAATTGCAATTTCTTTATAAATTATGATGTCAATGTGTTTATTGTATGACTTCTTAGTTCTGTTCCTCTTCTCTCTCCAAAAACACAGTCTTCCTGTTCTTAAAGTTCAGGGTTTTTTTTTTCATCATTTCATCTTTTATATCCCCAGGATAAGTGTGTGGATAAATTGTCACCAATCAGAACATCATTTATGTAAATCCCAAAACAAAGCAGGTAGCCAGGTACCAGCTAAAATGAAAATTATATTTTGAACAGTGAGTTTAACTTGTAATCAAAATGACTGAAAGACTGAAATGGAGTATTTTCTACAATTTGACAGACAATGGAATTTATTAATCTTAATAAACATTTCATTATGTTTAGATATGCATTTAGATTTTGCACAAATTCAAATACAGCTTTGAGACAGCTTTTCGGTTTGATTTGAAATTGTTAGTATCCTCACTCCTGATATATATATTACTTGCACCCCTTTATTTTACCCGGCCTGAGTCCTTAAAAGTGCTCCTCTCTCTCTCTCTCTCTCTCTCTCTCTCTCTCTCTCTCTCATATTACTGATTTTATACAAGATTGATATCATTATAATGCTGGTGCAGTCAGTGTGAAAACATACCATGTATTGTTGATTTTGTAAACATGAACTATTCAAAATTGTAGGTTTATTATAATTAACATAGGTTTTTATCAATCATTTTAAAACATGAAAACATTCATACATGAAAATGCTTTTTCTAACTGTCTCATAGAATTATCAGATTTATCATTATTTCAATGATGAATTATTGTACTTATACATGTATGTTATATACTTACATTTTCTTCAAGCCTCTTTTTCAAACCAGTGTGACACTTTTCAAATTACTCTGCAAATAACAAAAAATAATTATGGGAAGTTATACAAATGCATAGTTTAGGACATGCCAACAGTAATTTGAGCATTTTGTGAAAGGTCTACATGGATGGGTAAAATGACCAACACTTTAAATATTATTTTGAAAGTTACACATACACATTCTAAACAAACATACCATATATGACCATACATGTACACATGTACATGTAGATTCCTCAGTTAGAGAAAATCAGATGGAGACAAGCAGTCATTTGTTTAGTATGAATCCAGGTGACAAGATTTCAAACAGTGTTATGATAGTAATATTTTGAGTTATAAAAAACTAGCTATAGTAATAAGAATTAATGTGCATCAACTGCATGTGTATAAAATATAAATGAACTGTCGTAGAAGAATTTTGAACACAGTAGAAAGGTGTTATTGATCAGCTGTTTATCAATTTTCAGAAAATGAAACAGCTCAGCTGTTTATAATCCTTTAGCCTGTACAGTGTACTGATTTTCAGAAAATCAAATCAGCTGTTTTCACACAGTCTTGTATTGTTTACTTACAAATTGAAAAAAAACAACAACTGTTGTGTAAAACTACATGTAAGTATTGTCATTACAAGGACTATGAACTGATTCGTGTCGATTGGCTCAGATGAAAATGATCAACAATTTAACGAACTGGCTACATGTACATTGTATAATGTAAACAATGCAGTCTCTCCTCATGTTTTGAACGAAACAACACACTAAGTCGATCAGAAATTCATCAACAGTATAAAATCACAATAAAATAGTTATTTAGCTATCTGGTACATTACAAATACACTGTATATCTATTCTACATACCTGATAAATCATCAAAAGATCGCTATCATCGGGAATACCAGCTACACGTGTTTACATCGTTTGGCGAGCGCTTTTAGGACGCAGATTCACATCCATACGACAGATGCGTTATGGAAATTCTTCGTATATTCTGATTGTTGTAAACTTATAATAACACACATGATTGATTCGTAGTTATATTTTTCTTATGAAGTATTAAATCAGCCGTATTTTTGCTTAAACTGCTGTTTTCGGTATATTTTCCATATATGGAAATACAGAGGCGGGGCATATATTATGACGTCATATCTCATTATCCCTTCATTAGCATATCAAAATGATGTGTAGCCTTATCTGTCCTGCGAATGTGAACATAAAAATCTTATTTAGTACCTAATCTTTGCATTTTTTAAAAATTGAAAATTTCTATGAATTGACGTTCCCGCAGTCATTTGAAATCAAGTCGTAAATTAGTCTAAACCACGTGTTTATTGTAAAAACGTAAACATGTAGTAAATCACATGTGTTGCTTTTTGTTCACTGATTGGACAGTTGTTCGCGGTACGCATCGCTCTGCGCAATGACAACAATATCCATGTAAGGTAGTTTCCCCGTCCTGATAAAGGAATTATACAAAGGAAGAATTGATAAATTACTTAGAGAGATCCAATAGTTAATATATTTGCATTGATGTGATTGGTATACCAGTCGAATATTTACGAGGGTTGTTAGAAAAGTTCGCGGACAAAGTGATTTACGGCAAAATTACTGTGTACTTTGTAGCATGGCGTATGTTTTATTAAATGATTAACAATTGAGAATAAGTATGGAAAAAATCCTATGAATTTGACATTTTTTTTCAAAAGATACAACGATTTTTACTTTGCATGAATTCGATTTACGGAGCACCATTTAATATTTCCACGACGTCAGGTGACGTCAAACAACTGAAATTCAAACATGTTACTCTTTTTCAAAGTAAACACCTTTCAGTTCAACACACTTTTCAAGTCATTTAACCGATTTATAAAATGCACGTTAATACCTTTATTTGTCAAGTTTTGTATAATGTCCTTTGTGGCATATCGTAGATCATTTAGGTTCAAAAATCTCTGATAAGGAAAAAAAGGCGAAATCCATAGGTGCAAGATCCGGGCTGTATGAGGGGTTGGGGTACTACAAGAACTAAAAAATATAATTTCTTCCATCTTTAAACCTCTGTGATTCTAATTGTAAACCTTTGTCTTACAAAAATAGCAGCATCTATGAACCTTTTGGTCTCCATCGGAGATTTTTCTGCGTGCACACAAAATTAAAGAAGGCCCAGTGCTCCAAGATATCCATTGACGTCAACGTTTTTTACTCATTTTTCAAGCGTTGTTCGTCCAAATTCGGCGATAAAACGGTTAGAAATTCTTCAATCTAATTGAATCTTTTACAAAATGACCTTCATAAGTTATTGTGATGTCATATGAAACATCGTTTATTTTTATGCGCTTAAACGGTACATTTTCTTAATGAGAAAAAATGCGTACAACATATAAAAAATTAAGAAAACGGACTTGCTCCGTGAAGCATATCGTATCAAAATAATAAAACTGCATATTTTTATGGTGCATTTTATACAAGCAAATCTTTACATATTTCTTAGAAAATACGTCAAGATTAAATCTGAAAAGTTTCGCTGGTATCATGTGAATAGTCCACTCGCAATTGAATTTGTCCGCGAACTTTTCTAACAACCCTCGTATCTTCCTTGGTTTAGTTTCTTATTTATTTAATATATTAATATAAATTACAAACGAATACCTTAAACTGGTTGTTAACCATTATAATACGTATTAATTATCTTGGCATTTTTTACAAGTATTAAAAAAAGGTTAAATGATTAAATAATGTAATTATTTTTGTGTTTATTTCATAATTAGCCTTTTTCGAGACGTAAGTTACTAAAGTTAGTAATGATTGCATAAAATGCAGTGCAAATGGATAAATGCAGACAAAAGATGAATCTGAACAAGTAGAGAATATTTTCACAATAAAAGAACGCAAGAATTGGCGATGTTGCATGGGTGTTAGTAAATTTAAAAGGCTACACCGTCGACAAATCTTTAAGCAGTTTATACCGTAACAAATTTTCTTTGTCTACTTAAGAACACATTTATGTCGACTCAGTTTGATATTCTTTACTGTCTGCATAGGAATTTATTTGGATAATTGCTCCCTTTGATCGTCTTTTTATTATTTGTTTTCTTCATATGACTGAGTTGATTTTCAGCTTTTCTATTTCAGATTTTCTCTCTTTCGTGCAAAATAGGCTTAGCTGAACGTTTACGTTTATCAACTTGCATCTTGACATTAAGTACGGTTATTTAAAGCAATTTCTCGGTATGAGAAAAATCTAAAGAAAATACGTAAATAAGACATGTTACTATATCTTGCAAGAATTGAATCATCTTTTAACGTATGTCATCAGGTTTTCTAATCAAGTTATTTTTATGCATATATTCAGCAACCGTGAACAGCAATACGCTGTATTTCTACCGATCAAATTAAAGGCACAATGGATGCACAAAGTTTCGATATATGTTGTATGTAAAGTTCTAGTGCAGATCAAGAGTCGCCATTTAAAATGTAAACAAACTACGGGGCTGTTGTTTAAAAGAATATCAGAGACCAGAAAAGTGATGATATCTGGAGTATTATGTCCAAGGAATTTTTTGAATTGAATATTTGTACAAACTTATTTTATAAATAAAAATATTCAATCCAAACTTGGCGCAAGGTTCGTGCGCCGTAAATTGCAAATTTTAACCTCCAAAAAATTGTAGCTCACAGGTCGTCGATTTGAATTTTTTTTTAAAACCCGGAGCTAGAGATCTGCAGCTAGGGAGATCTTTCATTGGTTTTCCTGTATAAAAGTACACTGTATGTTGCCTCATTAAAAGCTGAACACTACTCATAAAAGGCATTGTCCACCATATTTCTCTTTCATCGCCGCTATCATTCTTTTCTTTAAAAAAAATAAATAAAATAGACTTAAGGATGTTTACACAAGGTTTGAGTTGTCCGTGTCAGATTTTTATAAAGTTCAATGTCAAGAGTAAAATTTGTTCTAAACACAAATATTTGTTTATATTATGTATTTTCAAAAACATTATAAAAAAATGTCTTACATAAACAAACAACCTAAAGGATTAGATAGCATCAAAAGGCTAATAGTAGTGTGTTTAATACAGGTGAAGCTTGAATCATGTAACTTGAACTTAGATGACCTTAAAAAATTTAGATATCAAAGGTTTACATGTAATAAGCTATTTTCCCCCCAAAATGCAGGTTAAATGTTTTATCCACACTCTCAACTTCTTATGGTGACCTTGGTAAAAATTCGGAATAAATATTTTAGATATCAGAGGTTTAATAAGCTAGTTTTTTTCTTATTTCTTTTTTTTCAAAATGCAGATAAAACTTTATCCATATTCTCAATTTCTTGGCTTCATTTCAACAATACAATTCTCAACTTCTTGGTTTTATTTCAACAACATAATTCTTAAATTCTTGGTTTCAGTTTAACAGCGCATGACTTGATTTCGGCAAAATGAAATACTAGTATTTATTTATTAAGGTCTTCCGTTTCCAACGGAAGACCTTATAATTGTGATTGTAGTGCTTTTTCTTTCTTTTATCTTATTATCATTTTCCCCCTCTTTTTGTCGGCAAAATATCTCACAGGTGGCTGAATAGATTTTCCTGAAATTTTCAGCGATGATTGAGAATAAAAATATCTCGAGGCGGTTTTTCCCCTTTTTTTCAAAATTCATTTCCGGTCGTCCATTTCCTGTTCCGTTTCTAATAACCAATAGGAGTTAAACAAAGAAAATAAAATGGATGAAAAACAAATACAAATATCAAAAGAAAAAGAAAACAAAAAGAACCCGTATAGATAAAACCGATTAAGAAACTAGTTAACAAGTTCAATTAAGTGTTGTGAAAAATAATTTGTACATGGAGCTAAAAGATGATGGTGATATTACTAAGAAAAAATCAGGATGCTTTAGTTTATGTTCATTTTGGTGAAGTCATTTAATGTGTTCATACCGTCAGGGCGGAATGACTTCAGGTTTACATTTAATGTTTTTCATTAAAGGTCCTAAAGACACAGCCGTTTTCTTCCGACCTGTGTACTGTCCACATATTCCCACAGCAGTTTACTTCTGACCTGTGTGATTTTTTTTTCTTACACGTGCATGGCAATCTCACAGCAGTTTACTTCTGACCTTATATATTAATTATGATAGTAAAATATAACACAAATAGTAAATTTATTTTCGTTAGATAAAGTACAGCGTACAAAAAGTACAAAACGACTCGATTCGATCGGTTCCCTGCCTTTTGCTGCCAATAAAAACAATAAAACTAATTGAGTAAAATGCTGTGCATGTCTGCTCAAGAACCTTCAAGATCAGTTGGCGTGGTCCAAGCAGAGCGCGGTTCACGATAGGTTTGTTTCCTTTCACAATATTTGCTTTATGTACTTAAAACCTTTGAAAATGATGTCCTAAACAATAAAACAGCTATTCTAAATTCATAATTTTCATCACAGATTGCTCGAGTTTTTTGTTGTTGTTTTTTACAGACACCACAAAATCATTCTAAGGCTGGACTTGTATGGGTGAGTATGTAAGAGAGATACAAATGCATTTGTATAACTAGTGTATGACTAATGTGAGACTGGTATGTGTGAGTATGTAAGACAAAGTAATATGTACTTGTATATCTAGTGTATAACTGGTATATGTGAAAATTTAATAGAGAGTAAAATGTAGTTGCATAACTAGTGTATGACTAGTATATGTGTGGATATGTAAAAGAGAGTAATCTGTACTTGTATAAATAGTGTTATGCTTGTATGTAAGAGAGTAACATGTAGTTGTATGACTAGTGTATGATTGGTATGTGTGAGTATGTACATACAAAAGAGTAACCTGTAGTTGTATGACTATTGAATGACAGATTACAGATATTGGGCGCGCTTGATTTAACTTAACTGGGTGTACACTAGTATACACCAGTGTGAACATTTTGTACTGTATATCAAGTGCACTTAAATGGTGTGGTATAGAAAAGTTAAGCATAACTATGGCGGACAAGGATGCAGTTTTAAAAGAGAATCTGATGTTCAGCGACGATCGGTGGCTTATTCCCAATATAAATGAAATAAAATATGCACATTTCAAATGTCAAGGCATTCAGACAAAAGACAACTTATATGTGACTTCTATTCCGTTAAATTACTTAAAACCGTTTGTCAAATTTCTATCATAACATTCAGCCGCCATATTGGTTTCAGTGCTACACCTAACAACACATGCCCCTGACTCGGTGTAGAAAAGTGTACACCCGGTGTACACTAACACGCTACACCACTGCACTTGATTTACAAAAGTGCACACGGTGTACACTTTTTTGAAAATCAAGCGCGCCCATGATGTTTATCGAGAACACGGCTGCTATTTAAAAGAAAGTACATTGAATGACGTATGCGATTATTGAGTACTTGACTTCACCGGCTTCCGGTCGTTTCAGATCATGGGCTTATAGATTTTTCCGATTTAAGGGGCGCAACCGGCGCCCCCCCCCCCCTAACATTTCTTAAAGTTAACCCATACTTCTTCTTGCAAAAAATGAACAACTAATAAGTCTTATGTATCAACTCTTTTGAAACTCTTGGGATTTTTTTTTTTTTTTTACAATAGACTCATTTTAACTGTGTAGTATGAAGAAACCCGTTGGTTCAATGGTGAAGCCTATTTAAAACTCATTATAGTCACTCTATCCGCGGTTTCAAATGTGACCAATCAACCACTTTGAGTAATTGGTCATACAGTTACTAACTAGTGTTTTTAACGACTCGTCCACGTTTATTTCATTACAAGCTGGCTTGGATGTCTTTTTTTAAAACATCATTTAAATCGTCCCCATGACCATCATCTTTTTAAACCGATTTATTTTAGGAAAAATTAAAAGGAAATGTATCTTTAGTTTTAAACGTTTCTAATTTTTGAAAGGCAGAGGCTTAATGAGATTACCGCAGGTCTTAATCCAGCAAAACTTTAGAAATTGTAATTAATACAGATGTTGTTTTTTGTCAACGTCGTTAACCGAAGTTTATTCTTATATTCCAGACTACAGTTCTCGGGATAATCAAAGTTTTGACATAGTTATGGAGAACTGGGCTTTTAAATGAAATCATCCTCATTAAAAAAAAAGGTTTCACAATAAGAATATACGTCTTCCATGTTTTGTTTTGTTTTTCTAAAAAAAAATAATAAATAAAAATGTTTTGCTTTTTTTACGGCAAATTTAATTTTTGAACAGTAAAGAACATTTATCGACCAAGCAATGAAGTTAACTCAAGCATTTCTGTTGAAGTTATTAAAGATAAAGGGGTATCTATCATCTCGTTTAATGTATGGTCGAGTCAATCGACCAAGCAGTGAAGTTAACTCAAGCATTTCTACTGAAGTTATTAAAGATATAGGGGTATCTATCATCTCGTTTAATGTATGGTCGAGTCAAATTTGACTTTCGTATTTCCACTAAATTGATAGACAATTTTAAAAATTACACATTATTCTGTTAACCAACTCTGAGGTCGCGCGGTGTGTGGATAGGTCGACAGATGAACTTTACTCTTTTATGACACTTGATCCCACTTTTAATGTTCTCAGAGGTTTTAGTTTTCATTGCTTGCAATGTCATTATATTTAAGCCTTCATTCTTTGTTACTTGAGCATATTAGTTAAAATAAATTTCAAATGTGCACTCCTTGTGTAATTATTAGTTATAATCAAACGTGTCCCAGATCATCAGTGGGTCAAACTTGAATACAAAGAACAAAACAAAAAGGCAAACCTTTATTCAGTCTGTCCTAAGATACATATGCAGCACATTTGGCCGAATTTTAATGATAATACACATACATGTGAATAAAATGCAATTCAAATTACTGAAAGGGAAAATACCATAGATATCTTCATTGACACGTTATTATTTTTCATTTACAAAAACAACACAGGAACAAAAACAGATTTCCTATGGATATTTATTATGGGAAATGCTGGCATCTTTTCTCCATTTGGAGGTTACTCAGAATACCTCGCGCAATCTTTCAACGTTATCATCCGGGTACTTTTCATGTCTGTTGCAAAGCAAAATTACCGTATACGTAATATTTTTAGCCGTATATTAAAACCTGCTGTGCTATAGGGTCGTTTCGGAGGGAAAACCGTGGAAATTTTCATACTTTTAAATGAACATCTTTTGAACTTTGGGGAATTTATAAATATCTAGAAATTACGCAAAATGTGAATCGAGGATATCT
Organism: Magallana hongkongensis; assembly: GCA_016163765.1. NCBI lineage: Eukaryota > Metazoa > Mollusca > Bivalvia > Ostreida > Ostreidae > Magallana > Magallana hongkongensis. The sequence goes on from WFKH01011926.1 coordinate 65,297,362, forward strand.
TTGGACATATTATAGTTGTAGTCAGTGTCCCGTTAAGACATCCCTAACATAAAGTATATCGAAGATGTATGTAACGTAAATAGATGATTTTTCAATGGAAATTATATCTACTTTATCGTGTTCGATGATAATAATAATATTGATATACATATACGTGTTACAAGTCTCCAGTCTTTATGTTTAATAAGCATGATCGTAGTATAGCGTTTGTAAAAGACCGAATTAAATACCTATGTGAAGTAGCTATATACAGTATTATTCTAAAAACAATGCCCGCTGTTCTAAATTCAGTATCTAATCACAACCAGGGATTTATGTTTTGGAGCTACTGAGAATAAAAAAGATATCAGAGGATTGACAATACTATACTTCCACTGTGACAGTAATGTTCACTCTAATTTTTGCTTGTATTGATAAAAAATCAAGGCCACCAAATATCCTTTGTAACTGATGATTAAAGTAGATGATCTCCTTTGTAAATGCCAAGCCCTCCATCAATAGTTAAAAATGTTTCTCCGTTTTGCCAATTTAAGATTCCTCTGCTGTATGCTTGTGTATCGATGCATAAATTAGAACAGACAAACCACGCCCCTGCTTTACAATATTATACCGATGCATTAAGTAGGGCATAGAATGCAGTTCAATGATAACCCCTTCCTCCCGTATATCCGCCGGTGGTATGACAGTTGCCCATTCAATGTGAGAAAAATAGCCCAATCGCTAACCACCCTCTCACTTCATGTGTAGCTGTGAAATAAGGGGCATTTATATCCGTACAAAACAATCCCACACCCTACGACAATTTTGGCTAACATTAATCAATTATCGAACCAGTAACAGTTACAAAAATATTCCCCGTATATTTCTTAAAACATTAATTTAGATCGATATTTCCAACAGGGACCTTTTTACATTTCTATACAAACTCCATGTCCTTAAAAATGTAATGTGAATCTAGCAAATTGTTCTTACTGTTTTATATTTAGGAATATATATTCATTGCCTTTATATCTTGCTTAACATTTTATTAATTTGTTTTCATTTCAATTTTTGAAGCAAAATACCTCTATAACGTTTGGTATTCCATCATTAAACAAAGCGATTTAAATTAAAATACCATCCGTATATAGTGAAACCTGGTAGATGACTGTTTAATTATAAAATTACAATTGTCTGCTCAATACAACTAACAAATGATTTGCGCTTTCCTTCAATCATGGAAATATTGACGGACGTTAAAAACTAGGTCTGTGCAATGCAAGCCTTAAGAAAATTGTGTGCAAAGAGGTGAAACGATTGCGAAGGGTATAATTACACTAGACTGGTGGCCCCGACGGTTTAGGAACAAAGGTGGGGATTGTCCAAATATGAGAGATATTCTGCTAGCATATGAAATAAATAATGCTGATTTTAAAATAATCAGAATAGAGAATCTTTAAACAATGCCAATTAGTTTTAGTTCAGCATTTTATTGGACAAAGCTGTTTTCTCACACATTTGTGAACGAAACGCTAGTAAATATTCTGCATGTAATATAATGGTATTTCATGTCAACGGTTGTATTATGATATTGAAAACCCTCATACTCCCCTCCCCCCGTCGCAAATAGTTTTAATGGTGAATGTATAAAATGTTGCTTGTATGACACAGTCTTATTCATGTCCTGTGTACCCCGTGTATTTAGGTTATTTTGCATATCTTAACAAGCAAATTCCATTTGAACTACGTCTAAATATTTGAATGAAAAGGAAATATAAAGGACAAAAAAAGCTTTCACTTAAAGGTAATTTTATGATTAAGGTGCTTTATTTGTTTTAATCAAGATTGTGTCTTTAATGTGATTCAGATTTTCAGTCCATAAAGAAAATTGTTTTCTATTAGGCTGCTTGCTCACTGCTCATGCACATTTGTTTGCAATGTTGAGGCTATTGAACAAAAAGTAAAAAAAAATAACAACCATAATCTTTCCTGGTGACGCACAATTTGACCACAATTGAATATTAGACCCGATCTCAACGCGGAAATGACTGTATGTTGGGGGTTTTTTGCCGACAATAATGTACGTTAGCTCTCGATTGTATTAGGGCACATCTATAATAAACCTATGAGAAAATATTTTATAAATGTTTCTGAAGTTTGCATGCATAATTGACGCAAACAAAAATTGACTAAATCTATTCACGCAAATGAGGTACGAAACTATGTGATTTTGCTTGGTAATACTAATCAGTGTGTTTTTAATCTTTGAAAAAAATGTTTCAGTTGCAAGCAATGAAATTAATCTGAAATCAGATGTATATAAAAAAGAGACACGTTCTTAATCAACGGTCATTTTAAAACACTTTCCGAATTTCAACTTCCCTGTATGATAAAAAGACATTATACGCTGTTTTATAAATTGTTTAATGAGTTGGAAGTTGATCAATTTGACATTGAGAATGTTTTTTTTTGATTCACTTTCAAATGACCATGATTGCGTGTTTCCGATGAGAAAGGCCAACCTCTGTGTACAGAATTAAAGTGTTAATTTTCATTATTGGAATACTATCAAGATTAAAAACATTATGCTTAACATTTCAAATACAAAGGTCACATTATTATCGATCATCCACTTGAACAATAACTACTTGCAGTTTTCGTCACCTCTTACTTGCAACAGAAATAAACATTCTTTATTCCTCATAATGACTGTCCCTAGTAGAGCAGGTCATTTTAGAGAAAGGATGGCTATCTGGAATTCATGTCGTAGTGTTGTTAAACAAGATGCTTCCCTACAATTGATTTTCTTCGTCGGAAAAGAGATTGACGAACTCAACCAAAAATAAAAGACACGTTTGCCTCGGAGAAAGAAACCTACATGACATTGTTGAATTAGATATAAAGGAGAAGAATAAAAAAAATATCAAAAAAAAAAAAAAAACAAGATAACTGTTTATTACAATAGGTTTACGTTCATTGTAACAACCCCGAATATATTCTTAAAGTAGACGACGACGTGTTTTTAGATTCTTATCGTCTAGTAAATTATCTTTAAAAAATAAAACCGGTGAATTCGATGATTGGATGTAAGGTAACAAACGGGACCGTAGACAGAAATAAGCTTTCAAAATATTACATTTCAAAAGAGGAATAGAAGCCAGATAATTTTCTGGATTACTTTGGCGGCCCAGCCTATTTCATATCCGGTGATATCAGTGGCAAACTTTACCTGGCTACGAACGAAGTGCCATCCATATTTATTGAGGATGTGTACTGTCTGGAATGTGTAGGATATTATATAAATATGCTCTTGCACGCGGGACATCCGGGCTTTAGCTGCCTTAAAGAACCCTGTGGCGGACTTATATACAGGGCACCTTTATTCATCGGGGGAAATAGAACGCACGTGGATACAACTAAATGATAATACTGCATGCCCAATAAAAAAATCTTAATAGTAGTCTGAAACATATAATATAGATAATTACCTTGCAATTATGTAATGAAATGAATTGTTGATGTTCATAAATGCTTAGTTTTGTAATACATTCACTATATTAATATGAATAAACAGAGATTTTATCTCAAGATTCTTATTTTCAAAGTATTTGGTTGTTTTAAATATTGTTGGAGTTTTTTTTAATTGTTTTGTTGTTTTTTTGTTTTTTTTGTTTTGTTTTTTGGGGTTTTTTTTCTTTATTGGTCTTTTGTTGTTGTTTTTTTTTTTGTTTTTTTGTTTTTTTTTTGTTTTTTGGCTTTTGGTATTATTTTGTTTAAATCACACAAATGTTTCTTCTTTTTCAAAACAATGTATCTTTTGTATAACATAGGTACATGTTTATATAAGAATCATGCCGTAAGTGTTAAGTCCAAGTATTCAGATTTATTTCATATTTTGCATACAGGTTAGGAGTAAAGCCAATATCAATATTATAACTTAATTTAAGATTTCATTGCTAACGGTGGCCATCGCAACAACTTTAATTTTTCAAGGACAGATGCACTGATTTTCAAAGAAAAATGCTGAATTTTTACACTTTTGAAACTATATTTAGTAATGATCTCATTTTTTTTCTCACTATTGATTTACCAACTAACAATCTTTTTAAAAAATTTTCTTTGTTTTTTGTTTGTAAAGGCTTGCTTAAAATTGTACCAACAAGGTTCAGATACCAACATATGAAACTTATAGCAAATTTAGTAATTTTAACAAAATATCAAAAAAGTATGAAAAAAAAATTCCAACTTTATTGATTACCATAGCAACCAAAAACTTGATTTTGCAATTTGTTTTAGCATTCCATACAGTTTTTATGTTTTCCCAACAGAAAGCAGTAAGAATTTCACTGTTTAACTTAAATATTTACCTCTTAAGTGACATATCTCTACTACGGATAGGCAATTATGAGTATTCATAGTAAGTGTGAAACAACTACGACTTGCAGCACTTTGTCAAAGTCAATCATAAATTAGGTGAAGCCATACCCCTTTAATTTGACGTCATACCAGAATTGCTGGTATCGTGCACAGATTATACTTTCCCCCAGATTTCCAAATTGCTCATAATATTTCAATGTATTATTCTTCCCAAAAGTTTTGAAAATAGGCTGCTTTTAAAACATTGGTTAAAAACCTGTCTCAGTACTTTATTAGAATTCTGCAAATGCACATACATCAGCGAGGGTGCACATATATGGACCTGAAAAAGTGCTTTATTGTCTTGTTAAGCTGAAGTCTTTGGTAAAGCTTGATTTTTGTGAAAAAATATAGAAGAATGTTTTTAAAATTCATTATTTTTATAGAGATGTTTTTGTTTTGTTTGTGTTTGTTTGATTGGTTTTTTTTTTTTTAATATTCATACTTAGAAATGACATTTTATGTAGATACATGTACATAAGAACGAATAAATAAGCATATAAAATTGATTCTAAAAAATCCATCCTATTCTATATTATATAATCTACTGTTATTTGCCCTAAATTAATGAAAAATATTGCCTTAGATCAATTTATATACAAACCAACTACAAAGGATATTAGCCCCCCCCCCCCCCCACACACACACACACACACACCTGATTTTTTTCCAAAATATTACACTTTAGAGATATGATTATGAAAATTGTTTAAAAATCTATGTAGATATTGTATATTGACAAACCATTAAATTGGAAAATGGGAACTTACACACCTACAAAAAGGGACGGGGGGGGGGGGGGGGCATGGATACAACTTATGTATTTAAAATGCAAAAATAAACATATTTTTTAAAAAAAATATGAACCATGAAAAAAAATAAAAGTCAGAAAACAACATGGTAATACAAATTTATCGTTTACACTTTTGATCAATTAAACACAAATTACATTTTACAGACTGATCAATTCTCTTCAAAGTAAAGAACGGTTTTAGAGGGTAGCAAGTCT
>WFKH01011926.1:65308537-65326736 GCA_016163765.1 Magallana hongkongensis
TATGTCTTTGATCAACGTAAATTTTTTCGAGGAATCTGACCTATCAGGCGGGAATCAATTTCACTATAGATCAGTAGCATGTAGCGAAAATCCACGATATATTTTTAGATAATGAGCACAACACGTAAACGAAAAAAAAACAGAGAAATGGAAAAAAAAAAGATATTTCTTGTTCTAATGAAAAAAGAAAATTGTCACTAAAAATGTGTTTAGGCTACCTTATAATTTGCTGCCAACGTATCTGTATTACCCACATGACATACAGTTTCTTCACCTGGTGGTATATGTGTATATGGCGATAAAGTGGTCAATTTGCACCACTCTCCATTGTATCATTCACCCTGATTAAATTCTTTCCGGCTATGTGTTATATAGCAGTATACGTACACATATCTTTGCAATGAATGTTGACAGATTTAGAGAATCACTAACATACAAAGTACATGTAGGATTTCAATGCTATTGTCAATATTTCCGGGGAGGTGGAGGGATACAGAGAAATTCAACTAAGGTATCTGTCTATACATTTTACTCTTTCTTTAATATTGATATTATGAATAATAACACACTAAAACTAAAATTTTACTAGACGATAAGCAGGTTTTGATATTGTGGTATTATATTTATGATTTAAGGCAATTTTAATGACTTAAAGTAATAGTAAAAAATCGTTTTATTGGTCTCTTGAGTAAATGTGTTATTTAAACATTTTCTCACAGAATAACATTGATGGTATATATGTATAAAGACGAAAGAAGATTTCGGTCGTCCAGTGTCGTACGTAATTTAAAAAGTGATGTCATTTTGGAGAAAATTCATGTGACCAAAATAGATTAGACTATCGGAAACACATGACTATCTGAATAATCTAAAGACACGATATTAAAAAACAAATATTCCAAATGATTTTATTCCTTCAGTTACCTCGGAGAAATATCATATGATGAATTAATTTGACCACATAATATAAATGCATGCTTTACAGATATATATTTTTAACTTACATATGCATAATATGACAGATCAATGCGCTGAAATGTTCCATTTTAACCATTATTAAATTAATTTTATTGTGGAAACATAAAAAAGTATTGTACTCAGCGGTAGCTTTACAGGTTAATAATTAACATTTGCTGTAATTATTTTGTCCCCACAAACAGGTACTTTAATGGGTGGGTTTTTTCTATAATAGGCATTGTTTTAAACGTTTCATATTTTAAATTGTAAATGATTATTTTTAAGGTCTTCCTTTATATTATTGTGCAGATTAAGATTATTCTTATTTTTCTTTTTTTTTTTTTTTTCTTCCTAGACGCGAACTTTGAGGCTTCATATCTTGCTCATTTCTGAACGGGTTTTGCTCAAATTTTCAGGGCTTATAGACTTTACAAAACACTATCTAAACCATTTCATAAATTTTAAAAATCCTCTTCCGTTAACGAGTTATTCCCCTTTTTAAAAAATTTAGGGCCTTTCGTTTCCAGACAAAGGCTCCGAGATTATGATAGCAAGGAATCCAACGAATTTGAATAACAGAGACATTGAAGTTATGCACATCGGTTTTTGTTTTTTAGATTACTTTCTTTATTTAGAAAAAGGTAGGGGGTCAAAAAACAGGGTTCCAAAAAGTGCGAAAATTTAGACATATTTTCCTTTGTATCTTTTAAACAAAAAATATTTTGTTAAGACATGTAGAATAAAAGTTGTGCAGAATGTCAAGGACTTTCATCTGACACCAATAAAAAAGGGCTGGCCCTTTAAATTAAGGGCCAAGGGCCCTTGAAAGTTTTTGCTAAATAACTAAAAAAACGGCTAGGATTTTGATATAGCTGTCGCTGGAAAAGTTGTTTGTTGGGATCCTATAAATGTCGTTACAATGTTATTTTGTTGGTGAGTTGTGTAGTATGAGTGTAAAAAGCTTTACATGTTAACATGTACCTGTGTTTATTTGGCAAGTTAACGAAAGTCATTGTGCGTACAACTGACATTAAGTTACGACAGACAGTATGCCTGTTTAAAAAGGATGCTTTAATTCATAAGAAAAAAATAATTTTTTTTAGGGTACATGCTTTTATGTGAGGAGTTTAAGTCATCTTCGTAAATTCTGCACAATCCTAAAAAACGAGAAACAGAAAATATAAACATTCTTTTTCTTTTCTAGTAAATCACACAAACAACCGGAAAAAAATAAATCTATGTGATACATTTTAGTTATCATGCTGCGTGCATTTAAAATATATCTGTAATCAGAGTTGTGTGTGTGTGAACCATTACGTAAGCTATCCCTCGCTTGCGGCCGAGAAAGTCGGTCGCCATGGTCGCGGCTGGACTACCTAGCGGTCAGCGGTTATCTAATACACCGGAGTCACGTCTCACAATTTATGAGTTCATTTAGCCGAAAACAAGAATTGTTTTAATTTCGATCACACATAGACGTTTATTCTTCTCAAATTGAATTAAATGATAGAGTGTCAATTAAAGCTGAACACCGCTCGTAAATAGGCACCGTCACACATGTACCTGGTATATAAACCCTTCGATTTCGTTACACCCGATTGCACACCTGAAACTCGTGGCCGACATGTAGTATTCCTTTCGTCGTCTTTGGATTTTATGAATTTTTTCTTAAACTATGTGCATATTCTGTTTGTAAATAATGAATTGACCAATTTATTTGATGTTAGTATTCTCTTATCTTGAAAAAAGTGCGTAAAATTTGATAATTTCAACGCGACCGAGTAACACGGCGAGGCAAGATGTACGTCCACACAGGTGAGACCTCTACAACGAAGTACTTGGAACTGTTTAGAGGTCTGCCCCTTATATAAGGGTTGTAGGGACAGCAGTGATGAAAGAGAAATATGGCGGACAGTGCCTATTTACGAGCGGTGTTCACGTCATGGGAGACTACTCGTCACGCGAAGTGGGGACCAGCATACTAGAAACTACCCATATATTTTAAAATTTTGTTCAACAAACTTGGAAAAAAAATGCGCAGATCACGGAAGACATTTTTGAATGCCCCTGTAGTTGTCAATGTAAACAGTTCTATTTTTAGACTACCGGTTCAGCATTAAAACCACTATTTGTATTAAATTAAATGCATTTTACGATTTATTAGCCTTATTCATATTTATTGAGTATGTTTTACAACTCACTATCTGAATATTTTACAATAAAAATGCGTGTGTGTGTGCATATAATTACGTTATCTGAACGTTCGCGAACAGTTTAACATATGAATGAAATCATATTTTCTAAAATTCATTATTTGTGTCTTGTTTTGTGTCATCTAAATTTCTTGTATTTTTAATTCATACCTTAAAGTTGAATCCTGTGTCCACAGAATATTCTATTTCATCGTTGATTTGTCTGCACTCTGTTCGCCATGATTCGCAAACGTCAAAGTAAGCAGACGACATGACACAAAATTTTAAAATTCAGAGTGGCCACAGCTCTCGGCCGGAATGAAACCAGTATAAAATGTTTGCTTTTAAGTCAACGCATTTCTGGTTAATTTATTGTCTTGGCCGATGCTTGTGACCATATCGAATTTTTGTAAAAACACCGTGAAAAATCAGAAAAAGTGCCTGTTTTCCGGATTCCGGATAGGTTTGGGTATTACATATCTTGATAATTAGGCTACGATCCGCCCAAATATTTTCGCATACTTGAGCCTGGGATCATGAACTTTAAAACCAAATACATATTATTTAAATCATCTCTCTTTATTTTGGAGGCACTTAATAGGGCCGGTTTACTATAACTAACGTTCCTGACTCTTTAATGTCATTGATGTCTTTGTTTGGAAAATGCAAATAAATTTGATAATGTCATCGCTAGAGATTAACGCCGGTTCTGAGAGATTAGTTTTTGGCTAGACGGGTTGACTTTGATTCTAATCAAAATTATTTTGTTGGCTGATTTAATAAGTTAAAGATGGGGCTCAGAACCCCCCCCCCTCCCCCTGCGCCCTCTACATGTAGATCTACGATGCCATGTATCTTACATGTACATGAGAATAATTATGTCATATAAAGGAATATCGAGTATTCTTCTCCATTGAAATTGCATTGGTTTTTTAAACAGAAACATGTCACAGGCACTTGTGGTCAGGATCGAGCACGCAACTTCTTTTTTCCTTAATTTGTTACATTGATATTTAATTATTATGAAAAAAAGGAATCGTGTTAATGCTTATTAGTAGCTTGTCCTGTCTATTAGTACGTGTAAATAAATGCATGCTTTACCAATGAAGTTTAACGTGCAGATTTTTATTGTGAAATCCGTGAAGTCGTAGTTAGCCCAGTAGGATGTCAATGAATTTCTACTAAAATACTACCCCACTTTTACAAACGTATCTTGGTTTTGTTTGTATTTCAAACTTAAATTGTAATGTAAAAGTTCATAAAATCTATATAATGAATTCAGGGGAGAACTCAATTTGTTACACTCGCTCAGCTCCAAAACGAAACAAAAATTCAACAAGATATAAATTTGGTGAAATAACTCAATAACGTGTGGAAGTTCCAATGCTATTTTGTATATAAAATCGACATCAAAGTTGGAAATTCAACACAGTCCGATGTCACACACACTACACTAACGCACGGGGTTCCAGCACAGTTAGTCCAACATAACACACTCTATGCTACTAGTAACGTGCGGGGTTCCTGCACGGCTCCAAAAATATTCTCTGAGGTCTTAAAAATGACATGTGGTGATAACGAACAGTGTTCAAAATCAAAAGTTCATAGGAAAAATGCAAAACAGGAGCAAAGCAAACACGGACTCTAAAAAAAGGGAGTAGAATCAGGTGCCAAGGAGGAGTGAGCATCCTCTGCTGACCGGTCACACCCACCGTGTGCTCATTGTCGTAATCGAGAAAAACGGAAAAATCCGTAGACAATTAGGTGATTTATTATGGTCTAACCATAAATATGAAAAACGTCAGCCATGATGCGATCCAGTGTAAGATTGTATTGGCTGACAAGGTCGTTTTATCAACCATAGAACTTACGAAAAGACGATTTCAATCAAGACTGTTGGTTGTCCTGTTTTATCAACTTGTTTGTCAGTAGATTGCCTCGCCTTAGAAGCTGTTCAACTATACTCCTAATATTTGTTTTTGGATAGGCATTGTTTTTTGGGATAACAAAGAGATGATAATGACATGCCATGAGTATGAACGTTCACTAAAAAAATCTTACAAAGTCTATAGAAATAACCTACAGCGTAACATTAAAACGTTAAGAAATTCAAATCCAAGAGACTATTGGAAACTCGTGAATGATAAAAGCAGTAACGTATATAATGATATTAATTTAGTAGATTTTTATGATTATTTTAAAACTGTTAACGCAAACGAACTTGATTTAGATAGCGAACTAGACTACTCCTCCCTCAAGGCGACTTCATCTGGAACTCGGGCTTATACTCCAATTTCGTCATAAGTGTAATATAAGCAAAGGAAACCCTCATGCTTAAAATACTGTGAACAGCTGGAGTACGTACCCGTGTTAATTTTCAAGATGGCGAATAATTTTCCTTTCCGGTGTGGTGATATTGAAACTTTTATGGATTCTGAGGACAATTGTGAAGTAGAAAAGTTTAAAATTCTGGCCATTATGGGCATTTTATTTCTTCATAAGTCTATAATGGTTTCATCCCGCATGGTAGGTTTAGTAATTCCGTTGTTTACAACAGAAATGTGCATCAGTAAAGAGATGATTGAAGAGTTAATGACTTTTGTCGGGGTGCAACTAACATCAAAGCATGAGGGAAGCAGTGCTGAAATACAGTCATCCAAACAACTTCTTATTTTTATGTGTTATATGGCCAATAAAAAACATTAAGGGAAATTGGTGATTACTTTGGAAATGACATTCGGTGATAACGAACAGTGTTCAAAATCAAAAAGTCAAAAGGAAAAAAACCAAAACAGAAGCAGAGCAAACACGAACCTCTACAACAATTAGAGGTAGGATCAGCTGCCATGTAGGAGTGAGCATCCTCTGCTGACCGGTCACATCCGCCGTGTTCTCTTTGTCGTAATCGGGAAAAACGAAAAAATCCGTAGACAATTAGGTGATTAATTATGGTCTAACCATAAGTATGAAAAACGTCAGTCAGCATGCGACCCAGTGTAAGATTGTGTTTAGATTGTAGTTGAATTAGCCAATCAACTGTACATTCTGTGCTGAAAAAGGTGAATAGTGCAATTAATGACAACCTATCAAGGTAAGATTCATGAAAGTTAAATACAGTAATTAAGATGGGGGTTTCAATCTTAAAAATAGTACGGTTTTTAGAAAAGCTTGTTTACTAAATATTGCTGATATTTTATTTAATTTTTTTTTTTTTTTGGGGGGGGGGGGGGGGGGGGGGGGGGCGGGGGGGGGGTTGGGGGGAATTTATAATGATTTTTGCCCAAAAAAATTCTTTTTTAATCCAATAGTACCTGTTGTCTAAAAACTTATACGGCATTACTTTCACAAGGTTAAGACTTATCTCAGCGAGATCCATCAATAATCAAAATTCTGTACTGACATCTCTTTGGAGGAGATTTCAGCATGATTAGTACAAATTGTTTATGCTCAAACAATCTTGCTGATAATAAGTTAGACAAGACTCTCAAAAACATTTAATTATTTTTTTTTACTTTCACTATTTAAAATAATCAGAATGCCAGATTTAAGGGAACAACAGAAATTAGCTCAAGACTTTCAACTGAAAAGTGGCCTGCCAGGTGGCATCGGTGCACTCGGTGGTACGCATATCCGTTTGTCTTCGTGTATTAGAGGAGATTCTGATTACAATGATAAGAAACACTTTCCCTTCATTCTACTGGTGAAATATTAAAATTAATTCAAGTATTAATTTATGTATATGCATAAATCTTGTTATTCTATGTTATATTCTATATTATTATATTCTATTCTATGATGTGATCTTACTTTGTAATGGATAGAGTTGATATCATTAAAGCCAATATGTTTACATCTTAGGTAGGGTTTGATGCAGATTCGATGCTAAGAGATTTCAATGCTGATTGGCCAGGATCTACACATGATGTGCGTGTGTTGCACACTCATTTCACAATGCATTCACAAACAGAAATATTCTTGTAGATAGAGCATATCCATTAAACGATGGCTGATAACGCCATTCAAAGACAATGGTCGTATCACCATTAAACAGAAAAGATTTAATAGAGTGCACTCTACAGCACGACAAGTTGTTGAAAGAGCCAAAGGTCACCTTAAGCAGCGTTTTCGTCGCTTACAAGAAAATACATTTCATAGTCCAAACGAAATTTTCTAAACGATTGCCTTTGGTTGTTATACTCCACAACCTCTGTATATTGCATGAAGATATCCTGACAGATAACTACAACGGTGACAATCAGCCTAACAATTTTCCAAATGTGTAAGCTAATGGTTAAGATGGAGTACAGAGGCTTTTTAAAATTAGTTGCATCATATGATCAGAGGTTAACAGCACATGTAATGAATTACAAGAAATAAAGGTTGTGTTTGTTGTTTCTGAAACAAAAAAAGGAGATGATCGGTCAGCTTAGAATGGTGCTTTACTGATCTACTGATCTTGATTGCTGGCATATTGGTAATGCCCCTTAAACCTAACAAGTTGTTTTCTTTCCTTTCATACTACACCGCCCTTACTTTTACTATGAGTTATGGCCACCATTATAATGAGTATATGAACACTATTTCAAATATGGTAAAATAAATAATAACGCCTTCAGAATTTTTCAAAATGTATTGAAAAAAACTTTCAAAACATTTTTCTATAGAAATAAAGTATAAAAGAATATTTCATGTATCTGAATAAAACAAAATGAATTGTTTTGACACACAAGTATCCCTGAATGTAGGCTTATTTTTACCAGTTTATCAAATATCGCTGAAAAAAAAGTCACTAACATAAATGAATATTAACAAATGATCAAACAAAAATACAATTTTAAAACAGTAAACACAAAACAATCACTTAAAAAAAAATACCCTTCAAATCTACAAAAAAATATACAAAATGTCATCACTTCAATTATCCTCATAACAAAACAAATTTCGGTGTCTTTTATATTCATAATTCCTGTAAAAAAAAATCTTATATTGTTAGCCAATGAATTTTATTTGACTGATCGAATATAAATGTTTCGCTTTTTCTTCCAATAAAAAAAAACCGGAGAATGTTTAAGTTCAGAATAATTGACAAATACAGAAAAGTAAAAATTAAGTGGAGACATAATGACACAAAAAAAAAATAATTTATTTCTTTGGAGCAATTAACAATAATTTGCATACTAAACTAGAACTACTTATAAATGAGATTTAAGACTGAAGTAAGCAATCAAGTTTCCCTTGTCAGAATGGTGTCTGTCAAGTTGAAGTGAACTTTATTTATTTTACAACGATTGATAAACAAGTTCTACAACTTATATTAATATCTCTCGTTGGCACGGATGTTAGCGCGAGGGGGTCATTGGTGTGGGAAGAAGCCGGAGTACCCGGAGAGAACCCACAATGGTGTTTGTCAGGGAGAAAACTCTCTCCGTTTCATTTTGCATTGTATCTTACCGATCTTAAAGTGTTTTTATTTAATGAAAATGTCACTGGAATGAAGCTTCCCTGATGAAAATGAACAAAACTAAGAATCATGATTATGCTGTATGCGGACGACACCATGAAATTCCAAAACTGAAGATGATCCACAATATCAGCTTTTTTGTTTTAAAATATTGTGAAAATGGAAATTACAAGTAAATTTAGGGAAAACTAAAATCATAATTTTGTTGAAGGCAGACAAACTTCAAATGTATTATTTGTAGACAATGGTAACGAAATACAAATTGTCAAGGAATTTCAATATTTAGCAGTTATATTTTTTAAACAGGGTCTTTCTACAGTACCACAAATATGTATGACAAGAGCTACCAGAGTTATGGGGTGTTGCTAAAATGCGGAACGGAAAACGGAACATTTTCCCGTAGAAGGGAGTGATACACAAAAAGAACTATCCCACGTCCAGCGGCTTTCACTATGGTAGAATTGAAGACTCCGCCAGACTTTCTAATTGTTGAAAAAAAACCGCTTAATTTTATTGTCTAGCTTATTGCCAAGTAACAGTTTTCTTCCTCTTTTCTGTGGGGTCAAAACTTCGGTTTCTATCTCACTGTCCGTATCGATCAATTTTCGCTTCACTGCCGATTTTACATGATTCAGATAGTCATTTTTGAAACCCCTAACGGTACTTTCATTTAATTTTATATCCAACAAAGGTGATTTTTTGGGGGGGCAGCTGCAGTCGGGCTGTTGTCTGATGCATATTTACCGATTTCATACCGTTGTTTCGGAGATTTTCCCGTCGCTTTGTAGTTGATTGGCCCTGTTCAAGTTCTTTCTCAACTTCAGCGGTGGCCTCTTTAAATTCGTTAGTGTTTGATACATTATTTTTACTGACAGTGATGTATCTAAGAATAGACATCTTAAAATATTTCGTACTTAATGTCATCACCGATCAATTTTACCTTTTGTTTATATTTTCGTATATGGAGCCATGCATTGTTGTTAACCGGCAGTCTGGAATACGTTGGCTAGCCCTGGTCACGTCCGACTTACCCAGAGTCTGAATCCGGACTCCACTACCGGTCATATCCGACTCGTTTGAAACATATCTGTCTATTGAATCATTTTAATATTGCCATCATTTAGTCTCATCTAATAAATTCGGAATCCTGTCTCAATTGGCACAACAATCTTCGTTTCGATGACGAAAGGAACCTAGCGCGCTGGCCGCGCACTACACGGTCGTTTGAGATACAGGTGGAATACAGTTAAACGACAATTTGAGAGGATCGGAACGATACACATTGCATAGATATATGCATATATAATAAGCACAGATATTGAAATAATTCTCAAATTGACATATACCTGCCCATAGTGAATGATATAGATATATATAAAGCACAGGGAAATTCACTTTTATTGGAGCTCCACCTCCGCCCTGGCCGAGGCTTGAACTCACGACCTCTGAAACCCATTCTCCTAGCAGTGAGCGGCCACCGCGCTAACCACTCGGCCATCTAGGCAAGACAAAAATTTTGCTTTCGATAACATATATATAGAACCATTTTAACAAGACCTTGGACTTTCAGTAGGGCGTAGCTATCTATTCCTTACGTCAAAGCAAGTTAAATATGACGCGGTTTCAAGCGAAATATGTACCGATTGCGTAGTCTTAGCTCAAAAGCCAGACAAATCTTGTTGATTTCAAAGAGCCATGACTGAGTGGCCAGCGATGAAATAGACAGGCCTACGTCACATTGCTGTGTGACACAACAACCCAAAGTCCAAGCTCTTGTTAAAATGGTTCTATATACCGTGATTCCGCTTTATAAATTTTATAGCGACAACGTACTTGAAAGGAGAGAACAAGAAAAACATTTTATACGAACTCTCAAACCATCTTTAAACAGTGATATAGCAAAAAATTAATATGTATCTGTATTTACTTTGCTTAACTATGCAATAACATGAACGTTATAAACTGTTTCCTTATACTATATTGTGACGTCATTGTATTGTTTGTATAACGTCATGAATTTTAACGTCACTAACGTCACTTGTTTTTAAATGTATTGTAAAACGTCTGAGGAAGTAATGAAAGCGATTACGTTTTACGATTAGTGTTGTTATTTTTTTATTTTAATATATATATATATATATATATATATATATATATATATATATATATATATATATATATATATATATATATATTTGCACAGTTACCAAACATATTTATAATTGAGGTTATATGGTGGCATATATCTGCCCCTACATGCAAGATAAATTATGTCAACATGCAAAATAATTATGTCTACTATGCCTACATGCAGGATAACTATATTGACATGCAAGTTACAAATCTTTTTTAGATATTCTGATTTTATATGGGTAAAATGACTTACTAATGCCGGAC
This sequence comes from Magallana hongkongensis, assembly GCA_016163765.1. Classification (NCBI taxonomy): domain Eukaryota; kingdom Metazoa; phylum Mollusca; class Bivalvia; order Ostreida; family Ostreidae; genus Magallana; species Magallana hongkongensis. The sequence continues at coordinate 65,319,545 of WFKH01011926.1, forward strand.
TCTGACATTATAGATGCAAGATGCAACATAATTATGACAACATGCGGCTTATTTATGTTGACATGCGAGATAATTATGTAGACATGCAACATAATTATGTCGACATGCCACTTATTTATGTCGACATGGGAGTTAATTATGTTAACATGAAAAATATTTATGTTGACATGCGAGTTAATTATGTCGGCAGGCGACTTATTTATGTCGACATGCGAGTTAATTATGTTAACATCTGAGATATTAATGTCAGCCTGCAAGTTATCTCGCATGTTGTAATAAAATACTTGCACGTAAACATAATAATCTGGAAGGTGGCATATTTCTGCCCCCTACATGCAGGAAAATTATGTCAACATGCAAGATAATTATGTCTACATGCAACATTATTATGTTTACATGCAAGTTACAAATCTTTTAAGAGAACCTGGTTTTACTATGGGTACAATTACTTACTTACGCCCATATCTGACATGCGTAGATGCGACTTATTTATGTTGACATGCGACTTATTTATGTGAACACGCAGGTTATTTATGTTAACATGCAAGATATTTATATCAACATGCAAGATAATTATGTTAGCATGCAAGGAATTTATGTCAACATGCGAAAAAATTATGTTGACATGCGACTTATATATGTCAACATGCGAGTTAATTATGTTAGCTTGCAAGATATTTATGTCAACATGCGAGATAATTATGTTTACGTGCAAGTTATTTATACAACATGCGATATAACTTGCATATTGACAATAATATCTCGCATGTTAACATAATACTCGCATGTTGACATAAATAAGTCACACGTCGACATATATAAGTCGCATGTCGACATAATTAGCTCGCATGCCAATATAAATATCTTGAATGTTAACATAATTAACTCGCATGTTCACATAGATAAGTCGCATGTTGTCATAATTATGTTGCATCTTGCATCTATGATGTCAGAGTACGGCATTAGTAAGTCGTTTTAACCATATAAAAATTAGATTTTCTAAAAAGATTTGTAACTTGTAACATAATTATCTAGCATGTTGACATAATTTTTTTGCATGTTGACATAATTTATCTTGCATGTAGGGGGCAGAAATATGCCCCTATGATATGGCATGTTGACATAAATATTTTGCATCTTAACATAATTAACTCGCATGCTGACATAAATAAGTCGCATGCCAATATAATTATCTTGCATGTTGACATTAATTTCTTGCATGTTAACATAATTATCTCGCATGTTGATATAAATATCTTGCATGTTAACACAATTAACTTTCATGTTCATATAAAAAAGTCGAATAAGTTGTCATAATCATGTTGTATCGTGCATCTATGATGTCAGATACGGGTGTAAGTAAGTGATTTTACCTATACGAAAATAGGATTCTCTTAAAAGATTTGTAACTTGCAAGTCAACCTAGTTAACTTGCATGTAGACATAATTATCTTGCATGTTGACATATTATATCTTGCATGTAGAAGGCAGAAATGTGTCACCATAAGGTTGTTCTATATCATTGTAAAATTCAATATTGCATTGAGTTTATGTGTATTTGTTATATTCAGAAGTATAATCTCATTATACTACTTTTTATAGACAGTCATTAATTGAAATATTAGCTTGGCCAAAAAGTATTCACTGGTCAATTTTTAAAAAAAAATATTGACTGGCTAGGAACGATATCGAGGGAATGTTTCCACCATTTTAAGGAATCGCTTCTGATTTGTTGATTCGCATACGGTGACGTAAATTAGCCCGAGGTCGCTGTATATCAGCCCGTGAGCCGTCAATATTGAAAGAAAGCTATGAGGGAAATTTTCTATTTTTAACATTAACATGCAGATATAATATACTAAACAGAAACACAAAATATTAAATAAAAATGAAATGTAATTACGGCGCAACTGTTTTGAGCAAAACAATAATCCCGTTTTCTTTATATGCGTAAGAATTTTGATCGGAAGTACGCTTCGCCTACTTTGTGTAAAGTTTGTTCATCAATCAATTGGAAATCAACAAAACGGTGCGATTTATATTCTTTTTTCTAATGTTTATTGCATGTACATGTAATCGTTTTGCATTACATTAACATAACGCTTACCAATAATACATGCATCACATGTCGATCATTCCTTTTTTTATAAATCCAGCCAATAAAATTAATTTTTATGAATTAATTATATATGGTACACTAAGTATTGATTTATTTTTAAAAACGGCATTAGTAAGCCTCAATTTACTTATCTAATTTATTTATCTAATTTTAGAGTTCTCTAGAATTCTTTAGAGCTCTTTAGAGTTCCGGTTATTTTCATGAATAAAAATTGCACTGTGTTTGATATACAACACTTTACAATCATTATATTGTTAACACTGTGCCGGATAATTATGCCAGTGCAAGTTGGCATTTTTACACCCGCTTAAAATGCAGTTTTGGAAAATCAATATATACCAAATGATATACCATTGTCTAGAGAGTATATAACCACTTTTGTTTTTAGTGTGTTTCACCTGATAGGTGAGATATTTACCTTTGAAAATTTAAATCCCATAGGAAAATGATAATTCTCATAGGAGAAATGATTCTCCTACAGGTAATATTGATAATCCTATAGGATTTTTTGAAAATCCTATAGGATTGTCAATATTTATATTTATTATATTTCCTATAGGAAACAGGTATTTCCTGAAGGATTTTATATAGACAGGTAGTTTTCCTATAGGAAAGTAAGATTTTCTATCGAATTTTATCAAATCCTATTGAAATTGAAATTCCTGTAGGAAGTTCTTGCATTCCGATAGGAAATTACAAAGTTCCTCTAGAAACATTGTTTTTCCTATGGAAAAAATTATTTTTCTGTAGGAATTTATTTTTGAAAGGTAAAAATGAAAAGTGAGATACAATGATAACAAAGGTGGTTGTAAACTCTTTAAGAAATGGTCAATCATATGGCATATTTGAATTTTTCAATATATGCAGCTTAGACGGGTGCAACAATGCCACCTCGGCACTGGCATTATTATCCGGCACAGTGTTTGTTACACTATAAAGAATTCTTAGTGGGAGTTTATAAGCAATGTACACCTCCTAACAACATCTGACAGCGAGCGAAGCTCGCCGCGTGCAACGCCCGCCAGCTAAGCGAGCTCTAGGAACCAGTGCGCGGGAAAAAGAACGATTCATCAAGAAAAAAAAGGCAGCATTCCAGCATGCCTTATAGCTCCCGTAGTGCCAAAAATGGCTAACATTTAACTCGTAATTTATTGTTCCTTGAGGTTTGAAGACACGTTTTGCGTATCGCTCAAGCTTTCATCAGAACTGAAAGATTTTCTACACGCTTCAATCCCTTCCTATTTTGTCGAGATACGTAAACAATGCATATTAAATTTTATGACGCCACAGTGATCTCGCGCTATATTTCCGGCGATAAATTTAGTGGTTGATCAAACATCTGTACTGTGTGTACTCGTTATTTCAGTGTAAACTGCAATCCCTCAAGTGATCACCTCTTTATTTTTGGCTTGGATAGGGGGATGATAATTAAGGAATGCATTTAATTTTGATGTATGTAATACGTTATAACATAACTTGTGGCAGTTTACGCTTTATAAACCGCGAATTTATTCCTTATATTTTAATATATAAAACAAACAAAACTAACTCTCTGTAATATTTTTATACTTTTGTAAACAATAGGTAACTATGACATTTTAAACTACCCGTGCGTTAATACAACATCCTTAGTAACAGGTGATCCAGATTAGAACGAAGCGAGGAGAGGCGGCCATATTTGAATTTGGTGTTTGGACGCTGGTTCGCGACTTTTTTTCTCAAATTTAAAGTTACAGTTGTTAAAAATTGAATTCGACATAACCCCAGAAGAAAGAAAGTGTGAAGAGTGCAGGAACAGGGCGTTTGGGGCCGTGGATGCAGCACTTGAGGCAAGTTCATCTACGGAGATCGACTCAGGATTGGGAGCAGTGTGCGGAATTCGGAATGACAGAACATGCTGAAAATGAAAATGGATTGTTTGTATATTGCGGTTTCACAGTAAGTAATCTCAAAGTGTCGCTCATTTGTTTTTGGGGGTTTTTTTTTGAGCCGTCGAGCAATCCCGATTGCAACTCCTAACAGAGGATTCATTTTTATGTCCCGACATGTGCATGACTAGATAGAATGTTATATCGTTAAAATGACAGATGTCCTACGGACCCGGTTTAACGATAGAATTCGTACCCTATACTTGCTTCGTAACAAATGAAAAAAATATATATATATATATATCGCGTTGTATATCGCCTAAATTTTCATATGATTCGTCTCAAATACCTACAATGTTGCTCTTTTATAATCCTATTTTACCACACTAACTGTTTTTGCAACGAAATCACTGCCACTTTTAACATCACCTTTAAAAATTCGGTCGCCATGTTAATGATAAAATCCGAGACATTCCGAGTGCGATTTCCGACAAAATGGCAGGCAAATTCAAACGTGTATATTAACAAAATGCCTTGGCGCGACCCATTAAATGGATATGTTGTGGACTTAACTACATATGTTTGTTCAAAAAGGTTTGTAATGTATAAAAATGTGGGTTTCCTCTGCAAATTATTTTTAACAGACTTAAAATCGACGCGAAGCAGATCCGCTTCGCGGCTGCTAGTATTGCAAGCATATGGGACGAATTCTTACTTTCTTTCTAGTGCATGATGTGCCTTATTTCGAACCCCGCATCAATGGCGGTTTAATTCTTGGCTATAAAAAAATCCTCAATCAAATGGAAATCTTTTTGCTCACCAAATGTTTCTACACTCCATTCTGCAAAAAGAGGTATTAAAATATTACAATCACACCAAAATACCATCATAAACATAGATAGCTTAAGAGTAAAGCGCTTTGAAAAGAGAGATTTGGGTGCAATTCCCATTCTGGGTTAAAATTTGGTGTTTTGGTAAATTAGGATAGGCTACTTTACTATGGGATAATATTTATTTATATTTTTCAACATACAGGTCTTTTATATATTTTGTTCTATTTTTAGATATATACTTGTGCATTTATTTACATGTATCCTTTACTATACTTTGAAAAAGTTTAACCCCACCCCCTCCCCCCTTATTGTGCTTCTTTTGGCAGAAATTGAATGTTTTCTGTTTTCAAGTTGTTTCAGTTCATTTCTGAGACATTTTTAAATCTGTTTTTTTTTTTAAATTTGATAAGATTGTAGCAGAAAAGTTTTCCTTCTCTTCTATTTCAAAATCATTTTTAAGTTCATCTGCTGCTACCTCTGTTGATGAAGAGGCAGGAATTTTATTATAAACACCAAGACAAGCAAGTTCACTGTCAAAAATGAGTATATGGGTATGGGTATACACATGCATGTGTACATGTAAGGTTTACATGTAAAAAGGTAGTTCCGTCTAGATGTTGTCAAGGGGGTGTGTCCCCATACAAAGTTATATTATACAATATAATACATGTTTCTCCATTTGTATCAGCCAATCAAATGAGGCGTTAGAACCAAAACTAAATTATATTTGTATACAGTAAGAACATGTATGAGTAGTTAGGAAATTTAAAAAAATATATTTATATCAAAGTTACAGCCTCGTCATTTTGTAACAAATGAAAAGGATTAACGAAAAAAAAACCCCCAAAAACAGTTAAAAAAATCTATGTACATGTAGATGTTGCATAAATTGGAAAATTGGAAATAACACACCTACACTATTTTTTTGTCGGCGGAGGGGAGGGGGGGATAGATACAAAGTATATTTAGCGTGCAAAAACAAAAATAAACAAATTAGATAACACAACAAGAGGCCAAGTGGCCTTAACGGTCACCCGAGTACCATAGCCCATACACAAAATTGTCGAGGAGTCTCATAAATGCATTTAATTGAGTTTCATAATTATTAGAAGATTATAATAATGTAATGACATCCACCTCCCTGCCTGAAATCTTTTGGAAAGGACTCTTAACCCTATAGTTTAGCACAAGACTTGAAGCTCTTAACAGAGTGTATGACATACTATAGAAGAGGTGCCCAGATTCCATTCAATTTATTTATCCCACGTATGTTAACTTACAAAATAGGTTTTATGTTTATATCTTTTCATAGATAAACTAAAACAAGATGGCTTATATACTACTTATTACTCTACTATTAACAAGTCTATTTGTTTATCTTAAAAAATTTAAAAACTGTTTTTGTTTCAAATGATAAAATACTTGCATAACTATTTTGATCATACAACTTTATAATAACATTCTATTTAATGATTTATTACAAAGTATGAACAAGCCAAGGAAGATAACTCCATTATGAAGAAGCAAGGGAAGATAACTCCATTAACTGTTATAATCCTCTTCCCTGAATTCTTATCAAATGCTTTCACAATATCTTATCAATAACTTTGATGGACAGCTTCATTATTTTTCTATATTCAATGATTAATTACTACATATGAACAAGCTAAGGAAGATAACTCCATTAGGAAGAAGCAAGGGAAAATAACTCCATTAACTGTTTACCCCCCCCCCCCCTTCAACTCTTTCCAAATGCTCTCCAAATGCTAGGTCCTGAACCCTGACTTAGGGGTCATGAAATTCACAATTTAGGTAGAGGAGTTCATAACCATGCATTCAGTTTTTTGCCCACATGTGTGGGAGTAAAGATTTTTAAGATTTAATACATTTTTACTATATGGCTATATTGGCCCCACCCTAGGGCCAAAACCCCTGTCCCAGGGGTCATGAATTTCAAAATTTAGGTAGAAGACTTCATGGACATCATAACCATGTATTTACTTTTTCACAATTATATGCGGGAGTATAGAAGAAGATTTTCTAAGATTTAATACATTTTTACTATATTGCCATTTTGGCCCCACCCTTGAGCCTGAACCCCTGACCCAGGGACCATAAATTTCACAATTTTGGTAGAGGGCTTCATGGACATCATATCCATGCATTTAGTTTTTAACAAATACCTATGGGAGTAGAGAAGAAGATTTTCTAAGATTTAATACATTTTCACTATTTGGCTATATTGGCCCCACCCTTGAGCCTGAACCCCTGACCCAGGGACCATAAATTTCACAATTTTGGTAGAGGGCTTCATGGACATCATATCCATGTATTTAGTTTTTAACAAATACCTATGGGAGTAGAGAAGAAGA
>WFKH01011926.1:65335319-65351254 GCA_016163765.1 Magallana hongkongensis
CTCTTTCAGATAGTTAGTATATAAATTTTCACTTGATCCGATTTCTTTGAGCTTTTTTGCCAACGCCTCTGGAGAAGTATAATCCAATGTGCTTAAAAAGGTTCCCTTAGGTAAATATTCACTTGCTTGGGGTGGACCATTTACAACCGGTATGATGCTAAGGTTGAAATCATATTTATATAAGTTAAACACCTTTTCTGTGGAGTAATCTCTACAAATGTTATTCTCGAAGGAAAAATAAAACTTATATTCCTTAGCAAGATTCGTCAAACAATCATTCTTAAGCACAGTTCGAACCCCCACACTTTTTCTTTCCACATGCTCCAAACGTGTCAACTTGTATGTACTTCTGCAATTGTTCAATGTATTCTTCACGACGAGATGGAACAGGGCAGTGACTAGACATCCAAGCACCGAATTTTGTCTTTTGTCGAAAAATCTCAGAATAATTTTTTTCTAAACTTCTGTTCAGTCTTATGATTTTACCATACGGTCTTGGAACGTCGGCATTTCTTCGATAAGACATGATCCATTCAAATTTATTTTTCCAGGCGGTATTTGGCCTCTGTGTAAAAGCTTTGTTTTCCAGAGTATTAAACATCCAGATCTGGGATTTATTTTTCAGAGGAGGAGAACCTGGTAGAGGTGAATGTGTGAAAATCACAACACTACTGTTATGGAGATCAGAGTTATCCGTTGATATAACACAGTTTGATTCTACATGTTCACATTTTTTCGTTTTAGAATACTTTACATAGGGCCTTAAATAAAATGGAATGTTATACCATAAAATTACCCACGTCTTAGTATCCAGAGAACCGTTTTTGACATTGGATATTGTGCCATGTGTATTAATAACTGTATTTCTCTTGATTGTGGGAGCAATGTAAACAAATCCTCTTTCTTCTGGGGTTGCGTAAAATCCAAAAAGAAATATGCCAAGCAGAACAGAGAAGCCAAGGACAAAGAAAACTTTCGTTATGGATTCCATTTCTAAAGAATCTAAATGAAAATATTTTTATAATTAACAGTTATTGTTTTCAAATTTGTTTGTGATCACATTGCAACAAAAAGGTATTCGGTTCTTATATACATTTATTCATCTTAAGAAATTGCTTTTTTCATGTAGAAAAAAAAATCATGGATATAATATTAATTCTAAAGAAAATTTTTGGAGCTTCCTTCCATGTAAAACAACGAGAATGAAAAAAGAAATCAGTTTGTTGAAGTACTTCCTGCGACGAGCGGAAGTAACGCCGAGTCTAACAAAACATGTAAATCATATCTACATACGTAGGTCTATCTTTCCTTAAAGTTTGGTTGATCAAGTCTCTGCAAACCTAATATCTTTTAGGTTTTATATCTTGAGACCAGAAAAGGACAACGGAATTACTCAATGAAAAGTTTGTAATTTTTGTACAAGTTTCTAATGATTGTTTATCAGGCTAACTAAAGCATTAACGAAAATCAGTTAAACTTGTTAAAAACTTGATATGTTTGAACCCTTCCGGTAAGAAACGGTAGTGACGATTGACAAAATTAAACCGATAAACACATTTTCAATCAAATGTCTATCATGCAAAAAAAGTTTCATGTCGTAATAACTTACAGTTTCTGAGAACTCGAGGATAGAAAATTTAAAAAAGAAAGCTACCTGAGATTTTTGAGACATCTCACCGGAAACAGAGTTTTTTTTTTATATAACATTGTATAGATGACACATGTAAGGTTTTATACTGATATACATATAAAATATGACATTTCTTGGGTACAAAAATTGAATGAAAGTTAATTGAGATATTTGTGTGGTAGAGCGAAATTTCATGAATTAAATATGTTTATTATATTATATGTATTATTGCATAATTTTGGTGATTATGTTCAAATCTTTTTCTAACATGAAAATATTTGAATATTGGTACAGTGTATTATTTTTATATTATTATTATTTAGTCAATGCAATATTTAACTAAAGTATTTAATACAGTTATCTAACCTTAATGTAAGAGTCCTATCATTTGTTATTTTTAACTCTGGCAATGCAAAATCTATATTTAGAAGGAATACCCTTTTTCCTGTATTCCTGTATTTCTATTGGATAAAATTGGTCAGTTGTTACTTTATTGGTCATGTGACAATTTTAGTGGGAAATTTCTTTGTTAAACCAGTTCCTATTTGGAAGTCTACTTGTGTCTACCTGAAATTTATATTCTTTATCAGGTCAGTTAATTTACAATTTTTTATACTACCTTATATTTAAATACAGTTTTATTGTGACTGAGATTATTTATAAAGATATCTAAGATATATAATTGGCTTAGAAATGAAATGACTAAATATCAGAAAGTTTGTTAAATAGTAAAATTCAGTCTGATCAATGAGTACAAAGCATTGTAAGTGTATTTTTATTTTCTTAAATTTAGATTATCAACTACAGTATTATTTTTACATCCTGAATATTTTTCCAAATCAACCTTTACACCTCATGTGAGGTAAGCATTGTTTAAACATGGTTTAAGCTTAGTTCATGTATAGTTATATATAAATATATATCATAGTATTAGTAGTATTATGAAACTGATTAATATTTATACAATTAATTATAAACTCATGTGAAATAAGTTTGACATGATAACGTACAGTTCTATTTATACGGATGTGATTATTATTGTTTATTTATTTAATAAGCAGATAATTTAAATATAGGCACAAATATTTTTGAGTCTAGTTTGTAAAGAGGAATATTTTCATATTTTGTCAAAACTACATGCTTGTAAGAGTTATCTTTCCTAACTCGCATTTATTTCATTGCAGGGTTTATTTATACCTATTTTATAATAATTGGTTACATCAAATAAAGAAACTTTATATCCACAACGGACTTAAGACTGACCCAAATACCCCGGGTTACATTTGATATGTCTCATCGGAGGTAGAATTTATTTGTTTATTTAATAATGAATACATGACATATGGTATCCTTAATACTGAAATTTTACTTTAATGTAAAATGAAAATAGTTAAAAAAAAAAAGTTGGAGTACTTTCTGTGACGACGTGAAGTTACGCTGGATCAAAAAAAAGTATTTTAAACATATCTAAATACATAGATCTATGATCCTACAAAGTTTGGATTTTCAGTGTTAACCGTTTCTGAGATCTCAATGTGACAAGGATTTTTGTCTAGGGACAGGAAACGGAGTAAAGGAAGTGAATTTTGAAGAAAAAATATAAACACTTGTTGAACGATTTATGTTAAAAATCATAAGGACTCTCATATAATACAAAACAAGGGACAGAATAAGAGACTAATGGGGGTCTAGTAGTCAGAACGTGTAAAATTTTCTACTTTTCTATTTTTTCCATTGAGATTTATCAAAAATTATGGCCATATAAGTGAACCCACCACTTCCGCATTCCTCTATTTAATACAGATTCATAGGGTTCTCCTTCAGTGAAACATTTTAATTAATCTGTAAGAGGTCAATTGTTGTTCAAACTTCTTTTATGAGAAACCTTTTTTAATATTCAAACATCTACATAATATTACCATGAAAAAAGCATCACATCACTTAGAAATATTTTTACTTGTATACTCTTCCCCTATCTTTTGATTTTCATAAAAAGCATTAGTTTGAAATATGTTACCTACCTAATATTATGAAATTTGACAACAATCATCACTGATGCTATAAATTGATCTTTTTTGGTAAATTAGATGATTTGTAGCATTTTCATTCACAAATAGACATGCCGCCCTGCATGTGATTTCTTGTTTCCATGTAAAAGTAGGCTGACAATCATATTTAGTAAATATCTTATCTATACTGTTTTCTAGCCTCATTTTAACCATGCTAAAACAGTAAGACTTACAAGTGTGATGCCTGCCTTAAATTAAAACAAATTTCAAACACACCCTGGTAGCTGGAAACGGATGAAAATTTCATGAAAAATGATAAAATTTTACATGTTTTTCTACATTTTTGATGCATACATACAATAAAAAGGTAAAAATATGTTGTTTCTTGTTCATTCCATAAGTAATTATCCTAGCAGATGTTATTTAAGGTCAAATGTTCATTTACATATCCTAAATGTAATGTTAATGAAGACAATTGAAAAGGGGGGGGGGTGATTTTCAATTTTGTAAATGCATCTAAAATATCACTTTTGGACAGGAAGGAGCAAAAATATGGCCTCTTTGACATTTTGTATACTATTGTAACTGCATTTGTCTACCAGTTAACTCATTTGAAAGAAAAAAAATGATTTAAAAAAATGAGCTATAGAAGTGAGATTGTGCATATGTCTACATATGAACTCATTTGAAAGAGAAAAAAAAAGATTTTAAAAAAGGGATATAGAGGTGAGACTGTTTAAGTTTATTTTATAAAATCAGACCGCAAAATTGCTGCAATTTTTTTAATGATTAAATTGATTAAAACTGTTTAAGAGTATTTATTCTTATATCAGTAATTCCTTAAGCATATTAATTGTCACCAGGATAGAAAATACCTACCCTCTAAGCCAAATATTCTAGTGGCGGCCATTTTACACATTTAAAAGGGAGTTACTTCCCTTTTATATTATTGCTAAAATCATGTAATGACATCTATCAACAAAACAAAATCATCCATTTTCAGAAAATATACTCCTTTTGATACAGTTCCACTTAAAATTGCAGTAAAATGAAAAATCTGAAAATACTATGTAGTCTTGAAGGTGACAGGGGACAGTTGTTTTGATACAATTCACTGTAGCCAGGGGATGTGTGTCTTCGGAACTGTGTAACTAAAATTTCCTCAGTTCCCATTCAGCACAAAAACCTTTAACTCACTTCTTATAAGGCCAATCTCCAATTTGTGTGGAAAATTACTACATGTAGTCAGAACGTGTAAAATTTTCTACATACTGTTTTTTTCCCTGAGATTTCGACCCTTTCATATTTCGATATTAATCTCGAGAATGCATGGATCGATTTTAAAAACAAATTTTATATTTTGCATTTATTAAGGCGTATCTATCGAAAAATTATATAAAAAAAAATATTTCAAAACCAAAAAGTTGAAAAATAAATGTTTTTTGTTTCCTTCCGGTGACGAACGGAAGCATCGACGGACATTCGGATAATCAAAGGGCACTGCGGCCTATGACTCTTTACCATCCTTGAAAATTTGAAAGTTCTAATTTTGATTTTTTTGAGATAAAATCGTGAAGAACTAAAACATTATTACTTCAATATCTCGGGACCGGAATTGACAATCAAATGATCGACGATTTTCTTTCAAATTTTGTTTAGAGTAAGATCCAAAAGTTTCATCGAAATCGGCTGCAGCGGTTTTGAGAAAAAGTTTCAGAAAAAAAATAATTAACAGAAAAAAGAAAAGAAACAAAGCAATAACAAGAAAAAGGTCTTCTGTTGGAAACGGAAGACCTTAATGAAGACTACAATCTCTATAAAGTCTTCGTTGGAAACGGAAAACTTTTAAAACATTACATTCACTACAATGTCTTCGCTGGAAACGAAAGACATTAATACTGACTATTTATCCTAGAACCCGCTATATAAAATGTTGATTTTTACTCTTACTTGTTGTTAGTCATTATAAAGAACAATATCATCAGCTGAAAAGCATGATGTACTAATAAAAATAAAATGAAACTGTAAATATTCAATGCTATCAATGAGCGATGTTGACGTCAACATTTCTATGACGTCAAATCCATATCCTTCACAATTAATGGTCAGTAGATTCAATGAATGACACCCTAAACCAATCTGTACAAAGAAATCTATCACTCTATATATCTTCATTGTTTCTGTTTTCCTGTCTTTCCCTATCTTGTCTTTAAGCAGCGACGTAGCGTCCGAATGGAGTCCTATTTGAAGCCCCTTCTGAGTTACAGCAAGGCCAAAGTTGTAGGCTTTGACTGTTGAATTTAGTTAAGGCTCTTTGATCTTATTAGTAAAATTTTAATAAAAACTAGGTACAGGATCCAATGCTACATATCGTTTAGCCCCTGTTGCTTCCATCAGTTTCGGCATCATGACTCCCAAATATCCACCTATTTCAATGATGGTGGGCGCTGGTCTCATTTTGAATACACCGAAATACGAAATTATTATGTATTTTTAATCTAAGTTTAGTCTATTCATAGAGTCTCCTATTACTCTTTCGACATTACTGTTTCTTTCGACACATGCGTAAAAATAGTAGTTTTCGTGGGTTGTAAACATTCTTCCTGGTTTGATATTTGTGATACACTTGTGTTTTGTTATGTTTGGCTATAGAGGAACTACTTTTTTGACTTCTCTAGGCATTTTAAGGGTAATATCTCTTTGGCTAATCACAATGTCGTCTAAAATGCACGGGGATGGTCTGAATTATGCCAATGATTTATCGTTTATGCATACCGAGGTAAAGTGTAACATGAGAAGCATTAGGCATATCACTGGAACAGCCAAACCTTTTACATATCTTGAATTAATCCGCGTCACACTTCTACAAATGATAAGAAAAGGAATATCATAAACAGAATACATATAACACAATTGTGCATAACAGGTCAAGCATTTTTAACATATATTCACCAGAAACTATTTTTATGCGTTGTCGAGGGAGCTTTCTTACTTGTTATTGTGTATAAATAAGTATTATATCGTACCAACACAGAGTTATTTTTGGCAAAATCTGTTCCCTAATTAAAACAGTGTCAACATGCGCGAGTTAGCTAACTTTGAGTTTAACATTATATTTTATGCAACGAGATAAAACGCAAAAAAGAAAGAAAACCCCAAATACTATTACCTAAGCTCACTATCTAACTCTCTCTCTCTCTCTCTCTCTCTCTCTCTCTCTCTCTCTCTCTCTCTGTGTCAAATTAAGATTTTATCGGAGCTTCCTCTTAACTTTCGTCACCTAACAGCCAGCCAGACAAGTACATCACTTCCCCTCACCCCCCCCCCCCAACCCACAAGTAATTCAAGTACATATAACAAAAAATCGCCTGCCACAAAATATATTCTTTTTTGTCACTCTATCACATACATCATTCACACAACTAAAAATTTCTTACTCTTACATTCCCAGACAAACCAACAAATATAATATATATTTCACCCTCCCTCTCTTTCTCTCTCTCTCTCTCTCTCTCTCTCTCTCTCTCATTCTGGAATATGTACATGATATAGAAAACCACCCACACCATTCATAAAAGCGCATTATAATACATATATCTCTCTTTTTCTTCCCACATAAGCAATAAAAAGTACATTATGTTCTTCTTCTTTCCCTAACATACCAGTAATACAAGTGAATCTGACTACTGTATTTAGGAAAATATTCACCATTTATTTCGCCCCGTTTGCCCTTGTTTTCAGCGAGCTAATCCAAGACTTTGCAACTCAAACAATTCATATTTTGAATAACCGGGATTATTTAATAGAGTATCAAGTTTTAAATGTGTCTGGTAAAATTCAGGACGGGGCGAAAACGTTGGCAAGTGTAGAAGAGTGAAAAAATCATAGGGCAAAAACATGTCTGCATAAAGTATATCTTACTTTTTATCATACACCAGCCAATAAAAAACATCTTACTTTGTCTTTCACACATTAGGCATAAACGTACACTTTTATTCATCTTATTACCGTAAATGTATTAAATATTTCTTTTACATTTTTTATAGCAATTTTGTTCTCTGGAACTGTAGATAAAGCGGTGATAGGGTTCTTGCAGCTTTGGACCTACCTAGCCTCGATTTAAAAACGCTGAAAAAACGAGAGAGAGAGAGAGAGAGAGAGAGAGAGAGAGAGAGAAGTTGGCATAACAGTGGAAGAAATTGCACATTCTTCATGCCATGATGCAATCGAAAATGAGAAAAGCTGGTACATGTATTGAAATATCATATCTTCTCAAAATATTACTATAAATGAAATAATTATTCATGAGCATTAAGAACACAAGGTAAAGTATACATATTTATTAAATATTATTAGAAGAAGGCATGGACACAGTTTCATTTGATGCTCTGATGCAGGATGGCAGACAAAGGGGGGGGGGTGGCAGGAACTATGCCAGTTTATCAGGTAAAATAGTCAATTGTTTAAAAGACATTAACTTTATCTTTATGCACATGTACTTTACAAATCAATATTATATCTTTCATCAATGGCATTTTCGCATGCTTTCTCTCTCTAAAAAATGTAATTCATAATGATTTTGCAGATCAGCATATTCTATACATTCTGCAATAGAGATTCATTAATTTGTAAGAATTGTACTGACTTACGTTACTATCTAGTTGCTGAAATTAAAGTTTTTATCAAGAAAACAAATACTTAGTAGGGATATAAAAAAATATATAAATTTATAATAATAATAATAATAATAATAATAATAATAATAATAATAACAAAACAACTTACATTATCGTAATCTGAATAGTTTCTTAAATCTCTGAACAATCACAAGACTATGTAGCGCTACTTATCCCAAGTAAAACTGCGTAACACAAGTGCGAGGAGTCTTGGTGATGACGGGTGACCGAGCAGCTATTTATGGGGTATGTTGAGGGGTTTTTTTTGACACATCAAATAGCACGGCACGTCTTTACAACAGTTTTATTCCTGTTGCAATGATTTTCTAACAGAAAATAAATTTGGATGAAAAAAATTATAAAATGCTTTTAAACGAATTAAAATGCTTTTAATCGTGTGTTTAAATTCAATTCTTTGTGTTCTATGTAAGAAAAGAACTAAGCCGATTGACAGGAAAATATGTGAAAGCGCTGAAATAAGACAATTTCTGAGGAAAACGTTCATGGTGGATGCTAGACCAGTGGATGTATTATTTAAATAAATGCAGACACCATTACTACTGAAGCAAACAAGTAAACAAAAGCCTCCCATTAATGCAAAACCTGACACTGAACTTCAAGGAAACTCATCATGTTTAAGTCCGCCATCTGTTACCCTGCCTCTTCAGAGGACTTTTTCTTCCCATCATACTGCTTTATTTGAAAGACCGGGCCGAAGCTCATCGTTGTGCCGATATCAGCATGCCTCTCAGCATTCATCCACAAGGAAGTAATTATCTCATCTGGCAGCAGGTGCTGTCATTCACACATTGCTTATGATGATTTCATCACATGATCACTGGATAATTTAAAGACTAAAGTTACATAATGTTTGAACAGACGTACAATTGTAGACCTTATCACAAGGATACGGGGCTATGCAATTTAGAATTGCTCATCCAAATTCACATTTGATCTGACATAACTTAACAAGCTGGATTACATTACTCTAACTGTAATATCCAAAGACCACTTTGCAGATCTGCATCAAGAGATAGAAACAGAAATTAAAAATACACCTAGCAGAACATCAACAATGTCTCTAGGAATATTCCTTTTCAAAATACAATCTGAAATGTCGAACCAGTTAATGTCAACAACATTTGGTATTTCAAAGTCGCCAGAAAGAAGAGCTATTACAACTGTTAGGACTGCACTAATAAAAAATGTTTGTTACACAAAACAAAGGATTGCACCATATATCTCGCCAGGAAGTGAAAGCGAACCACACCAGACCACTAGCCAAATCTCTCTTTGGAAATATGACACAAAGTCAAGCCATCGCAGTCTTTTATGGGACTTATAGATACATCTAGAAAAGCAACCATTTCCAATTCCAAAGAAGGACATACAACATCCATAAAGGCCGCCCCTTGATTAAGCCAATAGCTGTTGTTTCAACGGATGGATATTTCCTGACAGTAGTTGGTCCCTATCTTGCTGACAGTCGAAACAAAGATGCGTCCATCCTGAATCATATGTTGAAATCAAATATAGAAGACATCAAGAACTGGTTTGAAGATGACGATATATTTATCGTTGACAGGGGATTTCGGGATGCCGTTGGAGTCCTTGGGAAGTTTTGGATAAGAGCCTACATGCCTCATCTTCTTGCCAAAGGGGAACGGCAAATGCCCACACCTGATGGAAATGCCACTCGTTAGGTTACCAAGACAAGTACATGATTAGAGTTCCCAATTTCAAAATATGTAGCAAATAAGGACACTCCTAATTTTAGTTTCTCTTGATTTGGTGTATTCAGGGTGTAAGGATCTATTGCAATAAAGTATTTGACTTGATACATACTAATATTTCAGATAAGTTTACTTATTGTTTTGTTTTTCTCATATTTTGTTTGTACAGATTCGCTTGGTTGTGGAGGCTGCCAATTCCAGGATTAAACGTTGGAAATATATTGCACATACCCTCCCTACAAATCAGGTGCCATTTATAGGGGGCTATGTGTGAATTGTATGTGCGATTACCAATAAGTATTTACCACCTCTCTCTACAGGAAATGCAGATGACAATAAAGTTCTTGCAGCCAAGATGCAATACCTGTCAAGGCAAGTAAACAGTTTAAAGAAATTTGTGGAAGAAAGCACATTACAAGAGGTCATACAGCTGGGAGGTTTCATCCGATTCTTTAAATCTCCTCAAGCTGGACGAAGAATAAATTAGAAATTTAACTTGTGGAGTATACCAAGTAAGGCTTTGTCCAAGTTATATTCAAGAATACATGGAAGGAGAGTCTGACATCTTGGTCCATAAAGAACACCCCGGCTTAACTAGAGTCCAGTTGCAGAGTAGGCATATTTCATCAGAGAAGTGTATGCTCTGGATCCACATAATCAGCTGTCACTGCCTGGTATTGTAAATGTCGTGCGGGTGCACGTATGGTAGGTGTCTGCTCGCACATTGCATCTGTTATGTGGTACTTGGTATTTGCAAAGCACACATCTTCGCTAGCAAAGGGTTTACGATCCACTCTGCTCCTCTACAGCCCTTGGCAGATTTAGCCGACACAATCAAAAGTTGCGCAACGGAATCTGGCTTCAAAAACAGGCGATCGCAGGGAATCTACTGATTGGCGGTTAAGTTCGTTGTGTTTTCATACAAAATTTAAATACAATCATTGTTACAATTTTAACTTGAATAAGGAATAGCATACGATATATTATTGCAAATATATGGGGGGCTTTTTTTAAATTATTCTTATTTTCTTTTTTTCACAACCATTTCTTCCAATACCTCCTAGATGAAAAATAAGTATTTTAGCTGCTCTAATTTAACTTGATCGCTAGACGGCGATGTGCTATTTCTGAAAACATTGGCTAAATCTGCCAAGGGTTGTAGAGGAGCAGAGTGGATTGTAAACCCTTGGCTTGCGAAGATGCAAAGCACAATGATGTCGATGTTTCAGCTACAGGTATTCAGAACTGGGGTGAATATGTCAAAGACGCTGCAGTTATTGATGCATCTGACACTGATGACAGTGACATTGAAGAATGACAGCTTCAAGTACATGTAGGACTATCACATAACTATCTTTAATTTAATTTACACCTGATTGTTTTAAATAATCAAAAATATATCTTATTGTCATTGAACATTTGTATTCAAATCATCTAAAAATATTCCTATAATTCCAGTACGTATATACATACATGTATGCATATTTAAAGTAAAAGTTTAAATGCAACTTTACATTCCTTAAAGAATAATGTATTTATCATAAATTGTAAATATTAATTTCTGAAATCCCGCTATGGTTGATTTGTCAAAGGAAGGCAAACCAGAAAATGAAAATGTATTATTACAAAAAATGTGAAAAGTTTGTTTGAAATTTGGTTATTACGTGTATTATTATAATAACTTGTACTAAAAATGCATTCTTGATAAATCGTATTTTAAAGTTTTATAAATGTATGTAAGTAACAATTCACCACTGTATCCGGAAATCACCATATGTTTTTTTTTTAAAAGATGTCAAGTGAATAAATATTACCTATAGTGGGATTTATATTTTTATAGCTTCCATACATGCGGTATTTTACATGAAAGAGAATAGATTGTAATTTGCATGCAATATACACTATATTACTGGTTTTTAAGATTAATTTAATATAGTTAAATTTATATTTACCAAGTTGGATTAACAGAAAACTTTTTTTGCATGCAAATTTCTTATTTTAGTGATTAAACACAATTTCCTTTTATCATTTAATCATTATATCTTTGAAGTTTTTTCCTCGGTGCTCAGGCCTTTGTTAAAATATTACATTTATTTATTACTTGTATTTCTTTATGCTATTTACACCATCATTTAATATAGTTTCATATGCTTTTGGGGATTTTGTGAAACGTTTTGGAGAAATTTGGTATCCAAAATGTGCATTGTGTGCTTTGACCGTCGTAGCGCCCATTCTCGACTTCTAGACTAGAATGTTATATAATATGAAATATGCATACAAAGAGACATGTGAAGTAATTATAGAATTGAATTATTCAAAATGGTCGAATTCTTTAATTTTTTGGAGGTTTTTACCTTCTGCGCCATGTGTCGCCAAGTCCAATGATTTCTTTTTACTAGCCAAACAAAATTTATGGCATGAAATTTCATATTCTGAAAACCGCTTAGAAAACTTAAAATATAGATATTATTTCAAAAGAGTAGGTATACAAAGATAAAACAGGACAAGTTCCAATTTGTCGAATCGTCATTCCGCTCGTAAGTCCCGCCTATCGCGACGGTCAGTTACTTGAAATGAAAAGTACTGTGTAAATATCTCTACGGGACGCCAATGGTCCTCTGTTAAAATTAATGTTTAACCAGCGATCTAAAAAGCCATAATTATCTAAAACCCAATTTTAGCCTTTGAAAAGAATCATATTAAATGTGTTAATATTGTATGGACAAAGATGACAAAGCTTTGAGCCAAGAGAAAACTCAGATCATCCACACGAAAACGCACTCAAAATGAATTGTTTCATTGGTGCACATTGCGACGGAGTGACGAATCTTTTGTCAATATGTGGCTGGATTTTATTTCTATCTCTTCTATAAAAAGATCTTACAATTACGTACACAGGTTCTCTGTATAAAGCTTTGTTTATGTCGAGGTGAGGTTAATATTTTGGTTTACTTCAGAGAGAGAGAGAGAGAGAGAGAGAGAGAGAGAGAGAGAGAGAGAGTAAAATATAGCTATTAAGAGAGGGAGCTAATAGAGACTGCGATAATTGTAATCACGTTGGACATACCATGAATTCAAGAGGCAAGAATCATCAATTTTTAATTGCAACGAGTGTGATGGGATGGCAATGCACGTCTACAAAAATCATTTCAGTGAAAAAAAATCGAAGTGCGCTAAATACTGGACCAAAAAAATCAACCTAATTTCAATAAAATGCTCAAAGTGCGTATTTATTTAAAGTGCATCATAGCAGTGCGCAATTGAATGTCTTCGATGTCGATTACCTTACCTTAACATCAGCGTTTTCATCATGTACTCTAAGCATTTGTAAAGCCATATTGCAGAAAGTGATTTATTTTCTAATTGTATTAATGTATCCCTGCAGTTCTAGTTGCACTGTGGGTTTTTTTAGAATTTTATGAAGCGAAACACCATAAACATGTATTTTGAAAAATATTTTGTTAATACTTCTAATATTACATCAGTATGGTCAAAACGTCGTGACAGAAAATAAAAGAGTGAATAGATCAAATTATGCGCGAATTATAGAGAGAAAAAAAAGGGTTTTTTTTTAATAAAACTTCTTTAAAATTGTTATTTTCCAGTGAGTGGTAGAAAAACATCCTGCTAGCAGCCGATGAGTCACAGAAAAACACCATTTCACAATCAAGACACGTCTCATTTCTGCAAAATGCAAAGAGCGTTGTATGATTTGTTTTGTTTGGGGTTTTCTTTTATGTTAAAATACATGCAACTAGTTACATATCACATTTAAAGAATGTTTACATTAGTAATAATTTGCATTAAAGAGGTATTTGTAATTCGTTTCCATAGTGATGCATATGAATGTAACTTTAATACCATTCACTGAATCATCATTATCATTTACAACAATGTGTTGTGTTTCCACCACTAATATTTAGTCAGATATGTGTTTGTAAGAGATATTAAGTAATTATTAAGTTATTTTATCTTTTATACTGACGCCTTTTCGCATGGTTTCTACGCCATAGTAATCAGCCACTTGTAACCAAGCCAGATTTCATTTTGTAAATCTGATCTAACCAACACTTGAAATGCACAATTTCTTATATCAAACATAGCATTACCGCATTTTAATATAAAACTTTTCAACCATAGGGGTCCTTGTTTAAATACAATGTATAGATGATGTGTATTTTGGGTCATTAATGCTGAAAACTACTCGTAAAGACATTGTCCGCCATAATTCTCTATCATCGCCGCTATTCCTACAACCCCTATATAAGCTTCAGACCTCTAAACAGTTCAAAGTGTTTTGCTACAGAGGTCTCACCCGTGTGGACGTACAGTTTGCCTCGCCGTGTTACTCGGTCGCGATGAAATTATCAAATTTTACACACTTTTTCCAAGCCATGAAAATACTAACATTAAACAAAAGGTCAATGCATAATATACAAACAGAATTTGCACAACAAACAAGAAATAAATACATAAAATCTAAGACCACGCAAGGAATGCTACACGTCGGCCACGAGTTTAGGTGTGCAATCGGGTGTAACGAAATCGAAGGGTTTCTATATCTGTGTCACCCCTGCGAATGTGTTCGGAATGTTTTCTTTCTCGTTGCTAAGTATGCAATAAATCCAGAGGTGCTCGAATGAAAGTTCACGAGACTTCCCCGAGATTTGTTCAGTTCCTGTGAAATTTCGAGCGGAAGAATGAGTGTTCGGATAATATTCTCAAAATACGTAAGTACCGATCGTTTTTCATATCATATCTTACTTTGATATATCTTAAAACATGAAAATCTATCTAGATATAAGTCTTATTTCACCATTTAGTGGTTATTTAAACTAAAAGATGATATTCGGAACAGAGTTATCGTTCTTGGTCAACCATTCTACACGTGGTAAAAAATATAAACATTGGGTTGCTTGATAAAATCATTGCCATGTTTGATGCTTTTGGTATGAAATGCCATGATTTTTAAAAAAAATGAACGGGTGCCTGTTTTGTGTAAACACTTAGTATATCGGGCTATTTTCACGGAGCATTCTGCATAAAATAGTATAGTCTGTTTCACTATTGATGCTATAACTAGGTCAAGCGCGGATCCAGAATTAATTCTTAGAGGAATCGTTAATCGTTAACTCTCTCTCTCTCTCTCTCTCTCTCTCTCTCTCTCTCTCTCTCTTGTGTTGTTTTGTTTTCTTGTTAATTCCCAGATGGGTTAAAAAATTTAATCAAATGATTATCAGATTAGTTTTTGCTCATTTATCAGGCACTTAGCATTGTTTTTTAAAGTAACGGGGTGATGATTTATCCGATATCTTGGCGAGCGATTTAAAACCCTATTTACCAATCTTTAAAATCCTAATCCGCGTGTGTGTGTGTGTGGGGGGGGGGGGGGGGGGGGGGGGGGGAGCATTGCAAAGTTCATGTACCTAATTATCATGTTAATTTCCTTTAAATTTATTTTATGTTCTCTAAAGAGTGAGAGCGCCGTCTTCAAATTTCAATTGTCCATATGTTCACTTAAGAAAAACGTCTGTTGCGAAAAGAAGTAGCCCCCCCCTCCCCGATGCTATGTTCCTGTATATGATCTAGCGCCAGGATCGTGAAGCAGTCTTAAACTTAAGTCAAAATTTGTACGCTGTCTTATTGTCTTGTGATTAAAAACATCGAAAAATGAAATGCTAAATACATGTGTCTTTATATTACGCTGATAATTGCAAATCTAAAGTGTGTTTTTATTTATCATAATCTTATGAATTTGTGTTTGGACTTAAGCCTTAATGCGCTTCATGATCCCGAGGCCAGAATTTTTAGGTACGCATTTAGTTAACAGGATGGATGTATATGCATTCTCTCTCTCTCTCTCTCTCTCTCTCTCTCTCTCTCTCTC
>WFKH01011926.1:65351264-65367919 GCA_016163765.1 Magallana hongkongensis
TCTCTCTCTCTCTCTCTCTCTCTCTCTCTCTCTCTCTCTCATAAAATCATTTGATTAATAATGCAAACATTTAAGACAATGTCAAGAATCTACCAGTAAAAAAGTGTTTTTGATTTGAAACAGGGACATCCTATTTTCATTATTTCAATTTTATTTGTAATTTTTGGAAGGAGAAAGATGCGGTTCATGGGTTCATCGCAATTTAGTTGGATACAATGCTTCATAACACTTACTGTCCATATTAACCAAATATCGAAAACTGTTTTTTCATAAGATTTGCAAGTAATGGGGTTATCTTTTTAAAGGACGACTTTTGTTCCTGGTTTTGTTGACAAAGAAATTATTGTATCGCATGAAATGTAGTTATATTACCTTAAATGTATGCGCATGCTTTAAAAATTTCTTAATGATAAATGATAATTTTTGGTATGACATAATTTGTCATAGAAGATAAAGAATAACTGTGATCCGTCTTAGGGACTCCCATATTTTTTTTGCCAATGATACCTTTACTTGCATTACAAATGGATAGATTTCAAATACTAGTATTCTGCATTAGACAAAATAAATTGAATTAACGATTACAATTTACAAAACAGCACACTTACTAATATATTATTTAAATCTGCAAACACACCAATGAAAATGTTCTATACTGTCCTTCTATTAAGCCTTATGACATCATTAGCTTTGGACATGGCTAGTTATTATGATGTTGTTCACAAGCCTATACTGTTGAGATTTCTTGTAAGAAAATTGTGCAGTGATTTTTACATTGGTACCTTAGTAAGATATTAAAGAAATCAAGTTTTTTATACAGTTTGTTTTCATTTCTTAGCAATGATTTGGAATAATGTGTATGCTCAATGATGCTAATTTATTACGTGTAATTTGTTTACTTTTTCGCACTAATACCCTTTGTTTCAAGCATGCGCCTTTTTGTAAAGCAATTCAACATTTTAAAAACATTTAATGTCAGTCAAATGTTTGTTTTTACGAATTTAAGATGCTGAAATGATATTCCAGATTTTTTTGGAATTCAACGATTTCCAAGTTCATTGTTGCGTCATTCATCAAACATCAATTGTGTGTATTATTATGCTCGCCGAAGAACTGTAAACAAACCTAAACATTAAAATCTCTGCTAATTTTGAAATTTCTTAATTTTTTTCATCTAGTAACGTTTTATGATAAAATGTATAAAACTTATTTTGTGTTACTGGTGTTTTTTCGCACAAAATACAAATTGTGTTTTGTGTTTTGATTAGTTCTGCGAAGATGTGATCGTTTGTGCTTAGATATATAAACAAAGTTATATATAGTCGTCTCTGAAAAATTGAATACGAAATTTGTT
The DNA here is from genome assembly GCA_016163765.1 of Magallana hongkongensis. Lineage (NCBI taxonomy): Eukaryota > Metazoa > Mollusca > Bivalvia > Ostreida > Ostreidae > Magallana > Magallana hongkongensis. The sequence continues at coordinate 65,352,619 of WFKH01011926.1, forward strand.
TAAATATATGCTAAATTACTTATTATCTAAAAATAACCCCGGAAATAAATGAAATGTGTTGGTCGCGGTAGAATTGGGTGGAGGGGGGGGGGTGCTACTAAGCATGTTAATTGTTGCAACAGCAGAAAAAAAAAATTTCCATTGTCACATTTATTTCTAGAACTCAAGTACCCATTTTTTATTAGTACTATCAATTTATATACGCCTCCAGTTGGCAGAGGCTCTCTTTATCAATTATTTAATGCAGTTTATATATAATTATAAATTTAAAAAAAAATCGGTTGTTTTTTTTTTTTCATCTTCATTACATTATAATTTCGTTCATTGCAAATGTTTTATACATAAACATTTATGTATCATTTCTATTTTAAAGAAAATGTGTATATCTTTTATAATTAATCTTCTTAATCATGTAAATAAGTTGTTATTCCTAATACCAGCTATAATTGGAAAAGTTTTATTTTTAGGATTTGTATTCTCACGAGTCAGTGAACATTGTCTGCTTAATGCAGTCTTTCATAAAGTCTTTCGGAGATATTGTATCTCTTTAGATTATAAATTGTGAGTATCAAAGACCTCCACTTTTCAAAACTGTTTTTAAAAAAGAAAAATGGTGTGTATGTGTAATATTCCATACAGTGATAAAGTATGTAAGTTTGGTTTTTTTTACAAATGTATAACTAGTTTTAAAAAATGTTACAATTGCACTAAATATCAATTTGTGAATACATGATTGTATATAAAACTTTGGATATACTTGTATGGTAAATGACTGAGGTACATTTCACAGTCTAGGTTTCTATGATGTGGTTGGACAGACATATGTAGCCAGAAGATCTTGTGATAGTAATTCCTCTGATTCAACCATTCCTTTTGAGTTCAAAGGCAGGCTGTATTTTGGAGATAATGATCAAAGGTAATTTGAAAAAAGTTTGCTAGTTGTATGGGATGTTTATTAAAGATTCAGGAAAGAACAAGGATTATACATGTAAATTAAGTCATGTGAGAATAGTACTAACTTTCCTCAAGAATTAAATTTTCAGTGCTTTATTTTTTTACAATTGAAATTATGTTGATATCATTGTGCAATGCTTTTTATTTTTTATGGTAATGATTAAAAGCTATTATACTCTTTAATATAGTATAATACTCTTTAATATAATATAATTTAATATAAACTCTATCTTAACAATGATTGTACTTGTGTTTTCATAAACATTTCATTATGAAAAATTATTCTGTTATGCTTTAACAGAATAACACATTAACATGATAGAATAAAATGGAGAAGGTAGACATCAGAGATCTAAGATGAGGGAATAGTTTATATTGTAAAATCCTACAGAAAAAATGAATTGCTGATGACTCTCTCTCTCTCGCTCTCTCTCTCTCTCTCTCTCTCTCTCTCTCTCTCTCTCTCCAAACTTTAAAAGGTTTAGCATGTGTATGATACGTGTGTATGATGAGGGAATGAAATTAATTTTAACTGCAACTAAATGTTGCTAGTGTTTCATGTTAAAACATGTACATACTGTTGAGCATACAAATAATGGTTAGGAAAACGATGTCACATTCATTGGTTTCACTCCATATACTTTAACATGAGAGAGCTTTCAAAGCATTGTGTAAGAAGTTACAAGTCTAAAAATACATACTTTTCAAATTGTAGAACCAAAGAGTACTACCTTTTTTATGTTTGTAATACAGAGAAAAATAAAACTAACTGAATTTTAAATCAAAGTTTTTCTCTTTATTAAGAGGTGTGTTACAACGCACTTTGAAAAATTACTCATTTTGAAAAAAAATTTCAAAGTGCGAACCTTCTTCCTGTAATTAATGAAATGATGTACTGGCAATTTACCTGTATCTTTGGTTAACCCCCACCTCCACCTCCTTTCTTATTCTCAAAGACGGAAAATTAGATTCATTAGTGTTAACAAATCATCATACTATCAGCAAATTAGGAATTCAATCCCTAAATTTGTGATTTTTACATTTTTTTTCAAAGTGCGTTAAGTGTCTCGATACTAAAAAATGTTAATGTACCTTCATAACGCACTTTGAATTTTTTTTTTCAAAGTAGGTTAACTTGGTCCCAAATTTAACACACTTTGAAAAAAAAATTTAAAGTGCGCCGATTTTGGTCTCAAATTTAATGCACTCAAAGTGCGTTGCCACAGAGGTGGCTGTTTGGATTTGCGATATGAATGTTATAAATCTTTTATTTAAAAACCAATTGACCAGTTGAATGTATCATTGCAAATAAAGAATACATGTTAAAGCAAGATTAATTAAGAAATCAGATTTAGAATATTTAAATGTTTTTATTTTGTAGATATACAATGAAATATAAAATTGTAAATGATGAAAAATATAAGGACAAAACATCTAATGCATGGCTTTGGGACTTTATGTTAACTTCACATAAAATTCATGCTAATTTCACGTGAAATTAACGTGAAATTGTTCACGTGAAAATTGTGTAAGTGCTCTTTTCACGCGATTTTCAAGTGGACATATGCACGTGAATTTCACGTGAAATTTAGGTGAATATCGTGTGAGGCACAATTGCCTGTGTAGTTCTTTTGTCGACGTCTCAGCTGTTTCTCAGACTCACATGCTACAAATCCAAAGATGAATTCTCGCAGCGCTCGTCTACCTCATATGTCAACAATTACATCTTCACCATGCAGCAGGTTTTAAAACAGTATATTTACATTTTTCAGCAGGTTTTTTTTTTCTGTTATAGCACTGCGAATCAAATTTGTAACATATTTCAATACATTTCACGAACGAATGACGCAAATGACGTACTGTTAGGCAGCATGTGGAGTTTGCATAATTTTGTGCTTTATGGATTTGATTATGACCAAACAAAATGATCGTCTCATAACCCTAAAAAAATGTTTCCTTATTCTTTAAATAGAGATAACTTCACCTTAAATCAGATTTCAAAGCAAATAATGGCATGTGTAAATTTTTGCAGAATCTAAAGCATCGATAGCAACATCTCCTTGATTATATCTTAGGCGCATTTCCATGGTCTATTTCAAATGTCCTTGGTTTATATATTTAAAGGGCTTTTCCCATAACTTTCTTGTTTTTATTCATAAAAGTACATTAATCAAACGAATGCTGAGCTTTACTCAATGAGTAAATATTGCACCAAACTTTTGTAAGAACTCATCAAACAAATCCCATATTACTTAAGAACATGTCTAAATAAATTTTTACATCTTAAGTTTTCAAAAAATGTCTGTCGATTGGGATCTTAACAATATACAGCAAATAACACGATTTAAACAAACTGATTTTTACTCAAAGCCTTGTCAATGAGCACGACATGTCAACAAAATTTACGGTGCAATGATAATGGATTTTTAATCCAAAATGTTCCAATTGTGTACAAACGATAAAAAGAATCTTAACAGAGCTCTAAATTACAAAGTTAAACTCCTTTTTGTTTTATTTCAAATGTCCCTTTATCTTATTATTAAAATAAGGCCTATTTAATTGTAACATTTTATTTTATTATTTTTTTTTTGGGGGGGGGGATTTAATATTTTATTCTTTGGAATGAAAACAATAAATATGGAAAATTTGAAAAAAAATGACCTCACAATGTTCACCTACACTGTACATTGCCAAAAACCTACCATTTGAATTTCCTTTCAGTGGAATGTAAAATGAAATAGTCCTTGTTAGATTTTGCTATGCCAATAAGTTACTTAATGTTTTTGCTGTTTTTTTATACAGGAGACAGTTTTGTTATTTGAAGACACTGAAATAATTTGATTTTCAAGTTTCTTTACCCTTGCCTTGTATTTTCGAAATCAACGAAAATGTGTGTACAGAATATTGATGAAGAATCAAAACTACATTTTGTACCCCTCCTGACCTATGATCAGAAGCTGTAACTGTCTAAATGAGTCCCTGACTGGTTTTAAGAAAAAGAGTTGTGTTTATTTATTCATTGATTTTGCATGTTGATTTACCTCCTTTAACTGGTGGACAAATGTTTTAGGGTTTTTTTATTATTATTATTATTTTTAATATAATTTTTTTTTTATTTTGGGGATTATTTTGTTTAATTTTTTATTTTTATTATTATTATTATTAAGGTCTTCCGTTTTCAACGGAAGACCTTGTACTGATTCTGTTGGTAATTCTTTTTTTTCTTATTTTTCCTCTAGACGTTTTTTAAACTCAAATATCTCGCTTGTTTGTTGTCCTATTACGTTCAAATTTTCAGGGTACATTGCAAATTAAAAATTCTCAACATCAACTGAAAATCATTGAAATCATCACTTCCGGTGCCGAGTTATTCCCCTTTTTCAAAAAAATATAGGCATTCCTGTGCACGCAAAGGCTCTGAAACCATCCATAGCATGTGTTTCAAAGTCATAAATCTTGAAAATAGATACTTTGAACGTTGTCCTCCGAGTTTTATTTTTACGATTTTTCCCATTTAAAGTTTCAAAAAATTAATTTAAATTTTATGTTTTAAAAAATGCTGATTTTTGGTCGTGTTTTTGTTTCGTAACTTTTTAGTTTAAAATTTTTTCTGAACACATACAAAACAAAAATGTGCAAATTATCAAGGGCTTTCACTTAACACCATTGAAAAATGGCTGGCCCCTTAAATTAGGGGCCTAGAGCCCTTAAAGGTCTTTGCTTTATAACTCAAAAATGGTTAATATTTTGATATAGCTGTCGCTGGAAAAGTTGTTTATTATGATGTTAATAATGTCGTTACAAAATTATTTTGTACCGGTATTGCGTAATATGAGTGTAAAAAGCTTGTCTTGTTAACACGTACCTGTTTTCATTTTGCAAGTAAACGAATAGCCTTTGTGCGCACAAATGACATAAATTAACAACTGAAAGTGTACCAGCTTATACGGGATGCTTTAATTCATTAGAGAAAGTTTTTTTTTTTAAAGTATACATGTTTTTCTTACAGCTTTATTTTTAGTCATTTCTGTTTAGGTCTTCTAGTGGAGAATCCTTAAGAAAAACGAGAACGAGAAAATATAAACAATCTTTTTCTTTTCTATAAAATACATGCACTGAATTAAAAAAAAAATAACTTCTATGAAATATATTTTAGTCATTTTAGTGCAAGTATTTCAAATCTACCTGGATTCTTAGTTGTGTGTGTCATTATGTAACGCATTCCTCGCCCGCGGCCGAGGAGATCGGTCGCGGCCGGACTACCTAGCGGTCATCGGTTATCTAATACACAAGATCTGCATCTTACTTGTATGGGTTTGTTTAGCCGTAAACACAAAGAATTGTTTGAATTTTGATTTCATATAAAAGTTTATTCATCTTAAATTAATCAAGTGTAATTGATAGAGTGTTTAAGAAATATAAAAGCAATATTATTCTCAATCTGAAACATCGTCAGACATATATCAATTGTGGGTATCTAAGTCTAAAAAAAATAATACCTATATAATGCATTTTAATCATTATCAAATCTACATGTACCTCGGTTCTGAGCTGTGTGTGTCATTACGTAACTCGCCCCTTGCCCGCGGCCGAGGAGATCGGTCGCGGCTGGACTACCTAGCAGCCGTGATCTACATACACAAGACTCGCGTCTTGCATACATGGTTTTATTTAACCGCAAACAGAGAATTGTTTGAATGTCGATTACACATAAACGTTTTTTCATCATTAAATTGATTTAAACGATAGAGTGTAAATTAAGAATTAGTAAAAGCATTATTATTCCCATCTGAAGCATAGTCATACATAGATCAGTGGTGGGTTTGTAAGTCTAAAATTTTCTAAAAACTACAGAAATAATGTTTGAGATCAACAACAAAAAAAGATTAACCTGTTAATGACGAAATCTGTTTTAGCTTCATAATTAAAAAATAATAGATATGTTGGTTATGTTCTCTTTATAAAAGGTGTTCTTTGATATCTTGTCGATGTCATCAAAATAGTTATTTTGTTTAAAATAAAACATTTATAAAACTGCAAACATTTTAAACCAAACAGGGCCACTGGGATTTGTGTATACATTTACATAATCCCTTGCATATCCCGCGCGAGTGGACAAGAGATCTGCGGGAGTCTAGCTAATACACACGTCAAGCTTCGGGTGCTTCTACCCTATCACACGTGTGCATGTTTATTGATTAAATTCAATACAACGCCGAAATTTTGACCGGTTCATGTGAAATCGACTAGCGTTTCAACTTAAAGATTAAAATATTTACTCATGATTATCTCCGTTAATTACTGCTGAGACTGTGAAGCATTCACAGCACAGACTTCAACACTTTTTAGACGATATTCACACCCTGCCAGATCAACCTGTCTTATGAATTAATATTTGGCGAACACAAATTAGTATATAAGTGTATAAAGTATTATAAGTTTTCTCACTTATAAGTTGTACAGAGAGATAGAGAGAGAGAGAGAGAGAGAGAGAGAGAGAGAGAGAGAATTTGAATGCATTAATTGAACAGGAACCAAAATGGAGATTTTAAAAAAAAAAATACTCTCCAAGCGTTTATTGTAAGGCAGTTTAAAACCAAAGTTCCGTGTTGCAATGTTACATATATGTGAGAGGGGCTCGCCCGATTAAAAAAATCCTCGCTGATCGATGTCCGGACTTGAAGGATTCGGTGATTATTTTAGGTACATATTCACGTGAATTTTTAAAAAAAAATTATGTTTAATTCACCCTGTATTGTTATAGATAGTTTTGAATTCTTTGAATTACAAAACTTTAATGTAACATTTAGATTCAGGCCCTAAAATAGAAACGGCAAGATGATCGCTTTTGTAGTTTTTCTGTATGGTCGTTTGATTCTTTGTAGAAGCAAACTCATTGCAATTACTGTTTTTATATCTTTCATTTTCTTGGAAACGTGTGAATTTTATATAAGTTTTGTTGATGTTTGAAGAGTAATAGATATGTTAAAAAACAATTGTTTAGATTCGGGCAGTTGTAGAAGATCGAGTAGCGGTCATACGGTTAAAAATGCTACAAGTCCGTAGATTGCGGAGATTTTTATTCGTGCGAACTTTACAAGTCGAACTTATGCGTATGCGGTGCACGCGCACTCGAATTGTTGGTATATTTTTTTTTTACCAAATCGTTTTGGTATGTGTGTATGTTGTCTGATCAGCGCTTTTACTTCTACCGCAAAATAAGCGCACGGAGGTCGCGTAATAAATGTGCAACACGGGATTTATTACAAGTTTACAATTTTTAAAACTTTTAACTAAACAAAATCACAAAGTCATGGAGTCCCGTGATCCTTAAGGACATGGCATGATAAATACGATGATAAATACGATGTCATTCGTGGTTCCAGGATTTTCCCCCGGACGCTTAAGGAGTGGGGAGGGGGGGGATCCGTGGGATAATGTTGTTTGTCATTGGGTGTCCTATGCATACATGTATATATGATTAGTAATTTTGCTAGGTCCATTTAATAAGTTTGTTTGAATTTTCCAGTTACCCACCCACCCGCCCCCTCTACATCCGCGCATTGTCGTCAACCAGTACTAAACATCGCAGAAAATTTGAACAGTTATTCAAATATGTTCAGGATCAATGTACAAGCTATATATACGTATATAAATTGTGACCACATATTTTCTAAACAGATTATTACTGGCAATGGATACTTTCCTAATATACAAATGCAGCATTATACATTATGTATGAAATAACAATTCAAAAATACGTTTATCCAAGTCGTTTGTAACTCGGGTACTTGTGGACAGAACACTTGGTTAATCCCCCTTCTTACATGACTAATAGGTACTAATCATAATTTATAGTCATAATATCTATTCATATACATGTAGGGTCGACGTCCCATTCTGATGGCGCCGAATAATGATGAGTATGTTTACTTTTCCACAAGTATAACTTCTCTGTAATAGGGTCTGTGTACATTTAACTTACTTACATGTACTTCAAATACTTTATCCATAAAGTGCCTTTGAATAAAGAGTGTGTAGTGACCTCAAACCAAGTTTCTAGGTAAAAGGGTGGAGGTCAGGTGTCCAGACAATATATTCATACGTCAAGGATGTACAGTGAACTTGAATCAAGATATCGATAATTTTTAAATGTCATGGTTATATCACAGACCACTGTGTAAAGTTTAAATAAATTCTTAGTCAAAATTTAAGATTTACAAAGTTGCATGCAAAGCTTTCTATTCTTATGCCAATAATTTAAGTGACTGGGTTTTTTCAGAGGGACACCATTTAAATGATGTCATGTACATTACAGTATTTTTTTGTTTTAAGGGCATCAATTAACTAAAGTGTCTATGTAGAGAGTCAATATCATAGCACTGTATACACTGTAGTCTGGACCGTGTGTTCTCTCTCCTGGCAAAAATATAAATCATTGCAAACAGTACTTGTGGTTTATAAGTGTGTAGTGACCATAAACTTAGTTTATAATTCAAAGGCCAAAATCATAACAGACATCAGTGAAACAGATGTCTATTCTATGCTGTCTCCTTCTTTTGTCAAATCCAGTTTTAGTTTCACCAGAAAAAGTAAGGGTTGTGCTGTGACCTTGAACTATTTTTTTTCAGTGAATAGTTACGCAACGTGATTTCCAATGTCTCATCCTTTAATAAAGTAGGGCTATCTGAGAAGTTCAAGATCCCAATGATGTACATATATAGTAACTGTTCTGAAATGCAATGAACAGAAAATAAATCAAAAATAGGATCTAAAATCTTTTGATCGGTCAATCTCTTTGCGGAGAAAAATTTATTATTACAAAAATGGCATTTGCTGTTAAGCAGTTGCTGATAAAGTCTTCTTACATGTATTTCGCACACATTTTAATAATTAATACGCTGTCAAATATATTAAGAAGAGAAACCATGTGTTTTTACTTGACTGAATTATTGCTGGATTGGAATTGCTGTCCTCTTCAAAAAGGGGCTGATACATGCCATCCATTTACTCATTTATAAGCACTAGTATATAACATCATGACTATTATCGTATTGACAATCCTTTTTCGACACGAAGCTGCAACGGAAGACCTCCTCGTTGCTTTGCAACGAGCTCGGCTCTAGTTATTAATATTATTTTAAAAAGAGAAAGAGAGAGAGAGACTTGAAGTACAGATATAAAAAGAGGAGACGATAAAGACTGATAATATTTTCAATTAATTTAGACATACCATGAATTCAAACGTCAAATAGCATCAATTCTAAATCGCAACGAGTGTTACATGTATGGCGTGCGCGCAATGTGGCGATGCATTTTGAAAAGATAACGCTCATTGGGAAAAACAATCGCAAAGTGCACTAAATATTAGACAAAATTAGCAACCCATTTTAAATAAAATTTTCAACGTGCTTTATAACAGCGCACACATATCTGATAAAGTCCCTGCGGATTACCTCAATTGTGGAAAAACATACTAGAAACAACTAATAGACAAGGTTTTGGATGTACTACGACCTTAGTTTGCCACCATATTATATGTACTATTCTCTTAGTTATTAGCAAATGCCAAAAACCTGTTCTGTATTTTGTTTTAATGACTTTACTTATTTCGTATCTACTTCTCATTCTTAAGGTTTCTCCACCCTTGATGCTTTTATGGTTTAATCAATGTAATTGTTGTTTAAATTTGAAGATCAATATGTACATAATCAAATTGAACTAAAATCTAGATATGTTGCGAATTTATTTTTCATGCTGTATGAGTTAACACAGGTACACTATCAGAGCAATTATACCAACGACTGCTCCCCAATCATACATCACATGAATCCTTTTCGGATTTCATATATAAAAGCAAATCTTTCCTGAAATTAGTCACAATCCTTTTTTCATGTTTTTATTAACAATTTAAGGCCATTAAAACTTGCAAATATGTATATTATGATATTTACAGTATATTTTGATTCAATTTTTCAACCTCGAAAAAATACAGTTTAGCATCTTAAAATGTCTATAACTTTTTAAATAATGGTTCAAACCCACTCAAAATTAGTACATTTGTAATTCATTATATAATCTTTTGAAATATGCAAAGAAATTATTACCTTGCCAGGTAAAAAATGTTGAAATATGCTGTATGTACATTACTGCCTTATACAGTTTTATCAGTATTTCATTAAATTCTGCGATTTCATCTAAAACAACTATCTTAATTGTTCATTATAATATTCATTTCACTTTAAATAACTTAAAATGTGTTGAAATACAACTGAAAATGAAGATATATTGCCAAAATTATGAATCACATTACAATGATATTAAAGCCGATAACGGTAAAATAGTCCGGAATCCTCCTGATGACGTCATGCGACAATCGAAAGACCTTAAGTACTATTTAGACGATCTGTTTCATATAGAAATATTTATTTTATGAAGTAAATATAATCATTGTTCTTGTTTACACTTGTATTTTATAATACATGCTATGTGAACGAAAACAAGTACCTTTTGGTGGCAGTTCTAGTTGCGCGGTGTTTTCAGAATTTTCTGAAGCCAAACACCGTAAAAATGTATTTTGAAAAATATGTTAATACTCTTAATATTACATCAAAATGTCGTGATAGAAAATGAAAAGGGAAAGGATGAAATTTTGCGCGAATTGTAAAAAAAAACCATTTTTTTTTTTTTTTTTTTTGAAATGTACCGTTTTTAATTGTTATTTTCCGGTGTCTGGTGGAAATTGACAAAAAAATTCTTATGGCAGCCGATGAGTCACAGAAAAGCACCATAGCACAATCAAGATATGTTTCAATTCTGCAAAATGCAAACGGCGTTGAATGTTTTGTTTTGTTGGGGTTATTTATGTTAAAGTACATGTAAATAGTAATCAGTAATTTGTAACAAAGCCAGGTTTCAGTTGTAAATCTGATCTAACCGACACTTGAAATGCACTATTCAAATTTTTATAGCAAACATGTCATTACCGCATTTAAACGTTAAAACGTTCAACCATAAGCGTCTTTGTTTAAATCGATTTTATAAATATTGTGTCATTTTGTAACTTGTGCGTTTTTTCAAAATCTTACTCGATGTTTAATTTTAAAAGTATGTAACAAGCAAGCAAAATAAAGCAAAAACAAGAATCAAATCAATAGAATAACTATTTCAATCGAACAGAAATAACGAAAGTCTTTAGAAAACAATACTGTGGTTATCGATAAATCGTTCATACGATTTTGAAACAATACGATAGAGTACTCAGAATTACAATTATAAACATGTGATCATACACATACATGAAATAGTTCTTATTGTAGATCAAAATAATAATATTAATAGAGCTATAAATTACAGAGTTAAAACCCTTAAACGGTTTTGTTTTATTTCAATTATCCCTTTTTCTATACATTAAACCTAGGCCCTTTCAATGTTAAGGTTATGTAAAACAGATGCGCTGAAAGTTTCCTATGATTCAATTTTTCTGAAAATTTAATATTTTGTTCCTTGGAAAGAAAGCTATAAATATGTAAATTTGAAAAATAAAATCCAATCTCACAATTGTTGCCCACATCGCCTAAAGCTTACCATTTGAATCACCTTTTAGTGGAGTGTAGAATAACATATTCATTGTGTGAATAACTTACTTTTCAAGATATTACAAATATTTGTGCTGCTTTTTATACATGAGCCATTTTTAAAGCGCTAAGCATAGCTGCAGCGCTTTTTTGTCGCCAGATTTCTAAACCTACTTCCACTTTCGTTTTCGCGTTTCCTATATACCGCCACCTACTGGCGGATGCTGGAATAGTCGTACCCTGGAGAAGTCGTATTCTGGAAATATCATAACTATGCAGTAGGGAGAACTTAATTATCTTCAAGTTATCCTGCATGCAGATGCATTTGTTCTACCAGTATTAAATTAGCAATAAGTTTCATTTTAATATCATTATTATATATCGGATACGGGTGCTCCAAAAGCCATATCATGATGATTTATTTCGAGAAAAAAACCGGATGTTATATGCATTAAGTTGTGTTTTAGGTGTTAAGTAATAATTCTACAATATTAATAGGTTTTGAGTGTTTTAAACGGTATAGTCTTGAAATTTCTCGCCCGCCGTACCAAACATTTAAAATATATATATAAAATATGATTATTGTAGGTATTGCTAATTCTATCCGGACGGAAAATTTTAAGTGTCAGACACTAAATTGCATTAAAATTCAATATCGGCATGGGCACGATACCAACGTTTACCCATAATATTTCGAGCTAGATGTAATATGTTACAGTTATGAACACCATGTTTTATATAAAAATGCAGAATTTTTTATACAAAATTTTTCTAATAACACCTTTTCCATAATAATTTGTGCTGCATTTTATTAACATTATTTTAGGCTTCATTTTCTGTATGCAATATTTCAGGAATATTTTCTATCAATTTGCATTGATATGTAATTTTATAATTATCTGCAAGGCAGATCTGTAATGCGATTAGTATTATCTTACTTTTGTCAAAACTTTTTGGCTTTTTATTTTGCAATAATATTGGTATCGTAATTTGCCACTGTATTTTTTAGTGTTCAACATTTTTTTTTTTTTTTTGGTTTGGAAGTTGTCAGATGTAAAAACAAAGAAATGATGAAAATTAGCAAATAAACATAAATAAATATTAATCACCATTTGATTGTTGTTATTGGCGACAATCTTATTTTACTTTATTTTCTTCACAAGAAGCATGCACTCTGTAGCTCTGCTAAACAGTAGCGAAATCTGTTTAAAACTAACAAGCAATATCATTATAAAATTACTACAAATGATCTCGATTTCCAGAAATTGCTAAAATTTTAAAATCAAGCATTATCTTTTCAAACATGCTTTAAGGCAGATTGTTATATTGGAAATTGGAAATTTTGACTTCACAGTCAAATGGATAAATCATTTTATGCTTCAAAAATAAAGATACACTTACATTTATTGCGAAATGCTTTTATTATGATTTTTTAAAAAGTCATCAGCATTTTGTTTTCACTGTAACAAGACAGCATGCATTATTCATTTAAAAAAATTATGCATTCTATAACTGAGGCATATCCAAATTCTACATCATTTCAGAATTCTGAGTAAGTGCATTTTTCTCAATAACGAACAATATGATTCTTTACATGTATTTTCATATCAATCGATATATTTTTAACACTTTCTTCCCGGCTTAGCGCTTTTCAGTACTTTCAGTACTTTGATTTGTTACTTACAGACACTGAAATAAATTCTAAGTGGTAACTTAAGGCAATTTCTGATGTTATAAAATGTAATATTACCGCTTGTGACTTTTCTTTTAAGACGAAAACGGTCTCAAAAAAGAAAGTGTATGCTTCAGATTTTAATAAAATTTAACACTAAGAATGTCGTAACCCTGTAATCAAAACAGTGAACATGTGATCGTTAATTTTAGGTTAATTGAGATTTATGCATATATCACATCGCGCTAAGGCGCGGTATTCAGTATGTCTGCACGGCTTGGTGTATTAAAGGACCGACGATATCCAAAAAAGCATTCAATGCTTAATTAAGCCATCAATTTGTGTAAAAAAAAATGTTTCAAATAACTAATTTCACAGTACTTTCGCACTTTCTTAAACATTTTTAAAAACTGTTAAGAAATTATTTTCCGTTCCTAGATAGAGAAAGTAAAGAAGACCGTTTTCGGAGTCATCTATTCATTTCCTTACTTGGGTCGCTATACAAAACATTTAAGTAAGCATATTGTTAAAAACGTTATGTTTTTTACAACAGCCACAAATGCAGTTTTCCCACGATATCAGAGATGAATAGAAGTCTACAATTTTTCTATCTTCCAAAAGTGGCTGTACGTCTGTTGATTCTAAGCTTTAAATTAGAATACATAAAGGGGATTGTTAAATCTTATTGTAAACATACATCTGTAATAAATGTACACATGTAGCTCTTTTTAATGTGGGTTACAATTTCTTTCAGAATTTATCAAATTCATTGGAATTAAAAAAATATCAAATAGCAAAAATTGTCTTTTACATTTATACTCTTCGCAAAGTCATTTTTTTAAAAAAGACGCAAAAACTGTTAATGTTGCAATTAATGAATCATTAACATCGGGGGGGGGGGGGGGAGGGAGATAGCACTCCTAAAGAATGAAGGAAAATTTACAGTGTTTCAAAATTGACTATGATAGTGCGGAGCATAGTAAGAAGTGCAATAGTCAATTTCTTTGCATTATAATGATAATAAAACTCGCAATATATTTTTTTGATTTATCAGTGAAACGTCAAAATAGAGCAATAGAAAAACTGTTTTAAACTTGCAAAGCGTCAATTGCAAGTACAAGTATTAGTTTTACTGAATGAAATGTCAAACATATTTCATTGAACAAGGCAAGTTTAGATTGCTAACTTTTTCATAATCTACATAAACTAAACTACGAATACTTTACAACAGCTAATTTACATCAAGGCTTCTGTATAGACCCCTGGATCAGCACTAAAGTCCTAGTCTTGGTTAAAGGCTTCAACGTAGAAATATCTTAGGAAAATGTTTAAAAATCTTCTCAAGAGCTACAATGCTACAGTTTGGGATATTTCTGTGTGAACGTACTCAAGTACTGTAGATTCTAATAAAACCCAAAACTGGGGCTCTAGGAGGGGTTACAATTTCGTGAAAATGTAAAAAAGTAATATTCTCAAAAACTTCGAGTTAACAATTTGTAACTTGAATGTTCAATTACCTTATATAGTGTGAATTTTAAATTGTAAAAAACCACAAACTCGGGCTAATATTGGGGTCCAAGGTCTAGGGAAAATATTAAAACAAGAACCACAATGAACTGCAGTGCTATATTTTGTGATAATACTGTGAAGCATGCTTAAATATAGTGCTAATTCTAAATTGTACAAACCACGAACCCAGGCAAATAATCGGGTTCAGCAGATGTTCAAAGTTCAGTATAGAAATATCTTTGGTAGTCCGAATAGTGTGTTTAAAAATATATTCCTTAAGAAATCCGTACAATTCTTAATTTTGTGATATTACTATGCAAGCATTCTCATATCTTTGTATTCTCATATGTGGTCACATTGACATGCCTTTGTTATTCTTTAATTATGTATAGTCAGATCTTTAAGTTCAATATTAATATCCATATGATAACAAAACTCTGTATATTGCAACGTCATTATTTGTGCATGTAAAATAGGTCAAAGTAACCTTTTTTCACCTTATATCATTCTTTTCAGATTTTATTATCTCAGAATGGTCATTTAAGCACCTTAAAACAATAGATATGATATCCTTAAGGCAGTTTTTAAT
>WFKH01011926.1:65368019-65414079 GCA_016163765.1 Magallana hongkongensis
CACAGCAGATAAAATTTCAAGCACTTCATATCGTAAAGAATTTTCTTTGTCTGCATACCTTTACGTATACTCAATTTAAAATTTTTTACTCAATACTTTATTCATTTGGATAACTGCTCCATTTAACCATCATTTTTTATTTGTTTTCTCAATATGCCTGAGTTGTTTTTCAGCTTTTCTAATTGCTCTTTTGAGCAAAATGAGCCTAGCTCAATGCCTACTTGTATCAACTCTTATCTTGACATTAAATACGTTTATTTTTAGCAATTTCTCGGTATAACTACATGTAAAGTGTAGAGAAAATATCTTAATAAGTCATATTAGTATTAGTATTACTTTATTTTGCAAGTATTTTGTCACCTTTTTAACGTACGGCATCAGGTTTTCTGATCAATTGTTGTTGGGTTTTTTTATTTTCATATATAGTTTAGTGTCATAACTATAGCCACGGTATAATCCTAATGTAAAGATGTGCATTTTTGTCCGTTTGATACATTTTTCTGCAAAAGTAGATACGACCAAATCAATGATCTGCAAAATAAAAATCAGCATTATTTTAATGTATTTTAAGAGGTGAGTCATTTTGAGACTTAAATTGCCGTTTGCGTCCTTCACACAGCCGTCCAAGCTGTCGCACACACCTTTTCTAGATGAACACAAATACTTAAACTCAGTCTTGTTCAAACAAAATGTGTTTTCCTCGGGCCGTAAGACGCTTGCTCTGTTCTGGTAATACATAAATGTATGACATTATTGCCGTCTTTATTTATTTGAATGGCTAGTCGTAAAAGGACAAGATTGCCGACAAAACTTTTTTTTTTAATTTCTGGCTTTCTGATTATATGCAGTCTTGTTGCAGTCGTGTTATTTGATATTCAAATTTGAAGGAGCCGAGTGTTTCTTTTTTAACCATTATGATCTCATATCGTTCAACCAGAGGCGTTGTCTTTGCAACACTATGAAGCTTTCTGTTAAAATGGCTCTAATTTAAAGGACCAGTTACTTTCTTTCGACGTAAAATGAAAGCTCCTGCATACATAAACTTTTTTTGTTTTACATGATTGAAAAAGAGATAATCATTGAGAACCACAATGTATCTCAATTTTGGAATCCTTCCAAGCTTTTGTCCTTTTAGTGCTAGAGATATATGAATGTCAAACGAAACATCTACAATATTTCGATTACCGTCCTTGATTATTTGAGCTCAATATATTTTATCATTTAAGAGGAGTCTAACGGACAAGTCGACCTCTTGAAAATCGATTAAAACGTAAATGTCTTAAAAATGAAATGACGTAGTGAACAATAAATATGCAATAAAGCTCAAAATAATATAAATCGGATTTTAAGAATTCCATCTGAATCAGATGAGCTATTTGCGAGAATTACGTGTACAATACTCGTTAAAAAAACAATAAGAATAAGATATTCCGTATTGAATGCAAAACCTGCATGAATTTTAGTTTTATTTACATTTTCCTCTCAGAAACAAAATAATAAACAGAATCATAAAACATAAGGACCAAGAAATCGCAATCACAAAGATTGCATGATTGTCTTTTCTTGTACATATCGTCAATGGCAATGTTATTCTTATTAATTATTATGAAATTTATATAGCGCTAAATATAATAAAATTACTTTTAAGCGCTTTACATAAAATAAGTGTATGATGTACAATTACATTACATGATTAAAATAGACAATTAACAGGCATAAAACATGATTAAAAAAGATTAAGCAGTGATGAGAATTACATTACTTTAAAATGCAAAATCATGAGCCCTGTACACAGATATAAACAAAATGGATTACAGTGTCAATTTTAAAAAAGCTAATTTGAACAGATGAGTCTTAAGTGATTTTTTTAAAACCGCACAGATGTTACAGATGTTGTTCGTGCCTTAAATCTGCCGTGAGACCGTTTCACAGTACATCAGCACTAACGTCAAACCGCCTATCACCATATTGTTTTGTGCAGACACGAGGTTGGACAAGAAATCTTGAATTTTTGGAACACAATGTCCGCATAGGAACATATAATTTTAAAACGTCTGTATGTATGATGGTGACTTTCCGTGAAGCGCCTTAAAACAGTCACACGTAACTTATACTGGATTCGAAATTCCTCTGGCAGCCAATGAAGAGACATAAGCACAGGGGTTATATGATCATGCTTCTTTGTCCTTGTTATAATCCTGACCGCTGTATTTTGAATTCCCTGCTGTCTTGACAGGGAGCTCGAGCTCAACCCATACAGCAATGCATTTCCGTAATACAGTCTAGAGGTAACGAGTAAACATAAGGTCTTGCAGGCATTTTCAGTGAAAAGTTTTCGAATATGAACAATATTACGAAGCTATTAAAAACATTTTTTTTTAAATTAAACTTATCTGGTCTTTCATGCCAAGAGACCGATCAATGTGAAACAACAGCCTCAAATGCAGTTTTCTCACAATATCAGATATGAATAGAATTCTACTAAGTTTTACAATGAAAATTTTTTCTTTCCTTCGAAACTGACTGCACATCTGTCAATTCTGAATTTCAAGTTAAATACATTAACCGTCAATCAAAAAAAAGGTATTGTTAAATCTTACTTTTAAACATACATCTGTCCTCACTGAATAGCTCAATTTTAATTTGATTTTCAAAACTTATCACGTTCATTTCAATGGAATAAATATCTAGTAGTAAAAATTGGTTTTATTTCATTTGCACTATTTGTAAAGTCATCAATTAAAATAAATCGTTAAAACTGTTAATGTTACAATTAATGAACCTTGGTCATAGAATCAACTTAAAACTCCTTAAAAACACATTAAACATAAAAACTCCTTAAAAAGAATGAAGGAAAATCTACTGTACTTCAAAAAATTGACATCTAACGGTGTTTAACATTGTAAGTTGGTACAATAATCTTGTATATTTTGCATTATAATGATAATAAGGCTCGCATTGTCTTATTTCTTTTTGTTTATCTTATATGTGAAAGTCAAAATAGAACAAAAACGCTTGATTTAAACTTGCAACGCGTCATATGCAAGTACATGTATTGTGTTTTTCTATACTTAAGAGAACAATTTATTTCAAAATGAAATATCAATTATACTTCATTGAACAACGTGTATATATTCTGATGTTTTGTATCGCCAAATGATTTCATCCGACAGACAGACAACTTTATTATTTCAAAGATTAAATTTCACAAGATTTAAATTACAAATATTTCAGAACAATTAAGTTTTTGTCAAGCGCACTTTCAATATGCTGAGATGTCCCGATATGCATAATGTATGCCCTTGAATTATTATTTAGTCCAAACAGGGTTTGTTTTTTGATATTGGAGTAACATATTCAATCTCAATGAACAATCTTCTGTTGTTAAGGTCATGACATCTTACAATAGTTAGAAATGAGGACCATCCGGTTGCAATCAATTATTTTGTTGATTTTTTTTCTCAATAGATTGTGAAAAACCGATTTTTTTTTCTTTTAATGCAAATATATTTCTTTATCAACAGTTAAATTCAGGTGCCACTTCTAGTTTATAAACTATGTCAATTTACGTAATATTCAATACTTTTTTACTCAATACCTTATTTATTTAGATAATTGCTCCCTTTAGTTATCATTTTATTATTGTTTACTTCATTTCAAAGTGTTTAAACAAAATGAATTTCTTCTCGGACTACAAGACGCTTGTTCTGGTAATTCATAAATGTATGACATTATTGCCGTCGTTATTACTGTGAATTGCTAGTTACAAAACGACAAGATTGCCGACAAAACTTTTTTTTTTAAATTTCTTACTTTCTGATTAATGCAGCCTTGTTGTAGTCGTGTTATTTGATATTCAGATTTGAAGGAGCCGAGTGTTTCTGTAATATTATTATGAACTAATATCGTTTAACTAGACGCTTTGAAGCTTTCTGCAAAGAGAACGTCTAGTTCAACGATGCATATTTGGAATATGTGTTTTTTTTAAAATGATCATACGGTAAACTATATAAGTATACATATAATAAATGGCACTGTAGTATTAAACTAAAATGCATTTTCAAACTAGTTTTCAAGAACAGATTGAATTCAACAGAAATGGATTTTTTGCGTGCCGTATTGAATATTTTTAAGTTGGTATATGAAAGTATTTTGAATACCATCTTACTACGTAATCAACCATTTTTATGGTTATTTCTTGAAATTCGTAAAAGTTATTTAAAATTTGAAAAATAAATCCGATTTTTAACTAGTTGGAGATTAGAATCCTTTCAAATTTAAGAGGGCTCGATAGTCGCGGTCATTTTTAGACTGTATTGATATCCTTTTAAAAAAAAAAGAGCTCCACATAAAAATATAGGAAAATACCAAAATTTGTAAAATATATCGATTTTTTCTTTACAAAATTATAGTTTATAACTTAACAATTCACATCTTAAAGTTTTAGGTAGATCTGATGGTTAATTTTTTGATCATCCAGCCTCCTTAATACATGTTTATATATCTTATGCTTTTAATGTCGGCAAAGGCAAAGCGTCAGAGCGACTAAATTTTGTAAACGGCTAATAACAAAAATATGTCTGATTGGTAGAAAAAATAAGAGTATTGAATTTTGAGGCGAACTTTACAAAATCAATCCCCCATTTCTTCAATGTTCAGCTAAATACCAATAATTTGTAAAGTAGTTCATGGAATTTCATGCGCATTGTATATTGCCTTAAAATGCATAGTCTTGTTTTTAAAACACGTAATTAATAAGAAAAAATAAGCTTTTTGCTAAATTTAACCCAATAGATTTGACAAAACATAGCTTTCTGTTAAACTATTTGGTATAGCGTAAGCTTCTAATTTGACGCTGTTTTTGTTTGTTTGCAGTTTACTTTTGCAGTACTATTGTGCTTTTTTAAAATAAAATGGCAATTTTCGTGCCAATAGCCCGGACTTTGCTTTCGGCAAAGTCCGGCTAAAAATATAACGCCGTTAATGTTAATACCGTACATTTATAACTAATAAGAAACACTGTTGGTTTCTCTTAAACAATAGCCTTCAAATTTCTTTTTTTATAAATGAATGCTTAACATTGACATTATAATAATCATGAATAATCATAAAATCTCCTTAGCAACAAGTTCCACCCTTCTCCCTCGCTCAATAAAATATTTCAAACGTTCAATATATTTATCGCAATTCAAAGCACGGTTACTACCAGCAATGAATAATAACTAATTTACGAATCATATAAAGGGGTGGGGCGTATTGGAGCTGCAGAGCCTAAATAAAAAAAGAAAAAGACTTGTATCATTTAGTAGTTTAAAGTTGAAAACATTTAATTTAAACACGAATTAAAAGCATTATTAGTCGTTTCAAAGCATTTTAGGATTTTTTTTTTCATCAAAATTTATTTTCTGTTACAAAACCATTGCAACAGGAATGAAATTGTTTTAAAGAGGTGCCGCGCTATTTGATGTGTCAAAAAAACCTTCAACATACCCCATAAATAGCTGCTTGGTCAGCCGTCACCGCCAAGACTCCTCGCACTTGTGTAACGCAGTTTTACCTGGGATAAGTAGCGCAACATAGTCTCTTGATTGTTCAGAGATTTAAGAAACTATTCAGATTTACGATAATGTAAGTTTTATTATTATTATTATTATTATTATTATCATCATTATAAATTTTTATATTTTATTTTTATATACCTACTAGGTATTTGTTTTCTTCATAAAAACTTTAAGTTCGGCAATTAGATAGTTACGAATCCAAAGTGAAGGTATCATTTTTTTCAATTGTACGTTGCGGGGTTTTTTGGGGGGTTTTTTATGTTTTTTGTTTTTTTGTTTTTTTGTTGTTGTTTTTTTTTTGTATTGCCCGTGGTATCAAAATCCGGTGTTAGTGGGAATAAATCAAAATTATCAAATTATGATTTAAGCAAAAAACTAACGCGGATTAAAATATTTTTTTAAGGAAGGGACACTTAAATGAAAAGGTACTGCGACCACAATACCTTTTACGGGTTTTGGTTTGTGCTATGTCTATCATACGCTATTACAGAACAAAAGTAAGTTATAAATGAATATTTCTTAACATATTTATTCATGATTAAACGAGGTACATGTAAAACAGACAACGTACAATGTAAACTAGACCAGAATTTAAATCACGCAGTAATGTTAGGTTTTATCTCCAGCAATAAGCCTGTTATGATGCTCTGTGGTGAAAAAATTGTTTGTTTATCATGAACGATTTGACAATTATAGTCAGTTCTCGTCGGACAAAAACTAAACAACGGAGTAAAAATCCTCTTTTTGAACACTTCACCCCTTAATGCCACCTAATGGCGCATAGGTCAAATCTTTAACTCCCTACCCTGGGATTATGTATTTGATCATAATTCATGCGAAAAAAAACTAATGCGGGTTAAAATTTTTCATAAACCCTAGGGTTGATCCCAAAAAATGCCATATTATGCATTACGGCAAAATTATTAATAGATTCTAGAACATATCATATTAACAACTTATACAATAATAATCTAAATATTTGCTAAAAATCTTTACTTCAAATTTATTTTTTTTTAAATGTTAGAAAACGTCAACTTGTAGAGCAATGCAGCACCTGACTGTACTTATAAATGTTTAAAATTAAGTTCAGGAAACCTCAAAACTATGTTTTAAACGAAGGTTGTTTATAACATCGTTATCATTTTCGTATTCTCATATTATTTTTGAGAGAGAAAATGGTGACCAAAATGTTATTCCATACACATTTAATTAATTGATGTGTGAAGTTTCATTCTTTGAAGTTAAAAGTTATTTTTGTTGCCCGAAGTTCACAGCAGCACGCGTTGTCATGACATAGTTCGATTGACAAGTAGGCTTTTTAATTGTATCCTGTAGCTTATCTCTAAGATTAGCCACTCTTCACTTCGATAGCATCAAAGGCAAAACCCTTAATTAACACCATCACCCGTGGACAACGCAAGGTACACATGCACTAAAGTTAATATAGGCGATTCGGACAAAGATTCTTTTACTGAAACCCATATTTTCTTATTATCGTATACAGGGTTATTTTAGCCCCGTGTAATTTTCGCCCTTCTACACTTGCAAACAGTATCGCCCCGTCTTGAATTTGCTCAGACACAGTTTTGTTTAAAGAGAGATAATTTGAGACATTTGAATTCGCCCAGTCTTAAATTCGCCCGCTGACAACGAGGGTGAAAGGGGTGAAAATAAAACGGGGGCGAACATTTCCCTGAATACATTATTGTAAACGACTTTAAAACCAACAAGTGCTGCTTCAAATATAATTTCTTCTTTTGGAGTTTTAATTTTAGCCTTGTTCCTCCATCATTTTGCACACAACGCTTTGTAACGCCATGATGTAATCGTGATTATTACCAGCATAAGCTGCTTCAGTGAGATTACTCATAGTAGTTTATGCATGTAGTATACCAGATTAAGAAAAACGTATGCACAGTTAACCTATAAAATCAAGATGTTTCGATAACATCGCAGATTATCTTAGAATCTAAATTATGCCAAAAAAGAAAGGGGAAAAAACAAGCATGAGCGTCATTTTTTCCTTTTATTTATATATTTTGAATTCAACTATCTATGTATGTATTCTGTATTTTCCTTTTTTTAATTTATGTATTTTGTTTTAATAATATTTTTTTTTCGCATCCCCAATGAACACGTAGTAGCATGAAGGTGCTTCCAATAAGCGCTACATAACTACTGTATACTGGGTTTTATTCGCCCCGAGTTCGAACTCAAAAGAGAACAGAGAATGTATAAATGTCAGTTGGTCAATGAATGTTTATATCTGATATATTTAAAAACACATGGTAATTTTGTTCTTTGTAACATTCTAAATACTTCGAGTTTGCAATATAATGTTGCTGAGCGGCGGAATTCATTGTTTTCACTAATAGTCTAGGTCATTCTAATAAATAGATTTAATAGTAAGAGATCCCGTTATCAAGTTGAGTGTACAGATTGTTGCGGAATTGTTTTGAACATGTGTACAACAGTTCATCTAGGTTCGGGCGTTAAGGTGGTATGGGACATCTGTCGATATTAATGTGGATAAAAGTACATAATATTCAGAAAACTATCACCGGTTCAGAACTTTCAAATTTTACAAAAATTTAACCAAAAAATACGTTTTGAAAATTTTGGAAAGGTAATGATTTTAAAATCCCCAGCAGGATTCGAACTCATGACTTACATATTCGTAGTTAACGCTCCAACCCATTGCGCTACGCTGTTAGGTGACAGTAATTGCTGGAAAGAATATATTTATAAAACTATACTTGATATTGTTTATTTCGATAAATAGTACGTCACAATATGGAGGTGTCCCACACAACCTTAAGTATCTCACCCTCTTATGATTTATTTTGTTAACGATATCAATACCATACATTAATACGCTTATTAACTTCATTACGTCATTGATAATGACTCAAATTGTCTATTTGGTCTGGTTATAACGCCATTTCATGAAAAAGTTTTCAATACAGATCAAATAGGCCCAGATGTCTGTACTTTAAGTACTTTGATTTTAAACCACTTTGCAATTAAAAAAAAAACCGTAAACTGACCCAAGTTATTTTATTCTGTATATCATAGATATGATTTAAGTTCATTTCTAGAACCGTTACAAATCAATTTTCAAAAGGTGTTCTTTGTCGGCGTTGTCCTGGTTGAATTATCATACATGCACACGTTAATCGAATTCCCCTTGCATTCTTAAAAACAAAAATTGTCAAAATCAACAGTAGCAAGATACACTTATTTGTTTTATTTTTGATATCCCACTATTCATTCAGAACGCTTCAACAAATATTCAACACGTTACACAGGCAGCAAAAACGGAATCGTCGTAGTATATTATCGTATGGGTAGCTTGAGCTTTCTCCGTGAATTCGTTTGAAACAAACAACAAATGTACTTTTCGTATGAGACAAACAAAATAGGATCGATACAAAACGAAAAGATTTTCTGTAAACATCCACAAACAAACAAGAACATCATTTAAAGTCATAAGAACCATTTATCGTGAACTAAAATTGAAAAAAAGAGGAGAATGATCAAAGTGGAAAAATTAAAAGATGAGACATACGTACGCACATAAAACGAAAGTAGGGAAATAACTTGCAGTTTTCAACTATTATGTAAATCATTCGAGTTATATAATGCTTGAATATTTTGTTAGAAGTATAAATACACGTATCTTATTACTATTAATAAACCAAGCAAAAAAAAAAAAAGGTCCTAAAATGTATCATATCTACAGATGAATGTATGGCATTAGGTTAAATACTTTTTCTCATAAATTCATAGTCAAGAGAGTGAGATTTTTAGTTTAAGTTTCTGTTTTAAAAACAATTGCAGATGAAGTTGGACATGTAACTCGAACCTAAAGTGCCCCTGATAAAATTTCAAGACAAAAATACGGCTGCATTTTAACAACATACGACTTGGTTTTGACAATACGAAATACAAGGGTTTTTTTTTTTTCATTTCTGGTTATTGGTTATTAGGTTATTGTCTATCCCAGGATATTTATGCTGCACATTTAGACGATTTTTAATAAAAAATACACATACCTGTGAAAGGAGTGCAATTGAAATCGATGAAAGGGAAAACTTCTGAGATAACTTCATTCACACATTATCATTTTTCGCTCGTAAAAATTCATAGGAACGAAAACCGATTTCCTACAGAGATTTATAATGGGGAATGTTGACATCTTTTCTCCATTCGGGAGTCACTCGGAATACCTTGCACAATTTTTTAACGTTATCATCCGGGTACCTTCATCTCTTTAGCAATGGAAAATCCCCGTAGACTTATTATTTTTTTTTTAGCAATGTATTGAAACCTGACAAGCTAGAGGGAGGGTTTCAAAGGGGAAATCTTTTTTTTTTTTCATACTATTGAAAAACATTGTGTGAACCAGGAGGTATTCATAAATATCGAATAATTTAAGAAATTATGCGGCAAAAATATCTTGGGACAGACTATAGCGTCAGTTAAGTAAGTAAACAAAACGCAACACCGCAATCCCAAGACTTTTGCAAAAGATTGCAAAATTTAAGTTTTAGACTTAACATTGAAACTAAGTCAGGCGTATCTTGCGTTTCACGAAACGGCGTGTCTCTAGATGCAAACAAAAGGGCTTGAGTCCTTGACAACGTGGTACTACACATGCCTAAGATGTGTCTATCATTGGTATGGATATACTTAAGCATATAATACGTGAAAACATGTATAATCACAAAAATTGCAATGAATAATTGTTTAAATCATTTTTTTCAAAAACTGTCCCCAATAAGTGGTAGTTATATATATATATATATATATATAAATATATATATATATATATATATAATCAAAAAAAGAAAAAAAAATGAACAGTTCCAAAGTTTCTATTCACTAGCGCTTTCTGGATTTTAACATCCGTCTTCAGGTGAACATATATAAGATATGAAATTGTTTTCCTTAGAAATGTTAATAATGACGACATGATGTAATGAGAGTATTTTCAGGGAAGGAATAAATTTATGACGTCATAATACAATATAAAACGTTAAAGTTCGGGAAAACTGAATAAGACAAAATATAGTAATAACGACACCAATAAATGTACAAATACAAAGACTGGCTGGAATAAAGATGATTATATATACAGATATTAATGTTTGTTGAGTTTTGGGAAAACTAATTAATAAAATAGTTCTCTTTCACAAGTCTCATGGCGGTTGAATCGGTTTTAATTTTATAAAATGGGAACACTTGATAATCTCCCTTAGCACATCTGTCAAAATGTTCACTGCAAGGGGTGTTTCTGGTACTGGGATCATTGATTTGTTGGCGATGGTCGCGCATGCGGGCGGTAAGTTGTGTTCCGGTCTGGCCGATGTAATCTTCGCCACAGTTGTTACATGTAATACAGTACAGCAGATTTTTGGATTTAAACGACATTTTTTCATTAACATAAAAAGTATTGCCACATTTAAAAGAAATAGAATCTCCTGTCTTTAGATAAGGACAGGTGCCGCACCTTGAACCTCCGCATTTGGAAACAGCATTTTTTTCTGGTGTTGAATTGAATTTAGCTCTTGTTAATATTTTCTTCAGGTTTGGTGGTTGTCTTTGGCTATGGAGTAGGTCAGATTTTTTAATTAGTTGTTGAAGTTCTTCATCCCGCTCAATGATAGAAAAATTCTTTTTTCGCTTCTTGAAATCATACAACGCCGTTTGCATTTTACAGAATTGAAACATATCTTGATTGTGCTATGGTGCTTTTCTGTGACTCATCGGCTGCCATAATAATTTTTTTGTCAATTTCCACCAGACACCGGAAAATAACAATTAAAAACGGTACATTTAAAAAAAAAAAAAAAAAAAAAAAATAGCTGTTTTTTCTTTACAATTCGCGCAAAATTTCATCCTTTCCCTTTTCATTTTCTGTCACAACATTTTTACAATTTTGATGTAATATTAAGAGTATTAAAATATTTTTCAAAATACATGTTTACGGTGTTTGGCTTCAGAATATTCTGAAAGCGCAACTAGAACTGCCACCAAAAGGTACTTGTTTTCGTTCACATAGTATGTATTATGAAATACAAGTGTAAACAAGAACAATGATTATAATTACTTCATAAAATAAATATTTCTATATGAAACAGATCGTCTAAATAGTACTTAAGAATGAGAAGTAGATACGAAATAAGTAAAGTCATTAAAACAAAATACAGAACAGGTTTTTGGCATTTGCTAATAATTAAGAGAATAGTACATATAATATGGTGGCAAACTAAGGTCGTAGTACATCCAAAACCTTGTCTATTAGTTGTTTCTAGTATGTTTTTTCCACAATTGAGGTAATCCGCAGGGACTTTATCAGATATGTGTGCGCTGTTATAAAGCACTTTGAGATATTACGCACGTTGAAAATTTTATTTAAAATGGGTTGTTAATTTTGTCTAATATTTAGTGCACTTTGCGATTGTTTTTCCCAATGAGCGTTATCTTTTCAAAATGCATCGCCACATTGCGCGCACGCCATACATGTAACACTCGTGGCGATTAAGAATTGATGCTATTTGACGTTTGAATTCATGGTATGTCTAAATTGATTGAAAATATGATCAGTCTTTATCGTCCCCTCTTTTAATATCTGTACTTCAAGTCTCTCTCTCTCTCTTTCTCTCTCTAAAATAATAATAATAATTAAAAAAAAATTAAACAAAATAAATCCCAAAATAAAAAAAAAAATTATATTAAAAATAATAATAATAATAATTTTTTAAAAAAAAACTGAAACATTTGTCCACCAGTTAAAGGAGGTAAATCAACTTGCAAAATCAATGACTAAATAAACACAACTCTTTTTCTTAAAGCCAGTCAGGGACTCATTCAAACAGGTACAGCTTCTGATCATAGGTCAGTAGGAGTACAAAATGTAGTTTTGATGCTTCATCAATATTCTGTACACACATTTTCGTTGATTTCGAAAATACAAGGCAATGGTAAAGAAACTTGAAAATTAAATTATTTCAGTTTCTTTAAATAACAAAACTGTCTCCTGTATAAAAAGCAGCAAAAACCTTAAGTAACTTATTGGCATAGCAAAATCTAACAAGGACTATTTCATTTTACATTCCACTGAAAGGAGATTCAAATAGTAGGTTTTTGGCAATGTAGGTGAACATTGTGAGGTCATTTTTTTTTCAAATTTTCCATATTTATTGTTTTCATTCCAAAGAACAAAATATTAAACCCCCCCCCCCAAAAAAAGAAAAAAAAATAAATAAAATGTTACAATTAAATAGGCCTTATTTTAATAATAAGATAAAGGGACATTTGAAATAAAACTAAAACTGCAAAGAATTTTAACTTTGTAATTTAGAGCGCCGTTAAGATTCTTTTTATCGTTGGTACACAATTGGAACAGTTTGGATTAAAAATCTATTATCATTGCACCGTAAATTTGTTGACATGTCCTACTCATTGACAAGGCTTTGAGTAAAAATCAGTTTGTTTAAATCGTGTTATTTGCTGTATATTGTTAAGATCCCCATCGACAGACATTTTTTGAAAAATTTAAGATGTAAAAATTTAATTAGACATGTTCTAAAGTAATATGGAATTTGTTTGATGAGTTCTTACAAAAGTTTGGTGCAATATTTACTCATTGAGGAAAGCTCAGCATTCGTTTGATTAATGTACTTTTATGAATAAAAACAAGAAAGTTATGGGGAAAACCCTTTAAATATATAAACCAAGGACATTTGAAATCGACCATGGAAATGCGTCTAAGATATAATCAAGGAGATGTTGCTATCGATGCTTTAGATTCTGCAAAAATTTCCACATGTCATTATTTGCTTTGAAATCTGATTTAAGGTGAAGTTATCTCTATTTAAAGAATAAGGAAACATTTTTTTTAGGGTTATGAGACGATCATTTTGTTTGGTCATGATCAAATCCATAAAGCCAAAAATTATGCAAACCCCACATGCTCCCCAACAGTACGTCATTTGCGTCATTCGTGAAATGTATTGAAATATGTTACAAATTTGATTCGCAGTGCTATAACAGAATAAAAAACCGCTGAAAAATGTAAATATACTGTTTTAAAACCTGCTGCATGGTGAAGATGTAATTGTTGACATATGAGGTAGACGAGCGCTGCGAGAATTCATCTTTGAATTTGTAGCATGTGAGTCTGAGAAACAGCTGAGACGTCGAGAAAAAACTACACCGGCAATTGTGCCTCACATGATATGCACCTAAATTTCACTTGAAATTCACGTGCATATGTCCACTTGAAAATCGCGTGAAAAGAGCACTTACACAATTTTCACGTGAACAATTTCACGTTAATTTCACGTGAAATTAGCGTAAATTTAATGTGAAGTTAACGTAAAGTCCAAAAGCCATTCATTAGTTGTTTTGTCTTCATATTTTTCATCATTTACAATTTTATATTTCATTGTACCTCTACAAAATAAAAACATTTAAATATTCTAAATCTGATTTCCTAATTAATCTTGCTTTAACATGTATTCTTTATTTGCAATGATACATTCAACTGGTCAATTGGTTTTTTAATAAAAGATTTATATCATTCATATCGCAAATCCAAACAGCCACCTCTGTGGCAACGCACTTTGAAAAAACTACGCACTTTGAAACAAATTTTCAAAGTGCGTTAAATTTGAGACCAAATCAACGCACTTTATTTTTTTTTTCACGTTGAAAAATAAAAAAAAAAAAAAATTTTCAAAGTGCGTTGACTTGGTCCCAAAACTAACGCAGTTTGAAATTTTTTTTCAAAGTGCGTAATTTTTCAAAGTGCGTTGTAACACATCTCTTAATAAAGATAAAAACTTTGATTTAAAATTCAGTTAGTTTTATTTTTCTCTGTATTACAAACATAAAAAGGTACTCTTTGGTTCTACAATTTGAAAAGTAAAAAATTGTATTTTTAGACTTGTAACTTCTTACACAATGCTTTAAAAGCTCTCTCATGTTAAATTATATGGAGTGAAACTAATGAATGTGACAACTTTTTCCTAACCATTATTTTTATGCTCAACAGTATGTACATGTTTTAACATGAAACACTAGCAACATTTAGTTGCAGTTAAAATTAATTTCATTCCCTCATCATACACACGTATCATACACATGCTAAACCTTTTAAAGTTTGGAGAGAGAGAGAGAGAGAGAGAGAGAGAGAGAGAGAGAGAGTCATCAGCAATGCATTTTTTCTGTAGGATTTTACAATATAAACTATTACCTCATCTTAGATCTCTGCAGTCTACCTTCTCCATTTCTTCTATCATGTTAATATGTTATTCTGTTAAAGCATAACAGAATAATTATTCATAAAGAAATTCATTATAAAAGTACAATAATTGTTAAGATAGAGTTTATTAAAGAGTATAATAGCTTTTAATCATTACCATAAAAAATAAAAAGCAATGCACAATGATATCAACATAATTTTAATTGTAAAAAAATAAAGCACTGAAAATTTAATTCTTGAGGAAAGTTAGTACTATCCTCACATGACTTAATTTACATGTATAATCTTTTTTCTTTCCTGAATCTTTAATAAACATCCCATACAACTAGTAAACTTTTTTCAAGTTACCTTTGATCATTATCTCCAAAATACAGCCTGCCTTTGAGCTCAAAAGGAATGGTTGAATCAGAGGAATTACTATCACAAGATCTTCTGGCTACATATGTCTGTCCAACCACATCATAGAAACCTAGACTGTGAAATGTACCTCAGTCATTTACCATACAAGTATATCCAAAGTTTTATATACATGTATTCACAAATTGATATTTAGTGCAATTGTAACATTTTTTAAAACTAGTAATACATTTGTAAAAAAACCAAACTTACATACTTTATCACTGTATGGAATATTATAACACATACACACCATTTTTCTTTTTTTAAAACACTTTTGAAAAGTGGAAGTCTTTGATTCTCACAATTTATAATCTAAAGAGACACAATATCTCCGAAAGACTTTATGAAAGCCTGCATTAAGCAGACAATGTTCACTGACTCGTGAGCAGACAATTCCTAAAAATAAAACTTTCCCAATCATAGCTGGTATTAAGAATAACAACTTATTTACATGATTAAGAAGATTAATTATAAAAGATATACATATTCTCTTTAAAATAAAAATGATACATGCACAGTTTTTTTGTTTTATTTTTATAAAAGAGGAAGGAAACCACAAAACAATCGTTGAATACATTCTATTTATAAAAAAGCCATTTACCGATTATTGTTATAAATCTGCATGACCTATCATATTTTCATCTTTCGTTGTTGGAAAAGTTACTTCTTAACCAACTGCATTTTAACTTGCACAGCTGAAATAAATACATATATGTGAAATACATTGTTTTCACTCTTTATTCAGTTTTAATTTTTTTTATCTAATCCGCACAGCTTTTCATGTGCAAACCAAGCAGTATATCTCCCAGAAAATTCGGATTGACAGAACTACCGGTTTAAATATCTATTTTTGATCTGTACACAGTAACCGTTTATTTATTTTCTCACCGTTATCAATGTGTATATCTGTATAAAATTATATTAACAGTCGATCGTTGACAAAGTTCAAACCGAATTTTTTCGGACAGAGAAGCGACATCTCTACGGTAAGATCGACTCGGGAACTACAGTTCTATCTACAGTTTAAAAAAAATAAAAGATAGTACAGTGTACCTTACTATAGCTTGGCCAAGTAACATCACAACGAAACATATTACACATTTCATCCTCTGCTTCAGCATGTGACGTAAAATGGTGCGATCACGACAATATAAAATCCGATTCAGACTACATTCCGGAATTGAATAGATAGTACTAATAAAAATGTAACACTGTAGATGTTGAAATCTTTTGCATGTGTGCTGAAGGGTAATAGACTTGGAAGAATTAAAAAAATACATTTTTATTTTATTCATACATGTAAAGATCATTATGAAATGGTTTTTATTGTTGTTACTATGCATTACTATTTAATTTCAAAAAAAAAGAAAGAAAGATATTACTTGGTGTAATCTCGAATATGTCAATTCCCACAATTCACAAACAGTGCAGATCTATGATGCACCATTATAAAACCATTAAAGATTTTTTAGTGAAAATTATGTGAAAATAATGTGAAATTTCACGCAATGTTTACGTGAAATTAACACGTTAAATTAATTCACGTGAAATTCACATGATGTTCTCACGTGAATTTCACTTCAGACGAATTTCGCATTAATTTCATGTGCATTTTACCAGAAGCTTTATGTGAGATTTACGTAAAGCTCTTGTCAAGTGAATTTTCCGTGAGGCACAATTGGCTGTGATATAATCTGATCTTTCGTCGGCCATTCTTAGGCAAGCAAACAGCACTTGGTTTGTGTTATATAGTTAACAAAAGACCGAGACAGCATTTGAAGTATCATTGTCGATGTTATAGCTGAACACCGCTCGGAAATAGGCACCGTCACACACACCGTTGCAAATGTTATTGTCATTTAAATTTAGTTTTATTTGGCCCTTTCAGTTCCGCAGTAAAAATCGTGCCTCGTGGTTGTAGTCTATTTCCTAGTAATCAATTATAAAATCTAGACGTTTATTGATTTTAACTTTATCTTCAATAATTATTCGGCGAGCATAACAATACACTCAATTGATGTTTGATGAATGACGCAACAATGAACTTGGAAATCGTTGTATTACAATAAAATCTTGAATACCATTTCAGCATCTTAAATTCCTAAAAACAAACATTTGACTAACATTAAATGTTTTGAAAATGTTGAATTACTTTACAAAAAGACGCATGCTTGAAAAAAGGGTATAAGTGCGAAAATGTAAACAAATTACACGTAATAAATTAGCATCATTGAGCATACACATTATTCCAAATCATTGCTAAAAAATGAAAACAAGCTGTTTAAAACTTGATTTCTTTAATATCTTACTAAGGTACCAATGTAAAAATCACTGCACAATTTTCTTACAAGAAATCTCAACAGTATAGGCTTGTGAATAACATCATAATAACTAGCCATGTCCAAAGCTAATGATGTCATAAGGCTTAATAGAAGCACAGTGTAGATCATTTTCATTGGTGTGTTTACAGATTTAAATAATATATTAGTAAGTGTGCTGTTTTGTAAATTGTAATCGTTAATTCAATTTATTTTATCTAATGCAGAATACTAGTATTTGAAATCTATCCATTTGTAATGCAAGTAAAGGTATCATTGGCAAGTAAAAATGGGAGTCCCTAAGACGGATCACAGTTATTCTTTATCTTCTATGACAAATTATGTCATACCTAAAAGTATCATTTATCATTAAGAAATTTTTAAAGCATGCGCATACATGTAAGGTAATATAACTATATTTCATGCGACACAATAATTTCTTTGTCAACAAAACCAAGAACAAAACTCGTCCTTTAAAAAGATAACCCCATTACTTGCAAATCTTATGAAAAAAAAACAGTTTACCTAAAAGTATCATTTATCATTCAGAAATTTTTAAAGCATGCGCATAAATGTGAGGTAATATAACTACATTTCATGCGATACAATAATTTCTTTGTCAACAAAACCAAGAACAAAACTCGTCCTTAAAAAAGATAACCCCATTACTTGCAAATCTTATGAAAAAACAGTTTTCGATATTTGGTTAATATGGACAGTAAGTGTTATGAAGCATTGTATCCAATTAAATTGCGTTGAACCCATGAACCACATCTTTCTCCTTCCAAAAATTACAAATAAAAGTGAAATAATGAAAATAGGATGTCCCTGTTTCAAATCAAAAACACTTTTTTACTGGTAGATTCTTGACATTGTTTTAAATGTTTGCATTATTAATCAAATGATTTTATGAGAGAGAGAGAGAGAGAGAGAGAGAGAGAGAGAGATAGAGAGAGAGAGAGAGAGAGAAATATCCCTTACAATTTATCAAGAAGAATTTAGTCCTTGCGATTGTAAACTAATCAGCTGGGTAAACAGAGTGAGGGAAAATCCCACCCACCCACTCCACTTACTAATTATAGTCAATATTGAAGCTATTACATGTATGTTTGTACGTTTCCTTGCGGTTGTAAACTAATCAGCTGGGTAAACAGAGTGAAGGAAAATCCCACCCACCCTCTCCACGTACTAATTATAGTCAATATTGAAGCTATTACATGTATGTTTGTACATTTCTTCTAACCGCTTTCTGATAAACACCTATATTGTATCCTTCTTTAATGTCAATATTGAATATGTCTATAATTATGTATAATAATTGTAAAAAATAAATTTGAAAACTTGACATTAATCATTTGCACCCTTCAATATCTTTGGCTGCAAGGTTTGTACATTATATATATATATATATATATAGAGGCGACGTCTTCGTTTCGTTTCCTGCCATACATGTATACACAGTACAGGTCTGAGAACACGCGATGTCTACTATGCATGCGATAAACATTTTACGGTACTCATTCTAGTTATATTTTTAAGAGGTTTCAAAATTGAAAAAAGACACTAAATATTACATAAATTTACATATACGAGAGAAACTTAAACTTATCCATAACGAATTGTAAAACATTGCTTTTTTTGATAGTTATTACAACAAAATGTCGGCGCTTGCAATTTTTTGTTTTAGCAAGTTGATAGAAAAAGGACATATTATTGAAACTTAATGGTCGAATAAAATAAGGAATATTAAGTATATTTTGTAAATTAACACAAATAGAACAATAGTAATTCATTTAATTAGTTTGGGGTTTTGTTAAGTTACAAATTTTATTAAAATATCACATGTTATGTCTAAATGAGGTCATTTTTTTAATACAAATTAGAGAATCAAGAGGTGTTCAAGATCTAAAAATCTTAAAGTTTTAGTTTCCAGTATTTGAAGTTTTGAGTAGTGACGTAGATTGTTTTACAGTGTTCTTTATTGATTACAATTTAAAATTGTCTAAATATAGCTATGATTATCAACCTGTTTTAAGGATTTTACGGTTTAAGTTTGCTCAATCAGTGGAAAAATAAATGCCTTTTAATTTAGATTTATTTCTATCTTGATATCCGATCTTGAAACTTTAACATCATCCTTTTTATTTATTATTTTTTTGACCCAATATCTCCATGCCAAAGAGAAAAAAAAATAAAGCAATCACTTAGCATCGCGTGTAATTTGATATGGGAAATGTGACCATTTTAAAAACATGCGCGGCTCTAGAAAACTTTTTCAAGGGGGAGGGGGTGTCGGAGAGTTATGTTTTTTTGTCCGGGGGGGGGGGGGCAAAGTCAAATTATTACCCTCTACTTCCCCTCAAGATCAAGATATATGTAAAGGTGAATTCACATTTGGATTTTAAATTTTTTTTTATTAAACCGAGTCGCCCACTTTACAAGTATTTGTTCAGGTCAGTATATGGCTTTGAGGCAGTTAATTTTATAGTTTATCTAATGGCTTCTATATAGATATTTTACAGCATGTGAAATATTGACGGATACTGACTTTCAACAGATAACCTTTGATTTCCGCGTAATACTAAACAAATCTTTTCATTAGTTTTTTTGCTAGGTATTTACTAATTTTCTTAGATACTTTTTTATGATTTTTTATGATTGTTTCGCTTTTCTACACTTGCAAGCGTGTTCACCCCGTCTTGAATTCGCCAAGACACAGTTAGAACTTGATACTCTATTAAATAAACACAGTTATTCAAAATTTGTTTGATCTCGCCCAGTCTTAGATCGCTGACAACGAGGGCAAATGGGGCGAAATAAATTGCGAATATTTCCCTAAATACAAAAGTCAGATGTGAGGGAAAGAAGAAGAATATAATGTACTTTTTACTGCTTATGTGGGAAGAGAAAGAGAGATACGTGTACTGTAATGCGCTTTTATGAATGGTGTGGATAGTGGTGTATATGATGTACATATACCAGTATGAGAGAGAGAAAGAAAGCGAGTAAAATATACTAGTTTATTGGTGTATCTTGGAATTTGAGAGAAAAAAGTTGTAGTTATATGATTGATGTATGTAATAAAAGTGACAAAAAAAGAAATATATTTTGTAGCAGGGGATTTTCGAGTAATGTGTACTTGAATACTAATAGTTTGGAAAAAAAGTGTAAGAGAGGAAGACGTAATTTTATGCCGGCTGTTAGTTGACGAAAGTTGAGAGAAAGCACCGATGCAATCTTAATTTATCAGGCAGAGTGAACTAAATACAAATTTAATTGCACTTATAATAAGAGATGCAAAGTTTACTTTGAGGATTGTTGACTAACTCGGGCATGTTAACATTGTTTTAATTAGGAAACAGATTTTGCCAAAAGTAACTTGAGTTGGTACTATATAATACTTCTTTAATTACTACATTTAAAAAAGCAAACTGTGCAGCTCCCTCGACAGCAACTTTGGCTGCGCCTAAAAAATGGTTTCTGATGAGGGGTGCAATGTAATTTTTCAGTAGTCCTCATTTTAATTAATATGTTAAAAATGTTTGAACTCAAGCATTGATTCTGTTTACTGGCGCTTTATAAAATGTATTCTGTACATAAAATTTTTCTTATCATTTGTAGGAATGTGACGCGGATTAACTCAAGATATGTGAAAGTTTTGGCTGTTCCAGTGATATGCCTAATCCTATTTATGTTGCACTTCACCTCGGTATGCATAAACAGCCACACCGATAAATCATTTAGACCGTTTCTATGCATTATAGATGACATTATGATTAGCCAACAGGATATAACCCTTAAAGTGCCTAAAGAAGTGAAAGAAGTAGTTCCTCTATGGCCTAACATAACAAAAGACAAGTGTATCAAAAATATCAGATTAAAACCACAAAGAATGTTTACAACCCACGAGAACTACTCTTTTTACGCCTGTGTCGAAAGAAATAGTAATGTCAAAAGAGTAGTAGAAGACTCTATGAATAGATTAAACTTAGATAAAAACATAATAATTTCGTATTTCGGTGTATTCAAAATGAGACCAGCGCCCACTATCATCGAAATAGGTGGATATTTGGGAGTCATGATGCCGAAACTGATCGAAGCAACAGGGGCTAAACGGTATGTCGCATTGGAGCCGGTACCTAGTTTTTATCAAAATTTTACTGAGAAGATCAAAGAGCTACAATTGAATTCAACGGTCAAAGCCTACAACTTTGGCCTTGCTGTAACTCAGAAGGAGCTACAAATAGGACTCCATTCGGACGCTACGTCGCTGCTTAAAGACAAGATAGGGAAAGATAGGAAAACAGAAACAATCAAGATATATAGAGTGATTGATTTCTTTGTACAGATTGGTTTAGGGTGCCATTCATTGAATCTACTGACCATTAATTGTGAAGGATGTGAATTTGACGTCATAGAAATGTTGACGTCAACATCGCTCATTGATAACATTGAATATATA
Source organism: Magallana hongkongensis (assembly GCA_016163765.1). Classification (NCBI taxonomy): domain Eukaryota; kingdom Metazoa; phylum Mollusca; class Bivalvia; order Ostreida; family Ostreidae; genus Magallana; species Magallana hongkongensis. The sequence continues at coordinate 65,390,031 of WFKH01011926.1, forward strand.
CAGTTTCAGCCACACTGTAGTGTGTTTTCCAATGATAGGGTATATATATGTAGATACTGTCGCCTTCGACAGCTTCTTGCGAGGACACATGAAATAGGTTATGAATTCCCAAACGTCTGGGAGACATGGAAAAGAAAAGACATAATTTCATGATCACATTTTAAAGTGTTTTTATTTTTATTTATTGCAAAATAAAATGATGTACTTAAAGCTGCTTGGACCGTTTTTTTTTTTTTGCCTATAAAAGTATCGAATAATTTTTCATATAAACCAATAATATTAATTATCTTTAAAAAGTTACAGATTTTCACTTGCTTAACCAGCAGAATCGGTCTCCTTTCAAAGATAGAAGTATTCTTAAAAAAAATAAATAAATAAAAAAAATGTATGTATGGGAACACAGAAAATGTTCCATGGGAATATGCAGATAAAGGAACCGGTTAGTTGCGTCCCCCGATGAATTGGGTTTATTCATACCGCATTTTTTCATCGATTGTAAAAAAAAAAACAAACTTCAGAAATATTAGTGAGAAAAAGGTACACAGGTTTACGTTTGATTTGCCTAATCATTTTTAAAAATCTAACTTTTTTATTTATAACAAATGTCAAAGTCGTAATACACTCACACACCTGCCTCAACGCCGGGGGCGAGTCTTAATAAGGGGAAAAAAACGCGGTACACATTTATGTAAAGTTTGTTTTGTAAACAAATTTCGTATATCATTTTCCCATGAAAATATACCTTAATTGACCCGGAAAACTATTGCAATGTTTGTTATTATACACATGCTACGAAAACCCATCGTTTGAAAGCGTACATAAAATTTGATAGAAAATGGGACCAATGAGTTTTTTAAAACAGGTTTTTATCGCCTTGTCGCTCGTTACCTAATGTTAATATGAACTTTGATTTCAAGATGGTTTTCTGTATTTCACAATAAGAATAATTTAAATAAATATGATTAGTAACAGGTCATAAAGATCAGTTCTATTCGAATCCCAGCTTGAGTGACAAAGTAGAGAAATAAGCACCATGTTTTACTTATATTTTTAGTTCATGCTTATTGGCTGATGTTTAAAATACATTGTTTTGTAGTTAATGATTAACAACAAGTAAGAGTAAAAATCAACATTTTATATAGCGGGTTCCAGGATATATAGGCGTTGTTTTTTACATACGTATATGTAAAACAAACTAAGGCATTATACATTAAAATTTGGATGTCGTTTGCAATGTTTGCAGAGGCTTAAAAATTAAAAGTGGCAAATTTAAGCTTCTTTGAAGCCGTTATAAAAAGGTTAAGTGGACAAATAAAACCTACTAAAGATTAGAATTTACATTTGCTATATCTTCTTCCTAAAATTATAGAAAAATATTGGTGGAAAAATTGTCATCTTAATAGTATAACTATGAATATTGTTCATAATTTTCATTTTTTTTTCTTGTTTTATTTTCGAAGTTAGTAGGATCTAATGGGTTATATTTAAGTAACATCTCTTAATGTCTTAAAGCACATTGTCCATCCCTAAAGTGTGGCATCTACTTCTATGGTTACAAAGCAATTATAATAAGGCAATTTATATGTTATCGGTTATTTTGAAAGGTTGTTCATTTTGCTTTTTTCTGCAACATATTATTGTTTCAGATTACATATGGACATCCTTGGTATTGCTTTGTGATTCTTTAGTATGTAGTTGAGTCATCGTGGTAAAATTGCACATGCTAGGAACATAATTGATTCATAATTATGTTATGGGGAAACTGAAAATGATGCAATCTTAAAAGGAAGAAAAAAAACCTCGAAAAAACTCAAAACAAGCAAAGAAACATCTAATAAAGTTTAAGGAAATCAACATTAAATAAATCAATGAATCGAGACGATAGTTCACTTCTACTGAACAATTTTGACACCATCTAGAAGCAGAACAAAAAATCTGTCCCAGATCTTAACCTTAGACATGAAATAAAATCTGATTGTATGTATAGTGTAAACAAATGGCAGCTGTATTTTCTAAGGTCTCAAGCATAAAATTTTATAACACATCATCTCGAGTAAAACAAGCAAATGTTACCCTCATATAAAATTTATGTTGCGCTGTGTTTAGGAACTAGGATAAAATCTTTACTATATTTTGCAACATTTATTGGTGCTCAGTGAATGTAGATTAATTTATTAGTTCCCCCCCCCCTCTTTTTTATTGTTTTACTGATATTATTCGTACTATAGCTGAATTATCATTACATCCGTCTTATATTCTAAATTTCTCGCCGATAAAAAGATATTTCTTTTTACCATGTTTAAAAGAACTTTTTTTTTCTACATAACGATTTACATCAAGTATGAGAAAACATCAAATATTATGCAGCGGGTTTCGGCATATATTGTCAATAGCTGTTTTTTGGTTTTTTGTTGTTTTTTTTTTTTTGGGGGGGGGGGTTGTTTAAATATACATTGCATACGTAAATATGCATATGTGTTAAAAGAATAACGAAATAAAACATGAAAATTGGCTGTTGATTTTATCATGATTTTTGCCATGAGAGCAGAGGCATAAAATAAAGTGGCATAATAGCGTCCTTCAAGCCTTGACAAAAAAGTTATGCGGAAAATTGTAAGCTACTTAAAATCAATATTAGCTAAAAGAAAACCTGATGAACAAAGCATCATCATATGAATGAAGATTATTGATAATTTTTAAAATGTTTAGTTCAAATATTGAAGCTTCTAAAACCAAATGCATTTCATTTAATTAATATATCTCTTTCGATGTTTAAGAATCATATTTATTATTTTTTTTTATTAACACCTGCTGCTATATTTAACGCTTTCTGAACCTATGTCAAATCATAATTCTAAATCTCTGAGAAAATTACGTGTTTTTATTCCAAATATTTTCGATGCTGTCTGTTCACCTTAGTTATTATCCTGATCTTATCCTTTATACCAAAGTGTTATATCAAAATGATTTTGTTAAACGTCCATGTGTACTATATTTTTCCTGCATTACTTTGAATGTATACTTCTGAAGATTTGTAATTTTATTTTATTTTTATTATTTTTTTTTTCTGTTTTTTTTTTCTTTTTTTGCATAAATGTTCAGCTTGTACCAAATTATTTGGGTTGGAGAATAAACTAAACTTGAAATTGAACCATGGTAGCAAAGCAATCATAACAACGCAATTTGAAAAACTAAAGGGTACGTTGAACAGTTATTTTTGTTTTATTTTTTCCCTGCAAACAATTTTTGGTTTAGATTCGATATCGAAATGTATGGCATTGCTATAAAACTATTTACAAGTATAAGGCAGTTGAATCTACCTTGCAAATGTCAATAACATAATGGTTAATGGTAGATCATCATTATGCTATGGGGTAACTGAAAATGATGCAATCTTAAAAGAATAACGATTGCGACAAAACTCAAAACAAGAAAGAGAACACCTAAAACAATCAAAAAATTTCAATCAACGTTAAACAGACCACACACACACACACACACACACAGATATATATATATATATATATATATATATATATATATATATATATATATATATATATAACTATACTATATCAATACGATCTAGACGGTGGAGAAACAGTCTGACTTTGAACACCGCTCAAAAATAGGCACCGTCACACAGGTATATAAACCCTTCGATTTCGTTACACCCGATTGTACACCTGAAACTCGTGGCCGACCTGTAGTATTCCTTTATGGTCTTTGGATTTTATGCATTTATTTCTTATTTTATGTGCATATTATGTTGGTAAATAATGCATTGACCTTTTTATTTGATGTTAGTTTTCTCCTGGCTTGAAAAAAGGTGCGTATAATGTGATAATTTCATCGCGACCGAGTCACACGGCGAGGCAAGATGAACGTCCACAAAGGTGAGACCTCAAAAGCGAAATATTTTAAAATGTTAAGAGGTCTGTGGCTTATTAAGGGGTTGTAGGGATAGCGGTGATGAAAGAGAAATTTCGCGGACAGTGCCTATTTACGAGCGGTGTTTAGCTTTAATGGGTGATATACAGCGTGGATATATTTGAGTAAGGGACCTTATGCTTACAATAAATAGATGCCAACTGTATTCTCTACGGTCATAGACATTAAATTTTATAACACATCATTTCGAGTAAAACAAGCAGATCTTAGCTCTACTTGAAACTCTTTGTTCCGTAATGTTCAAGAGCTTGGATACAATTTTTACTATATTATGCAGCATTTATAGATGTTCAATGAATTACAGATCAATTTGTTGGTTGGCGCACAGTTAAAATGGTTTTCTCACTTTCTATTTTCCATTGCCGGACTATCTTAAGATCCGTCTTTTATTTTCTTCTTTGTTCTTATATTCTATATGATACATCGAGATTTTTAAATGGACTGCGCATTCATCCGCAAACATGTACTCTAAGCATCTCTATCTCTCTCTCTCTCTCTCTCTCTCTCTCTCTCTCTCTCTCTTCTCTCTCTCTCTCTCTCTCTCTCTCTCTCTCTCTGCTAAAACATACTTTGGGTATATAGGAATGCGGTAACGCCCTTTGATAAATTTACACACTTTGATTGTTTTTTTTTAAATGCATTAACTTTGGAACCAACGCAAACCAATTTTGAATTTTTATTTTAAGCTGTTTATCTGGGACCAAGTCAACGCTCTTTGATTATTTATTGTATTTAAAAGTGGCAAGTATTTCGACCAAACCCTGAACATTTTTCTTTCAAAGTGTTTAATCATTTTGAAATAAAGGTGGGGTTTTTTTCAAAGTGCGTTGAATCGGTCCTAAATTTTACGCACTTTGAAAGAATTTTTAAAAGTGCGTAATTTTTAAAGTGCGTTGTTACATAGCAATCTTTCATTTTTTTCTGTTCAAAAGATTATTAATGTATAATTTTCTACATATAAAGTAATGATCATTCATTCAATCAATCAATTTAATGGACAGTTAATATAATTTGAAAATGAAACAGAAACGTAACCATGAAGATAAAGAAGAAAATGTATGTGGATATTCTAGTCTACTATAAGAATTAATATATCTCTCAAACTTACTAATGACGAATATTTTCGTTTGTTTCACCTAAAAAAAATGCACTGGAAGGTATGTATCGTGTCTCATAGACTAGCTGTAAATTTACAAAGATGTTCTTCTATTTTTTGGAAATTCATACAAATAAAAACATGTTATTGACATTACGTCAGTTTCTCAACGTCATTTGGTGTTTTAATATAAGAGGGAAAGATTGTACCAAGAAAAAGTGTTTCATTGTATAAGAAGAGCTTCAACTTTTACTTTTGTTTAACATCTATAGTTATGAATTTTAAATACATGTATATTTAGTCTGGGTATATAGGGTTATGATAAAGGTGGCTCAATATACCTTGAAATAGTTTCTCAACTCAGCAGAATATTATTTAATTATAATAGATAGCATGATGCATAAGAAGTCAAGTAGGCGAAAAATATGCAGTTTTGGATTACAAAAATTATGGTTTTGAAAAAGCCAATTCAGTAGATATAAACAGAGTCCCCAGGTATGGAGGGTAATCGTGTTCAAAAATCCAGTCATGTAAATTTGTAAATCCGAATATGCAATCATGTTGGTGTGTGAGCTTAATTATGAATGTGTGTAATTCTGATCGTGTAATCTATAAAACTCGGACATAAAAGCTCTAAAGTTGACTCCGCAGATCTTCAATGTAATTCTTCCTACAGATGCACATTTGCAACTATAAAATGCTGTTTGTTATTTATATGTAACCTGTCACTATGATACGCATTTTCCATCGGTAATCAATGCGTTTATATCTCCGTTTTCTGAAATAGCACAGTTGACATGTTACAAATTGACAAATGTAAAGTCTACAAGTTTGTCGAATTTTGACATGACCATATATTGAAACAGTGACGTCACCGATAGCTGCAGGAAAAGGCCTGCCGTAATCGCCGGAATGGGCACAGAATAAACAAAAAAATATTACATTTCAGCATATTATCTCTGGATAACAACATTTTTTTAAGGAAGTACGATTTTTCGAAAATAAATTTAAGCTATGTGTCCATTATATCAAGAGAATCCAGAAAAGATGCGAGTGAAGAATTCAATCGGCGCGGCATCAGATATCTTAGATCTGGAAAATTTTACCTATCATGACTTTGTTTAAATGTATACACGCATTTCTATTATCTTAGAGTACATGTAACAAATCGTTTAAGAAGTATAGAGCTCGGGTGAATAAAGAAAATATTACCAAAAGCATCCTTATCGCTACCACAATGTTGGGACAAGAGCCCCCCCCCCCCCCCCCCCGAAAAAATTCACGGGGCCGGCCGGCTGATTAATTAAAAATCTGAGTTATCAATAAGAAAAACTAACTACCAGTCACCTGTAAACAGTAGTTTTAAGATTTTGATTCAGATGAGACATGAGTAGCAGCACCCCCCCCCCCTTTATATAAAAAAAAAAATTCCGAAGATAAGGTTAACTGTCGTGAAATTAAAATGTGTATAAATTATAACAAAAATATTTCATTTTGTCGGTAATATATAAAAAAAGAAGGTGAAAATTAATTGGCAAAATTTTTTTTCGATTTCAAGCAATTATTACGGGATATAAATATGGCGTCTTGAATGTCGATTCAATCTAGACACACTCAGTGAAGTTGGTTAATCAAAATTTTCCGGAAAGCTTTATAGCTTTACAGCCACTTGTGAACATGTACTGATTACCATAAGGCGGCTACCTAGTTTTGTAAAATGACTGTCAATACAGTATATATTTTATAAGATTTAATAATTGAAACTTTACCATTTCATATACGATCAAATCTGTTTAACCCACCCGTTCCTTAATTTCAGAAATTCGATTTTCGAAGAAAAAATATAATTATAAAAACATAAACATACTAGTATTCCTTTTTTATTTCTTCAAAACCTTTCAATTGTTGACAACATTTTTTACTTTAATTAATGATTAAAAAACTTTTTTATAACAGTTTCAGATTGTTTTATTATTTATCATGCACTTGCACAACAAAGTCATTTTGATATTTGAAAAAATATATAGATACATACATTTTTCCGCGAAAAATTACCAAATTTCTTTGCAAGTCGTTTAATTCTAAATAAACGATGAATATAAAATTCACTCTCAAAATTCTTAGCATTCAGGTAAGCAATGAACCTTCATGGGGCCTCATGGCGGTCTCCAAACCCCATGCCGCTCAAAATATATTTCACCCCCTAGGAAATTTCTTGATCCGTCTCATTTCTAGAAAAGAGTACGTATTCAACTATATATTTTAAAGTTTACATTACATGTCAAATTATTTTAGCGATATTGAAATAGATATAGGCATTTCTATTTAGTAAGAGTTAACCATTATCGTATTATACATATACCAGTGTCCATGGGCATTATATTACAGAAACTAGCGCATTCGTCACACCGGCACCGATTTTTACAAACATTCACCTATGCTTGTTTGGTCCAGTTTCAATTATACCTCAATATCTTTTTCTCAAAATAATATTCTCGATCTAAAGAAAATAGTATCGTTCATAAGAACAGTTTAACTGAATTTTATGTTTATTTTAGTCCATTCCGGCGATTACGGCATGCCTTTTCCCCGCAGCAAGCATTTTCCATATAAAAGGTCATGTCAAAATTTGACAAACTTGTAAACTTTACATTTGTCCATTTGTAACATGTCAACTGTGCTATATCCGAGGATGAAGACAAAAATGCAGAAACTATGGATTAAAAATGTGCAAAGTTGAAGGTTAGATTACCCTCCATAGTTCATACAGTTTTCATGATAAGTAATTGCATGTACCATGTTTGCACAACCACTGTACATAGTTTGGTCTATCTCTCAAAGCGATAAATTATCGAAGTCCTTATTTAATTTAAACATGAAATCAAGAGCCTATATATGAAACTGAAAATGATACAGGCCCCGTTACATGAAACAATCCGTGCCAACAGAGAGAGAGAGAGAGAGAGAGAGAGAGAGAGAGACCAATCACAGATTAACATGGTTTCACTTTATTTCTAGTTAAAAAAACGTTAATAATAAATTTGTTTAGAATAACTGGAATGTAAGTATTTATAAGCTTGTCTTTTAGCATGTAATTCAGTGCATTCCGATACATAAGAGTATTGGTGACATTGATGACATTGATGCCGACGAAGCGTCGCCGTTCGACTGAATTCAACAAGCGGCTGATGTAAACAAGAACCGACGCTAATTAGAATATTTTCACAATAAAAGAACGAAAGAATTGGCGATATCGCATGGGTGTAAGTAAATTTAAAGGTCATATGAAACGATTTTTAATACTATGATTTTCTTTCAAAAATATAAAGCTTGGTATAAAAGAATGTTAAAATACGTGTAGTAATTTTTTTTTTAATTTTATTATTTTTTTTTTTTATTTCTTATTTTTTTTTTATTGCCTTTGCATAACTGAGAAATAACCGTAAAAACTCAGCACCAGAAAAAAAAATTCTCCGCTTATTGTTCTTGATTTTGTGGATTAATGACGTCACACCGACCCACTGTTGTAAACAATGCATTAAAACCAGTGTAATTTTGCTGTAGTTTATCGAGTTAATTTTAGCTATTTCTTGCATATATGAACGTGATTTAATTTTAAGATAAACTATCTGATTTCGTAGTACAGATGACTTAATTTAACTGGTCATTAATGAATAAAATTATCAGCTTTTCACCAGAGTGATATAAAGATGCATATTCTACGTTCTACAGTGAAAATCTAACAAATGAAAATGTTACATCATGAATTAATTATCTTAAAACTTTTGAAACAGAAACATCCTTTTCTTCTTCGATGCGTATAATGATTGAGCTACATTAAAGATAATTTATGCGTTTAATTCATTTAATTCATTTAGGCCAATGAAAATGTCTGAGGCATTGTGAAGATTTTATTAAGAACGACTGTTAAATGTCGCAAAAAATATTCTTAAATTTTATTCGATAATTAGACCTATTGATAAATTTTAATCAGGCCTATAAAATTCAGACTTATTGATATAAAGCATTATTATACCTCTGTAAATATTTTCTATGTAAAATTACAACGAATAAACATGCTATTCTATCTAACCGTGAAATAGCTTCCGTGCTATCTGCCCATGGTGAATAGTCATCGAAACTTTCCACCGGCGGCATTCGATTTCCTTCGTTATTAAACTCGGAATACCTCTGGTGTAATCCGAGTCGCTACGTTAAATTCAACTTTGTTTAGCAGAAGGATAAAACGTACGCTCAACTAGGACCCCAGGTCACCTGCTCATTCACAACTACCAAATCTGTGCACTCCGCTACAAAATGTAGTGCATTGCAACCCCAAAGTGAAAGTAGAATAACTCCTACCACTGCTTAGCCTTTAGAAATGTAATACAACAAACAGAAAATGTATTTTTCTAAAGAATAATCATCTAAGGATTGGAAAGATACTATAGAGGATAAAGAATCCAACACTGACTGGGTTTTTTTTAAGACATATGATATAAGGTTTATAGACATTAGGTGACCTGTGGTCTCCCTAATGATATGCTAAGCTATTAATGTAACACAAAATCCTCCTTATTAAAATATCAAAGTAGATGACCTCCTTACTCTGTATACGTAGGAAGTCTGTAGGAAGATGTAGTCTTGCCCCCCCCCCCCCCCCAAAAAAAAAAAGACTTTTTACTGATACTTTAAGATAATGGTATAATGATTTGGTAATAAATTACATTAGGTGACCTCTGATCTCCCTAAAGATACATCATACCACAAAGGCAACCTTATTAACGTAAACACCCTCTCTGACGACAACATATTAGGAAAATGTGTACCGTTTTTGCTTGTCAATAAAATCAGAGTCTGAGCTATTGTTTTCTGTAGATTAGGGTTATAATTCTTCACACACCACATTTTTAACCTATTGTCTCATAATTACTTATGCAACCTCTGGTCTCCCAAATGATGTACAATATAACGTAAACACTGGTTTTCATATTCATTAACATCTTTATGTGACATCTGTTCCCCTTAATAATTATGTTCTTCCTAATAAACAATATAAATATGGTGCATGCTTCTCGTGTTGTAAAATGACATAAGATAATCTCTGGTATCCGTATTGATTTACAAAATATTACATTGATTAAGAAACTAAGGTGACCTCTGGTCTCCTAATAGACATTCCATTTAAGATGAAATTGGCCTCTCTACAGTGGATGACTTCTGGTAATTCTCCATCTTGTAAAAGAAGGTGACATCTGGTCTTCGTATTGATTAACAAATTACTACAATAATTTAGGTCCAAAGGTGACCTCTCATCTCCTTATGGATAATTCACTTAATTTGACCCCTGGTCTCTCTACAGTGGATTACTTCAGTCTCTCTACAGTGGATTACTTTGGTTAATCTCTAACTTGTAATATGACATAATGTGACCTCTGGTCTCCGTATTGATTAACACAATTACTACGACATAGATTAAAGACCGAAGGGGACCTCTGCTTTACCTACAATAGATGACATTTTATGATTCTTCATCTTGTAAAATAACATTAAGGGATCTCTGAACACCCAACTGATATACAGAATTATTAATTACTACATCAATTTAGAACCTTAGGTGACCTTTGGTCTCCTTTTTGATATTTCACTTAAGGTGACCCCTGGTCCCCCTAAAGTAAATGACTTTTTTTAATCTCCATCTTGTAAAATGACATTAGGTGACCTCTGGTTTTCGTTATTATTTAACAAAATTATAACGACATATATCGATTACCAAAGGTATCCTATTGATAAACAAAATTATTAATACATTTTTTTAGAACCTAAGGTGACCTCTAATATTAGTATAGATATTCCTCTTAAAATGACTTCAGGTGACCCCTGGTCTCCCTACAGTAGATGACTTTTTTTAATCTCCATCTTGTCAAATGGCATTAGGTGACCTCTGGTCTCCGTTTTTAGTAACAAAATTATAATGACATAAATCGATTACCAAAGGTGACCTTTGGTTTTCCTACAATGGATGGCTTCTAGGGAATCTCCTTTTTGTAAAATTACATAAGCTGACCTCTGGTCATCGTATTGATAAACACAATTATAACTACATTTTTTAGAACCTAAGGTGACCTCTAATCTACTTATAGATATTTCACTTAAAAGACCCCTTGGTCTCTCTACAGTTGATGACTTCTGGTAAATGTCCATCTTGTAAAAGAAGATGACAACTGGTGTTTGTATTAATTAACAAATTACTACATTAATTTAGGTACTAAGGGGACCTCACATCTCCTTAATGAAAATCCACTTAAGGTGACCCCTGGTCTCCCTAAACTGGATGACATCTGGTGAATATGCATCTTGTAAAATGACATTAGGGGACCTCAGGTCTCCTATTGATAAACGAAATTATTACTACATTAATATAGGACATAAGGTGACCTCTGGGCTCCTCATGGATATTCCACTAAAGGTGACCCCTGTTTTCTCTGCAGTGGATGACTTCGGGTAAATGCCCATCTTGTAAAAGATGGTGACATTTGGTCTTAGTATTGATTAACAAATTACTATATTGATGTAGGACCTAAGGTGACCTCTCTTGTCCTTCTGGATATTCAACTTCAGGTGACCCCTGGTCTTCCTACAGTAGATGACTTTTTTTAATCTCCATCTTGTCAAATGGTATTAGGTGACCTCTGTCTCCGTTATTAAATAACAAAATTATAGCGATATAGATCGATTATTAAAGGTGACCTTTAGTTTTCCTACAGTGGATGGCTTCTAGGGAATATCCATCTTGTAAAATGACATAAGGTGACCTCTTTTAAATTAAAATTATTATTTTATTGATTTGGGACCTGAGGTGATCTGGTCTCCTTGTGCATATTTTTACCCCTGGTCTCCCTACCATGGCTGAATATCTATCTTGTAAAATGACATAAGTTGACCTCTGGTCTCCCTATAGATAAACAAAATAATTATTTAATTGATATGAATGTTCTTGTTAATGACATGAGTTGACATCTGAACTTATCATTTAAAAAAAGTTAATACTACATTTACTTATGACCCAGGTTGACGTCTGTTCGCCTTTTAAATATTTCACTTAAGGTAAACTCTGGTCTATCTACAGTGGCTGTCTTCTGGTCAATCTCTATCTTCAAAATGGCATTAGATGACCCTTGGTCTCCTGTTTCATTACCGAAAATAATACTTCATTGATTGAGGACCTGAGATGACCTCTGGTCTCCTTATGGATATTCCATTCAAGGTGACCCCTGGTTTCCCTATTGTAGCTGAATTCTGGTGAATGTCCATTCATGTAAAATAAATGTTCATCTTGAAAATTGATATAAGACCTCTAGATCTGGTCTCCCTATAAATTAAAACAAAATTATTACTTCAATAATTTAGGAGGTGATTTTACCTTTGCTTTCCCTACTGGTGTTTCACTAAAGGTGACCCCTAGTCTCCCTACAGTTGCTAAATCTAGTGAATCTCCATCTTAAAAATGACTGACCCTATAGTTTAGCAGAATATTTACTACATTGAATTAGGACCTAAGGTAACCTCTGGTCTCCTTATGGATATTTGACTTAAAGTGACCCCTGGTGTGTGGTCTCCCTACAGTGGCTGACTTCTGGTCAATATTTATCTTCAAAAATGACATATGGTGACACCTGGTCTCCTTATAGATGAACAAATCATTTCTTCATTGGTTAAGGACCTAAGGTGGCCTCTGGTCTTCTTAAGGATGTTCTACTTAAATTGTTCCTGGTATCCCTACAGTGGCTGATAAATCTTTAAAAATGTCATCAGGTGATCCATAGCCTTCTATAGAATATATTACCAAAATAACAACAACATTGATTTAAGACCTAATGTGAACTTCGGTTTTTTTAATGGATATTCTACCTCAGATGACCTTTACTCTTCTTACAGTTGATGCTTCTGGTGAATTTCCATCTTCAAAATTGCGTTAGGTGACCTCTGGTCTCCCTATAAATGAACAAAATTATTATTTCATTGATTTAGGAAATAAAGTGACCTCTGGTCTAATTATGAATATTTTACTTAAGGGGACCCCTGGTTTATATATATTAACAAAATTATTACTCCATTGATTTAGGACCTGAGGTGACCTCTTATCTCCTTATTGATATTCCACTGAAGGTGACCGCTGGTCTCCCTACAGTGGATGGCTTCTGGTTTATTTTCATAATTTAAAATGAAATAAGGTGACCTCTTGTTTCTTAATTAACAAACTTGTTACGACATATATTTTGGACGTGAAATGACTTCTTGTTTATTAATTAACAAAACTGTTACGACATTGATTTAGATCGTGAAGTGACCTCTGGTCTTTTAATGGATATTCTATTTAAGGTGACCCCTGGTTTCCCTACAGCGGCTGAATTCTGTTGAAGCTCTCAAATCTTAACAAAAGGTGACCTCTGGTCTCCTAAGGATTTTCCACTTAAGGTGACCCCAGGTCTCCCTACAGCGGTTGAATTCTGGTGAATTGCCCCATCTTGTAAAATGACATAAGGTGACCTCTGGTCTCCCTATAGATAACAAAATTATTACTTTATTGATTTCGACCTAAGGTGACCTCTAGTCTCCTTATGAAAGTAAGGTGATATTTAGTCTCCTTACAGTGATTGACTTCTGGTGAATATCCATCTTCAAATCTACATTAAGATGACCTCTGGTCTTCCTAAAAATTAACAAAATGATTACTTCATTGATCTATGTCTTAAGATGACCTCTGGAGTCATTGTGAATACATGTAGTTCCTTAAAGTGACCCATGCTCTTTTAACAATTTTTTTTATTGGCTTAGGACCTAAGGATATCTCTAGTCTCCAAATGATAATTCCACTTAAGGAGACCCCTGATCTCCCTACAGTTGCTGAATTCTGCTGAAGTTCTCGCCATTGTAAAATCTTGTAAAATGATAAAAGGTGACCTCTGGTCTCCCTATAGATAACAAAATTATTACTTTATTCATTTCGGACCTAAAGTGACCTCTAGTCTCCTTATGAATGTAAGGTGATCCTTAGTCTCCTTACAGTGATTGACTTCTGGTGAATATCCATCTTCAGAACTGCATTACGGTGACCTTTGGTCTCCCTATAGATTAATAAAATGATTATTTCAGTAATCTAGGACCTAAGATGACCTTTGGTGTCAATATAAATAGTTCACTTTAGATTAACAAAATCATTTTATTGGTTTAGGACCTAAAGTGACATCTGGTCACCTTATTGTTGTTCGAGGTAAGGTGACCCCTTGTCTCCTTATAGTGGCTAACTTCTGGTGAATTATCTCTTTCTTCAAAAATGCATCAAGGTCAGCAGACCTCGGGTCTCCTTTCGAATATTCCACTTAAGGTGACCTATGGTCTCCCTATATTGATTTACAAGATTATAATTTCATGTTTTAGGACCTAAGATGATCTTGGGTCTCCTTACGAAAGTTCCACTTAAGATTAAGGTAGTCTCTTACAGTGACTGACTTTTGGTGAATATCCATCTTCAAAAATAACATAAGGTGATCCCTGGTCTTCCTATCGATTAACAAAATTATAACTACACTGTTTAAGGACCTAAGGTGACCTCTACTGTTGGCGTACTAATAATGATCCCTGGTCTCTCAACGGTGGATGATTTCTGGTGAATCTCCATCCTTAAAAATGTATTAAGGTGACCTCTGGTTTCCCTATAGATTAATAAAATTCCTAGGACCTAAAATGACCTCTAAGCTCATTCTGAATATTTCACTTAAAGTGACCCCTGCTCTTTTTATTAACAAAATTATGTTTGTCATTATTTAAGACCTAAAGTGACTTCTGGTCTCAAACGGACATTCCACTCGATGACTGACTTCTAGTAAATTTTAATCTTGTAAAATGACAAAAGATGACCTCTGGTCTTCGAATGGATGAACAATAATGGTCTCCTCATTGATATTCCGCCTAAGGTGACCCCTGGTCTCCCTACAATGGATCACTTCTGATGAATCTCCATATTGTAAAATGACACTAGGCAGCTGTTTCTGTATTGATTAATAAAATGATAACGACATTGATTTAGGACGTAAGGTGACCGCTGGTCTCCTTATGAATATAGAAAAAAGAAAGTAGATTTACATTCTTATCTTCACTTGTAATAGAGTTCCATAAGTGCTCATTAATACATTCATTTTGGAGAACTATTTTCAGGTGACACCAGGTCCTTGTCGAGCGTACGTTTTATCCTTTTGCCTTTGTTTACCGTCAAGAAAATATGCATCGCCGACAAATCAAGTTTTCTTTGGTAAAATAAAATACCAATTTACTGACTATTCGGACAATAGCAATTTTATTTTCCCCCTCGACAGCAACGATTTCAAAATATGTTTAATATATTGTCACATTTACCTACATTTTAAATTATCAAAATTAGATAAGTTCACAAAAAAATTATATTGATAAACTATTTCGTGGCCTCGTGAAAAAGTTGCTGTCTCGGGGGACAATAAACTTGCTATCGTCCTCATAGCCAGTAAATAGGTATATAATAACTTTAGATAAGTTTGCACGTGTTTTAACGTCCTTTAAAAATAGATCCGGAAATATGGCATAAGGATCTATAAATGTACCTGTAAAATATATCGATTGTTTGATAAAATTAAATGTGAATAAATGTGTTAAAAAATAAAAAAAAAATTTTTAGAACAAGCATAAGTAACAATAAAAGAACGAAAGAAAAATTGCTGAAGAAAGGGAGGGAGAGAAGGGATCTGCGAGTAAACACCGCATATACACGTTGTAAAATTATAACACGTTTGAAGAAATCTCCCTCTTCGACAAAAATAACTAACTTGAATGATTTTTTTTCTAATTTGAAAAATGTAGCCATGAAACAAACATGTTGTCTGTTTAGAAAAAAAATATGATTTGCGTGAACGTGCAAATGGGTCAAAAACGACCAACTGTCTTTAAATGAATTGGACAATTTCATTACGACTACATGACATTAGATACTGAATTGAAACAAAGCATATATGTACACATGCACATGTATAAATACATGTATGATGAAAACCACAAGTTCTCGAGTCTCTAAACTGAATATACATGTACACGCTATCAAATGTAAAAATAAACGCATACTATTTACTATCTTGAGGGAAAATATACTGCCGTGGTTGAATATTGTATAATTATACGAGAATTTTAATTAAGGTAGTATTTTTTTCTTTTGATCTACTGCGAATTGACATGAATATTTGTCACTACATTATATTCACTACATGGCTTTATAAGGCGAGTGGGTCTTACTGACTTCATAAACAAGGGAGATAAGCCGCATAAGTCGTATTTCCTTTTCCTAATCGAGTGATTTCAATTGACTGCGGAGCTGGAATTTTGCATTAAATATATAAAAAAAAAAACAAAAACAAGAACAAAAACAAAAACAAACAAAAAAACAAAAAACAATGCCAGTCTAATTAAATAGGCACTTATGAACTAATTCCCATACATTACTCAAGATGCTCCGACAGGATATCGTATGACCTCTATAAGGCTACACTGTCGACAGCTTATATCGTAAAGAATTTCATTTGTCTACTGTCATGTTGTAAATTTTGAATTTACCGGGTGGCGGTAAATACAAAATTTACAACATGACAACGTTGTCATGTTGTAAATTTTGTATTTATTGCCACCCGGTAAATTCAAAATTTACAACATGACACTACTTAAGCACACCTTTATGTCGACTCAGTTTGATATTCTTTATTGTCTGCATAGAAATTCATTTCAATAATTGCTCCCTTTAGCTATCATATTATCTGTTTTATTCATATGACTGAATTTTTTTTTCAAATTTTCAATAACTCGTTCGTGCAAATGGGCCTAGCTGGAGGTCTATCAACTTGCATCATGACATCAAATACGGATATTATATGCAATTTCTCGGTATGAGAAAAACCGAAAGAAAAGATGTTAATAAGCCATATTACTACATTTTGAAAGTATAGAGTCGCCTTTTTCAACGTATAACCTCAGGCTTTCTAATCAGTTGAAGTTATTATTTCATAAATATATTCAGCAACCGTGAACAGCTGTATGCTGTAATTTTATCGATCGAATTAAAGGCACAATGGATGGATGCACAACGTTTCGATATCTGATGTTGCCATATAAAAAGTAAACAAAACTACGGGGCTGATGTTGAAAAAAAATATCTGACAATAGTGACGATATCTGGAGTAAAATGTCCGAGGATTTTTTTTATGTGGAATATTTGTACAAAATGAGTTTGTAAATAGGAATAATAAATCAAAATTTAGCGCAAAGTCTTGTGCGCCGTAAATTGAAACCTTTTAACATCCAAAGAACCGTATTTCCCAGGTCGTCAACTCGATTTTTTATACCCGGAGCTACAGATCTACAACTGGGAAAACCCTGCACAAAAACAGTTTGCTTCATTTAAAGCTGAACACTATTTGTAAAAGGCATTGTCCATCATATTTCTCTTTTATCGCCACTATCATTTTTTTCTTAAAAAAGAATAGTATTTATACGGGCGAATTAGTTTATACGCGGTAAAAAATCCTACCTTGTTCCTAAGATTTTTAATTTTGCGTATTGATCACGCATTTCAGTTTTAGGAACATATATTTAATTTTAATTTAAACATACATTTATTGATAATTCAAAAGGATTTGGCAACAGGCAATGCCTATGTTACCCTCACCAAAATACAAATAGAATTCATGCATTATTGAACAGTAAAAAACGGTTGATTAACACATGATATGCTATATGTAGAATACTGTTATGAGTAATTTTTCTTTGAAACTCGCTTTGCTGAGGTTTTCCGGGGAATAATGGATCTCCGTTGAACTTCGAAATAAAACCAAATATTAAAATAAGCCAAAATATAAAGTTTATTAATTTAGATAGCAAATGTCAAAAGGTCGTAAAAAATCACAATAAAAACAGTTTTTGAAGATGACAAAGAAAAAAAAACATAAAATAAAGAAATATATTTACATTCGAAATAAAACCAAATATTAAAATAAGCCAAAATATAAAGTTTATTAATTTAGATAAAAAATGTCAAAATGTGACAATTTGCGTTTGGCGTTTGGTTTTATTTCGTCGATAATTACAAAGTCACGCCCATTAAGATAATCTTGAAATACGGAATATAATTGGTTATATATGTGCTCTAACTTACATGTAGCATATAATTGTCACCGATGAATGTGCCAAGAACAAATATTTAACGCTATCGGGAGTGTACAGAAATGTGTACTAGCAAAATGAGACGTCCCTTTTATTTTCCAAAATTTTTTCAGTTGTAAAATTTGTCTTCAACTGTGACGAAAAGCGGTCAAAACAGAAAATACTAGTATCCCACATGCGCCAAACAATTGTTATTTTTAATTTTAATTTGTAATGACCACAGCATTCATAATGCAAAAAACAATCCACAGCAAACGCCTCATGTACATAGCACATGTAAGCATCACAGGTAAAATGTAAACTAAGCTTAAAATTCATGCAAAATCGAAGATATTAAGATTTTAGAGAGTATTAATTTTTTGAGTCAGATTCCGACATAAGGTACAAGCACGCGAAGCTTGTGTATTAGATAACCGCAAATAGCTAGTCGATCCACGCTCATGTGTGAAGTGAATATATATACAATATTTATGGTGGATTTATTTTGTACAGAGTTATCTCTCTTTGATCAGAGATGGAGAGATTTCTAATTTTCGTATTGAGAAGTACTATGAACCAATTTCGGAATAAAGTGCATTTAGTTGGATCATTTTATTCCTGGTGATATGTGTAGCTATATGTAATATATATTTCGTTTATATTGCTATTTTGTTTTCTTTTGTTTTTTAACCGATGATTGAAATCATCAAGGTCGACGGAGTTAACTGATCTTGGAAATTTGAGTAAATTGGACGGGTCTTACTATATAACTATAAAGTGTGTTGTAGAGCACCATATATACCACTACTCCGTGCTACTGGCTGTGTCAAATAATCCCTTAACCTTTCCCATATATAGCTGTTCGGTCACCCGTCACCGCCAGGACTCCTCGCATTATTTAATTGGGATATGTTGCCATATATAGTCTTGTGATTGTTCAGAGATTTGAAAACTATTCTGATTTACGATGGTGTAAGTTATTTTATTATTATTATTATCATTATTAATTTGTATTTTTTTTTTAATTTTTATATACCTATCGCATATTTGTTTTCTTGATAAAAAAGTTAATTTCAGAACACAGATACTTATTCAAAGAGATTGTCCTTCATTTTTTCCATTTTATGTTAATGTTTCTGGGGTTTTTTTTATTACACGGTGTATCAAAATTATCAGATTATGATTCAGGAAAAAAAACAAACGTGGATTACAATATTTCACAAGGAAGTGGCAGCAAAATAAAAAGGTACATGTACTGCCACCACATTACCTTTTTTGGTTTTTGATTTTGATTTGTGCAATGCATTTCATTACATACGCTATTAAAAAACAAAACTAACTTATAAGTTAAGTTAATATTTCTTCCCATATTTATTCATGATTGAACGCGGTAAATGTAAATCAGACAACGTACAATGTAAACCAATGAGAATTTAAATCACGGGGTAATGTTAGGGTTTATCTCCAGCAATAAGCTTCTTATGATGCTCTGTAATGAAAAAAATCTTCCTAATTAGGAACGATTAGACGATTATGGCCAGTTCTCGTCGGACAAAAACTAAGCTACGGAGAAATAATCCTCTTTTTTCACTCTTTACCCCTCAATGCCACCTAATGACACACGGGCCAAATCGTTTACAATCTACCCTAGGATTATGTATTATACATGTATTAGATTTTGATGCAGACAAAATAACTGACGTGGGTTTAAATATTTCATAAACATTAGGGTTGAATAAAAAAAAAAAAGTAATATGATGTAATACGGCAAATTTATCAATAGATTCTAGAACAGATCACATTAACAAGTGTTATTTATAATTATAATTAACATTATATAATTGAAATGCTAATTTAAAAAATCATTTAATTTTTTTTTTTTAGAAAAGAGAAATAAACTTAAAAAAAAATGTTAGAAAATGTGAACTTGTAGAGCAGTGCAGCGCCTGATTGTAAGTGAACTTCAGTTCCCCGAATGTATATGTACTTATAAATGCTTATAATGAAGTTCAGGAAACCTTAAAACTTTATTTTAAACAACGGTTGTTTGAAAACATCGTTGATATTTTCGCATTCTCACATTATTTTTGGGAGAGAAAACGGTAGTTAAAAGTTTAAAAGTTTTGGTGGGTTTTTTTTTTTTTTTTTTTTTTTTTGTGGTGGGGGGGGGGGGTGGCTTCTTTTTTTTTTGGTTCGAAGTTCACAGGAGCATGCGTTGTCATAATATATTTTTGATTGACACACGTTCATCCTGAAAGTGGGACTTTTATTTGTTACCTGTAGCTTATCTCTAAGTTTAGCAGTCCTTTACTTCGAATATGAAAATTTCAAATAAAATTGTACAATTTTATTTAATTTTTCCTGCGATCCTACGGCGATTCTAGGAATTTTACAACGCCGTTATTATTCTGTGGGAGCGCAACTTGGTGTGCCAGTGCCGTTGGTGTAGCCGCCCTTCACTTCGATAGCATCAAAGGCAAAGCCCTTAATGAACACCATAACCTGTGAAACACGCAGGGTACACACGCACTAAAGTTTGTATAAGGCGATGCGGACAAAGATTTTTTTTTACTGAAATGCCTATTTTCTTATTATTTTTAACGACTTTAAAACCAACGAGTGCTTCTTCAAATATAATTTCTTCCTTTGGAAGTTTTCATCCTTGTTCCTCCATCATGTTGTATACAACGCTTTGTAATGACATGATGTAATCACTTGATTATAACCTGTATAGCTGAGTTAGTGAGATTACTTATAGCGTTTTATATCATACAAGATTAAGAATAAAATTATGCAGAGTTAACCTATGAAATCAAGCTGTTTCGATAACATTGCAGAGTAATGTAGAATCTAAATTATGCAAAAAAAAAAAAAATAAATAAATAAATAAATAAATAAATAAATGAATAAATTAAAATAAAATAAAAAAATAAAAAACCCAGGAAATTATTTAATTTATTTTTTTTAATTCAATAAATAATGTGTATACATGTATTTATTAATTATTTCCTTATTTTTATTTATATCATTATTTATCTTTCCTTTTATATTTATTAATTTGTTCGCATGTCTGGTGAAAACATAGTACATGTAATATAAAGGTGCTTGCAATATGGCGCTACATAACTATTTCATACAGGGTTTTGTTCGCCCCATGTTTGACCCATTTTAAGGAGATTAATACAGTGTAAAAATAACCCAGACCACTCAACCTTCTCAATCTGATATATATATGAAAGACATGGCCTCGGGATCATGAAGCATTTTTAGACTTAAGTTCAAATTTCAATCAATTATAAAATTCCAATTTGTCATAAAATTACACTAAAAATTTGTAATTATCAACATAATATAGAGACACATTTTAAAAGCATTTCATTTTTTCGATGTATTTAATCACAAGACAAATAGACAATGTATAAGTTTTGACTTAAGTCTATGACTCCTTCATGATCCTGGGACATGGACTTGTGAGTCTCTAATCACAATGAGTTCGTGTGATGAGCATTGTGACGAAAAAAAATAACCTTTTCATTTGTACCTGTTGAACTGACCTATGTAAGGAATTATATATGAAATAATTATGAACAAGAACAAATCTCTCTCTCTCTCTCTCTCTCTCTCTCTCTCTCTCTCTCTCTCTCTCAATAATTGAATGAATGGCGGCAAAACAACCAGGAAGCTTTAACCTCGCAGGTCAGATATTTCCCATTAGATTTTGAGAAAAGGTTCGATGAAAAAAAAAGTATAATGTGTGTATTGCAATATTTTCTTAAAAAGCCTGGAGATAGTACCAAATTATTATCTGGGTTTTTTTTTCTGTGTTGACCAAACAGTATTAGCGTGCATGAATTAACATTTTCAAATAAGATGCACGACCTTGATCATCAGTCTTTAAATAAACGATGATTCGTGGATTCCATTGGGAAAGGTCTGGGGTTTTTTTTATATTTGACGTAAATGTCAAATTGCAAGTGACAATGTCAAAAGTCACGCCAATAATGGAATTAATGATTTTTTTTATCCAAAATCGAACATTTTGTCGCCTTTTTTACTTATATACCTCTTATCCATCATGCTATCTATCATAATACAGTAATCATCGGCTGATTTGGGACACTATTTCAAGGTGTAGTGAGCCACCTTAACTGATACCTTATCGCAGGTTATTTTTCCTGATTAACTGTATTTTGATTATTGTAAGAGAAAACACGAATCTGAAATGCCCACTGTATGCGATCATTCTAAGCTGAATAGTTCATGTCCTTCATTTAAAGTATTTCGTTTTCAATGGAAAACCTTGTAAGTTGATTCTGTTGGTAATTCTTTTTATTTTATTTTTTCTTCTGGATGTTTTTTTTTTTAAACTTAGATATTTCGCTTGCATTGTTTGTTGTATATGACGTTAAAATTTTCAGGGTATAAAAAACACTGAAATTAAGACTTTCGTCTTGTTATCGAGTAAAAGAATTAAGGTAGTCAATATTTAGCGTTCCTGTTAGATAGCTTATTGGCTGAAAGTTTGCTCACTAAAACTTTGTAAGATATTGAAGCGTTTTCAAATGATAATGATTTCCTGTTGGAATTTTCTAAACTTTTAATTAATGTTTTATTAATGCCTGCCTCTTGAAGTTAACAACGAAGTCTAAGAAAAGAGTATACTGTTTTTAGATAAACCTTCATAGTACAAGTTAATTTCTTTCAAATAACTTTTTAAAATATACCCGCCCGCCCCCCCCCCCCCCCCCCCCCCTTTACAAAAAAAAAATGAACTTGCTGTACACATATTTGGAAAATGATTTTTCATATTTTGTATGAATGACAGACAAGTCTTTGACTAAATACCGTCTCCTAAAATTGGTTTATATCACTCTCGTAATTTTACGTAAAAGACGTATTTTAAATCATTATAGTTTAGATCGATTAAATACAAAATAAATTTCATTTTTCTTCTGGTTTTTTTTTTAAATCATTAATACCCAACCTCTAGTATATAAACAATGCTGCGAGTTTTTTGTTAAATGATGAGGAGAACTTGGTAAATTATCAGTTGCATCTCTGATAAATTGTCGTTTAATGATTATAGTGTTTAATGCAGAGTTCTTTCCCCTGAATATGACATTAAAGTTCAATTTGATTTTAGTTTCGGTGTCTTCTGCCTTTTCATCAATTCCCCTGAGAATAAATCACGTGCATATGATAATATTCTCGTAATACATTTTACTGGTTCTCGCGAGAACGTGAAATTAGAAGCTATATGCAATTAACAAGGAATTGTGGGTCCGAACCTGACGACAGAAAAGTCAATACGTCGCAGGGAGCAGAAGTTCGAATTTTCTCTTCGCTTATGCGTCATGCGTTGTCGTTAGAACTTGCAGTGATTGCATGTAATTCGAGCCGTCGATCGCTATTATGGAAATATCCCATGTATATTTTGTCAAGAAAAAAATCAAAGTGGTTTTAAAGACATCATCTTTCCTCTATATCGTTTTTATAGTGAAAACAAATCCGAATGTGCTACCTTAAGATCGTTTCCTCCTTGATTACAATAGTGTCAAACGTGGCCGTTGATGTATCAGATATTTCGTAGTTCAGATAGTAACGACAATGATTTCGATCTAAAAAAAAAACTTAATATTAAAAAGCATGAAAAAATGTCCCTAAAAGTCATATTGGCTGAATTATTTTTATATCGTTTATTGACACCATCTTTAAACTTTTGGTTATGACTTTGCTTGGATTATTTCTTGATCGATCAACAATTAAGAAAATAAAGCTGCAAAGAAA
>WFKH01011926.1:65419079-65443892 GCA_016163765.1 Magallana hongkongensis
CTCTCTCTCTCTCTCTCTCTCTCTCTCTCTCTCTCTCTCTCTCTCTCTCTCTCTTCGCTATGCGTGTCTCTCTCCAGAACTAAAACTTAATGCATACCATTCTAATAATATAAAGAAATCAAACAATAAAACAAGGATACAGAAAACTATAAAATTTTGTCCCGTTTTGTAAACTGTACATTTATCTTTTTGCATTTTAAAAACTGTCCGGAATTATCCGCTTTGTGTCCGGAATTACCCTATTCTGCCTAAGTCTTTTGTTTTGTCGGTAAATAAAAAAATTCTTGAGAAAGGTTACTTGTTACACTGACTAAAGAGTAATAACATACGTAGTTTGACATATGTTCAGAAAAATAGATATTAACTAATAAAGTTATAGTTAAAAATCTTTGTGAATAGCGATGACCTAATTACTGTCCGGAATTACCCGAATTTCCACTATTTGTGATTTTTTAAAAGATGCAAAAAAAGCCCAGGATGATCTCCGTTATAAACTGGTGTTGATTATCTTATGTATACACGCTTTGCTTTGCCTTTTACAAATGTATACTGTTACATGTACATTTACTCGGCTATATATATCTTACGCGTGTCACGTGAAAAACATTAATGTTAACGTTAACGTTATCGACGTGTATTTGTAACATATATCCTCGTAAATGCAGATTTATTTTTTTTTAGGTGTATTTTAAATGGGGGTTGCATTTACAAGCATTCAACTAAATACGTGTCAGTTTGCTTGATCGGGCGAGCTAAACTTTGTATATTAAATACCATTTTATGCATCGATTGTCTGTTTGATTTTAATGAAATGAAATCTGTTTTGGATATCAAACACAGAACCGATGATGACACTGTCCAATTGTATTAAATAATGGTTTACTTCTATTTGAGCACCGTAATTGTTTTAAAGTTCTTCTTTTCATATGATATATAAAATATGTAGAAATCGTGTAAAAGTTCGATGTTTGGTGGGTGGTTTGTGCGTTATGTGTCGTTAAAATTTAAGAGATGACCAGATATTTTACATTAGTAGCTACGAACCTTCAAATTTCCCCCTATTTCTTTATACGAAGCTCTTCTTCTGATGAAGAATAATTGCTCTTAAAATGGTACCGGCTTACGCTGGAGGTTAACCTGCGATGCGCTGGTGTCTCGAAATAGATTGTCTATCAACCGCAAATATGTATGTGTCGTTAGCAATTCCGCATGAGATGAAAAGATACTTGACGTGATCAACTCCCACAAAGCCTGAGCGATTAGAATTAAGGACACTCGAGACGTTCCTGAATTTTATATAATTTTCCTTGATAAATTATTCCTTATTTATAAACATTTAAACCTATTCATTACCTAAAACTCAGGGTACATTACCAGGTTATTTTCGGAGCTAGAATATTTAGAGTTTTCCTTAAAATAGAATGCAAAATGCATTTGAATGTTTATGAATAAAGTTATAGTAAACATTTTCAATTGAACACTTTATATCTGAATAAAAGTATCATATAACATAAAAAATATAATTATGGAATTACTTAGTGAAAATCTTCACATCGTGGAGATAGGAAAAAATAGAAAAAATGGAAGATAAGTCGCGTCTGACCTTAAATTGTTATGCTATTTTCATCATGAAAATCCCGCTTGTGCCCTACCAGTGGTCATCATCTGACACATATCAAATGATTAACTTACGCAGACTGTGTATTGCCACTCAAAGCAACCACGTGATACTGTTGAACACGCCCACTATAGGCCAAGTTCCTATGTTGGAAATATTGAGCCATAAAAACTAAAATTGATTTGTAGTTTCAAAACAAAGACACCGGAAAATATGAATGTTGATAAAAAAAAGTGTATAATAATTCTGATCATAAGAAAAGAAAGATCGTACTATATATTACATATTAACCGCAATGCATCCGGCATTTGTAATAGTTTTCATGACTATGATTGTTTTAGAACAATTTTGGTTTTATGAATTTACACGTTCATCTTAAAGTTTATTTCACGCAAAGACATTGTTCACAGATATGTGTACAATTCTTAAACAACTGTCGTGTTAATCACATACGTTATATAGCAGCTTACATTTTGTTATGATTTATTATCATTTTAGGAGTATGAAGCAGATAAATGCCAATTGGAAGCGAGCGTTAGTGGCCTTTGTGATTGTGATTATCATCATTGGCTTACACAGTTCATTACGGTTCCAAACGGAATTTTCTATTAACACAACAAACATGGAAATGGCTTCAAACAGAGAAACCACACACGGAGAAAGCAGAAAAACTTCATCATTGGAACACCCCTCTTGCCGTTTAGATCCCATCGTGGTCAGACCCGAAAGCATTACCCTAAAGATGCCACCGGAGCTTGAAAAAGTGGTTCCACTATGGCCAAATACAAGAGCAGATAAGTGTATTGGAAATATCAAAACGATACCAATGAGAAAATTTTCGTCAAACAATAACCAGAGTTTTTACAGATGTGTTGAAAGAAACAAAAAAATGCGAGCTATGAGAGACAACTCCTTTAAAACACTGGATCGCTCAATAACATATGCATATTTTAAAGAACTGAAAAAGAAACAGGAGGTTTCTATCATCGAAATAGGAGGTTACCTGGGTGTGTTGCTGCCAAAGCTGGTAGCAACAACAGGAGCGAAACAGTATGTCGCTTTAGAGCCCGTTCCTAGCTTCTTTCAACAGTTATCCAAAAAGATCGGGGACCTCTCACTCCAATCAAGAGTTACTGCCTACAATTTCGGTCTAGCTAAAACTAAGAAGGAACTCCAGATAAGTTTGCGCAAAGATGCTACTTCTCTGCTGAAAGACGACAAGAGGGAAGGCGTTCAAACAGAAAGTATCAAGATATTTAAGGTCATAGACTTCTTCGTGCAGATTGGATTAGGGTGTAATTCTTTGAATCTACTCACAATTAATTGTGAAGGATGCGAATTTGACGTCATAGAAATGTTAACGTCAACATCGCTCATTGATAACATTGACTTCGTTCAGTTTCAGCCCCATTTGATTGTGTTCGACGACGAGCAAAAATATATTTGTATGTACTGTCGTCTAAGGGAACTCCTTGCCAGAACACACGACATAGCTTACGAGTATCCACACGTCTGGGAAACATGGAAGAGAAAAGGGCTTTCATAACGGTCGCTCTTCCAATAAAGTGTTGATACTTTTTAATATTAATTACATTTTATTTTTATTTTTAATAGTTTGCGTTTCTGTTTAGTATATCATATCTGCATGTTAATGTTCAAAAATAGAAATTTTCTTTCATAGCTTTCTTTTACAATTGACGGCTCTCGGGCTGATATACAGCGACCTCGGATTGCGATAGGATTCGATATACAAAAATACTATGTAAAAATCCATATGTACTTGTATATTTACGTCACCGTTCACTAATAAACGAATCGAAAGCGATTTTTTTGAACTGGTGGAAACATTTTTTCGATATCATATTTAGGCAGTCAATATTAAAAGAATTGACCAATCAGTACCTTTTGGACAAGCTAATATTTCAACTAATGACTACTTGACTATATAGAGTTGTAAAGTATGATTATACTACTGAATATAACAAATACACATATTATAATAAATGCAATATTGAATTTTACGATTATACAGAACAACCTCAATTTTGAATATGTGCGGTTATTGTGCATTTTTTTTTAAATTTATATATGTTATAAGCATGTACAATAAATCGTGTGAAGAATATTTGCATTGCATTTTATTTACAAATGCGAAATATTTCATATAGATTAAGATAATCTTTTTTCGGGTTGAAAGGGGGGGAGGGGGTATAAATTCCTAAAAGGATGTACATGTACAACCTGAGACAGATCATCCTAGTAACGAGGGAAATTATGGTTTAGTATAGGGCATCGTGTTCTATGTACAGCCAGAGAGAGATCACACTACACGAATGCAAATATATGTATGGTGTTTGATCCCGATTCACAGGAAATATATTGTAGGATGTGACAGGAGGGTGAACAACCCTGGAAAGGCCCAACCTCCTGGGGCCCCAGGCAAGTTGTTATAGGAATTTTTCTCTGTACTCGCTTTGCTTGGGTATCGAAATACAAAATAATATTTGTATTTATTTTTGTATATATTTTCAAAATATAACATTCTGAAAATATATCTGGTTATTTAATTACTTTTAGGCATGGATAAAATGATATGAACAAATAACAATAAGTATAATTAGCCCTAATAACAATTGTTCATATTATCTAATTAAAACGCTCACAGGTGCCAGGTAAGATGTCGAAACACTTTGGACTTATGTAATTAAAATACTTAGCTGTCGTGTGAGGCTTATTTAACAATTGACATTAATTTGAAAATTTTAATAATTGACATTAATTAGAAAACTCTATAATTGAAGAAATTAAGAGTTTAAAGATTTGGACGTATAACGTACATTAAATAATTATTCAGTTAAAAATATTATTGCAACATTTAGTTATTTTACATTTTTTTCTTTTTTTCTATTTTTTTAAAACATATATATATATACACACACACACAGAATACTTTATCTAAAAAGTTTGCATCACTAGAACATGACGTTATCAAAATAATATTTGATATAAAATTAAATACACAAAAATATATATACAGGTAAAAATAATATATACAAAATATGTACACGGAGCATAAAATGTTGTAACAAAGTCATGGGTGGTAGATGACTCTATTAGGGAATCATGGAACTGTATACTTTCATTCATTCATTTCATTCATTCTTTATTCACTTTAGACTTTACAGCCCATCAGTATTCATGTTTATACAATACATATATCATACAAATATGCAAGTGGAACAGGAGAATAGACATTATACTTAAATTATGGTAACAAATCATTTCGTAATTTTAAACTATTATAATACTTTCCGAGATTATTCATAATTTTGACATTTTCTGAGATTAAACGTTGCACAAGTTTGAACATTGAAGGTCTCCTCCAAAAATAAGGTTTAATATATTTTTTTACGAAAAATATCATACGAAGGACACACCAATATAAAATGAAATTCATCTTCCACACAATTAATATTACAATATAAACATTTTTCTGATTTCTAGTGGTTCTATTAAATCGATCAGTTTCAACAGCAAGATTATGAGAAGACAATCTATTTATAGAAATACATTTTTGATACTTATCCATTGGATAAAACTATGTAAGAATCAACACTTGATTTTAAATGAATCGATTAACTCATTATCTAAATTTAGCATTCATATAATTTTTGATAGACTATTTCCAATTGAATTTAACGACTCTAAGTGCTGTCATCAATTTCTATGCATGTGCAGTTTAGTAAGACCAGCAGGCATGTTCACGAAACTTTCCTAAGATATGACCTAAGTGTGCTCCTAAGATATGACTTAGGAAAAAATTTAGGAACATCCTAAGTCCAACTTAGGACACGTCTTATGATGTAGCTCGACGGTAACTTAGGAACATCTTAAGTTAGGATATCCTAACCTACTAAAATCATTCTTATTTTTCACAGCAATTCAAACGTATAAAATTTGAGAGACTTGTGCAGGGATATACATGTATCATTGAACATTTTGACAGAGAAAATTATACGTGTCGGTAACACGATACTAGGCCTAAAACCAGTATATACATTTTCAAAAAATTTACATGTACATTTACTTAGATATATTTTAGTGACCAATAACAAATTCGTTCAAACAAAAAAACCCCAGAAATCCAAATAACTGCTATCTTGTGTAAAAAAAATATATATCAGGACAGCTTTTGGCCTATAAGCAAATAATTATTTAAACAACACCTGTGTTTGCTTTGCGTGTAAATTAACATTTGATACTCTTGTCGTTCAAGTAATTTCATAGAATTTAACGTAACATGTATAAACGCAACCAATTTCCCTTTAATCTGCAATATATAGAATACACAAAAAGGTTAACTAAAAAATAAGCTGTAATCTCTCTAGGAAAGACGACTAAAAATACAGTTTATTCAACATTGCGTTATTTTTAAAGATCATTTTTCAGAATCAAAGTGATAAACCTTAAGAATGATCACGCATGGGTTATTGAAATCGATGTAGATTTACTCTTTAGCCAGGGACATTTGAATAATTTTTTTGTCCAATGCTAGTAATCTTAACAATGAATGAAACTTACTTAGTGAAGATATTGAAAATAAGTGAATAATTTTCTTTTGCCAAACAGAGACAGTATTTGCGAAAAAATTGTTTAGGCTCCCAGGCAGGCATGTAGCAACGGAGAAGGGGGGTCGGGGGGGGGGGGGGGGCCCCCCCCCCCTTCTTTTTTAAAAAAAAACGTACATGAAAAAATAGATGCATTTGCCCCCCCCCCCTCCTCCGGATTAGGAATTTGAGGTTTGTCGGAAATGCTGGAACTAAAGAAAAAGATTGCCTTATTCTACTGGTCTTA
Source organism: Magallana hongkongensis (assembly GCA_016163765.1). Classification (NCBI taxonomy): domain Eukaryota; kingdom Metazoa; phylum Mollusca; class Bivalvia; order Ostreida; family Ostreidae; genus Magallana; species Magallana hongkongensis. Next base: position 65,425,552 of record WFKH01011926.1, read on the forward strand.
AGAAAAAGCTTCACAACAATCCAATTATCCCCCAAAACATGATTTTACAACCTTAGTATGGTCTTAGGACCAGGTGAGTGATGTCCTTAAGGTAAGACAAAGTTATGTCGGTTCCTAAATTTAGAAGAGCTTCGAGAAACAGACGTAAGACTAAAACGTACTTAGGACGCACCATATATAGTCCTAAGATAGCTTCGTGAACAGGAATTCGCCACAAGATGAACCTTGAATTACTGCTGCACCAGGATATATGATAATGTGTTAAATTTATTGATAAGTACTTTTTAATTTGGAATCACTGTCGAGAGGAAATGATTTTTCAACAAGGAAAGTACATTATCATAAGACTTGATTACAACACTTTACTCATCATTATCTAAAGCTGAGATAAATATTCCCTTGCAAATATTTTTCATGATGTACACAGAAAAAAAACGCTGTTATTTCATTGTCGAAACTTAGAGAACAGGGGCCCGTTTCACTAAAAGGCGTAAGATACGACTAAACCTAAGTTAGGTCTCGGGGCGTACGTCAAAATTTAGTCCGGCGTAAACTGCGTTTCACTAAGAGGCGTACGCCTGGTCGTAAATACTAGTATCGGACTAAGTTAAGGCCAGACTTACGTCCTTGACAACGAGCTTATGCACATGCGCATACATATCATAAACGTTGAGAGAGAGAGAGAGAGAGAGAGAGAGAGAAATTTGTTTAATGTTCATTGAAAAGATATATGGAAAAGATCACAAATCAAATTCTTCTTTATTATTCATTGCAATATTTGTTTTGAGATCTATAATAAAAACTTAAAAACGTTGAAACATATTTAGATTGAAAATAAATCGTTGATTGTATATTGTAATGCTCTTTTATTCGTTTTTACAAGTATATGGTGAAACGAATACATTTGCAGTTGTGTTTTATAGTGAAATATAGGATTTTATAGACCCCCTTTCTCTCTCTCTATCTCTCTCTCTCTCTCTCTCTCTCTCTCTCTCTCTGATCTGTCATGTGTATTTCTTCAGCGTTTTCTTGAAAATATGTGAATTTCGTAACAAACGAACATGTAAATATCGATATTGTCGTCTGCAATATACTCTATTGACTCTGCACAATCAAAATGTCTTCGGAGAGTAAAAAACGTAAGCCAAACTGGACTGATGATGAAATGAAAATTTTAACATCTTGTGTAATTGAAAACAAAGATGTATTATTTGCAAAACTGTCGGCATCAGTGACAAACGAGAAGAAGAAATCTTTATGGGAAGACATCACAAAGCAGTAAGCATTTAGGTTTTTAGACTAACGATCAACAAAGATATATTAAAACCTCCGATTTGATTAAATACAATTTGTTTATGTCTACATGTTACATATAATCAATATTTATGGTAAAATAAAACCTAACTAAATTGACACAAATATGACTGTATTTTAGGTTTTGTGTGGTTTTTGTAATTTTTTTTTTTAATTTCTAACAAAAAATATACAAATGAAGGTAGACTGGAGTTTTAAAAATATATTTAGTGTTAATATGTAATTGCAGAATAAATTCTTCTTCTGTCTTGTGCAAGAGGGAAACAGAAGAAATAAAAAAGAAATGGAAAGATGCACGATCCATAGTAAAGAAGAAAGAAGCCAGTAGAAAATTTCAGACGAAGAAAACAGGCGGAGGGCCTCCCCCTGAATCTGTATTCAAGGCCTGGGAACTTGACGTATGTGCTTTCTAATATTTACCTAAAATTTATATAATTATATGTATCCGACAAAAAAGTTTCGTTTCAAAGATGAGTTTCCGATACAAACTTAATTATTTGTTTCATTAATATTTCGCAGCTTTTAGATTAATAAATTGAAAAAGGCAACTACATTTCTTTTTTATTGCTAGATTTTGTCAATTATACCGGATGAACTTATCTCCGGGATTGACGGTGGGGTTGATACTGTCTTTGCCAGTAATTCTGAAACAAGTATGTATAAATACATAGTACATACATATATATCGTAAACTATACGTTCATTACATATATTTTGATCACCCTTTTAATGTTGCCTTCCCCACTTTTGCTTCCTATACTATATGGTTTTCTATGCTTTGTTTATTTAGTGTTATTGTAGTATACAGTAGTCAGTACAAATAAAATTGAAATATATGATATTTATTTATTGCTTTGTAACAGATAACTTAGCCTCAACATGTACTGCAGCCCCATCGGAAATTTCCGTTGGAATTCCATCCTTCATTGGTTTGTATATATATATTATATAATATACTTATAAAATTTTAAATCATAAAAATTATTATAATAGATTGTCAAATTTGATTTGTATGTTCTTTACAAGCGAAATATTAAAGTGTGTAGATTTGAAATATTGATTTGTTTTTTAATTAAAAAATGTATATTTGTATATAGTAGAAGAAGTTGACGTTCCGGAAGAAGCTCCAAGAGTGTCGGGGCCTTCCACCGACACATACTTTGCTTCAACTCCGTATGGATCTAAACGCAAAGGTAAAAAAAAAAATAATGCCAACACTATGAAAATAAATTACAAATGTATTCAAAATTCCTTTTTTTAATTCTTGTAATTTTGGCGTAATTTTACGTTTGTTAAGGGAAAAAACCCTAGTAAACTGTTTCAACTTCATTCATGCAATTTTAACTATTCATATTAAACATATGATTTCATTTGATTTTCTCTATTTCAATTGACATTGTCTTATTTACAAAACTTTTTCATTTAAAATCAAGACACGGCCAGCGAAACCGACGCTGAGTTTATGGTGAAACTAATAGAGGTGAAGGAAAGAAGAGCTATTGCGGAGGAAAGAAAAGCAGATGCCCTAGAGAGGATAGCGGCGGCATTTGAAAAAAAATTTGGCATTTAATAAATTTGAACACAAAATGATAAAGTAGTCATGTTCTTTATTAAGTGTCTGATTTAATAAATAGAATTGATGAATTGTTAAAATAAATTGGCAACTTGAATGCGCACATCTTGTGCTCTCCTTGGTGCGTTTGCGTTGAACACGGCATTGTCATTGATGTTCTGTACAACCCCACCCTCAAGTAAGGGCACTTTCTCTGCAACAGCTAAATTGTGAAGCCTAATGCAGCATTGAATAATTTGAGAACATCTACTGGGTGAAAAGGGGAGCACTCCTCCAGTTCGATGTAAACACCTGCAAAGATTTACTTGAATGTAAATACTGTTGAATCATTAGATTTCGTGGTGGCTCAATTTTCGTGGTATTCGTTGGTAGCCCCCCCCCCCCCAACGAATTTATATCCTCAACGAAAGCAAATTTAGAAAGAGCTATCTTTGTTTCTGAAACTGAAAACCGACCCATCCACGAAATTGCATCTCCAGAAATAACCAAAAACCACACAATCCAAGAAAAGTGGCTCACACAAATCTAAATGAATCCGCAATAAAATTGTTACAAGGTTTTTTATGGTTGCAATAGGTATACATTTATTCTCAGATAAAAAAAAAAACTTAAGGGTCGCGTTTATCGTAATGAACGTTTGAAATAAAACATTTGCTTGCAAATATTATACATAAAGATTCATAACTAAAAATTGCGTTTAAATTACCTAAATCTGGATTTTAATACTCCAAACGATTTTTCTACGACAACACGAGTCTTTCCATGGGCCTCATTGTATTTCACTTCGTGTTGATTAGCTGGGGATAAGAACGGTGTTAAGAGCCATTCCTTGAGAGGGTAGCCAGAATCCCCAAGTAACCACCCGCCCCTTTCTAGATGTTCCATAACACCTGACAATCCCGAGTTGCTCAAAACGAAAGAATCGTGAGTTGCCCCGGGAAAACAGGTATTGATGTGAAGAAATCTGAAATAATATCAACCAATTGTTCATCCTTAATGCATAAATAAACAAACAATAAGCATTCTTAGATCATTAAATAATTATGAATTTATTTCTTATCCATTAAAACACAACTGCTAATTACGCATTGCATTTTATTTGTTTGATTATTTGGTGCAATAAAGTTATTCAAAAATTGACAAAATTTACATTTTCAAAGGCTGTGATTTCATAAAACCATTTTGACGCTATATTTAATATTTCAATTTGCTCCTGTTGAAGTTTTGGCGTATACAAGGGTATTTCTATTACAAAAAATAATGATGTACTAGTATTTATGTTTTGATCAATACCGTTTATACCTCATGTTGGAATCTGTTACAGCCTGAATATTTAAGGCATGAAAGTTTTTTCTGCATACAAAAGCAGGCTCCTGTGGTCCACTCATGCCCTTAATTGGTATTAGAGTACCATCGATTGCACCAACGCAATTTGGAAATTTGGCAATGTCATAGAACTCAGATTTTACATGGCGTAATTCATCGGCAGTAACTGGAAACTTAATGTTGTCCACCGTTGTATTTATTGCACTGCACACTGTATAACAATATGATGAATCTGTGTTAAAATCCTTAATGGTATATAGAGAATATTTGAAAAGGAAATGTACAACTGATTAAATGTTCTACAGGCATGTAGAAACATGAAGGATAGTGTATATATACCCCATAGTACTTGCAATTGTCACTTCTCTGAAACCGCTAAACCTAATTTCTTGAAACTTTGCAGTTATTGAGAACACATTGTGTAGGCGCATATTACAAAGATATTCCGCTTCCTTTTTATTCTAGGAATTTCGGCACTTTCTAATATATTTATTTTATCTGTACAAAATAAAGACTGAATAATTGCAGGAAGTTTTAATGCATGTGATGATTACTTTGGAGTTATGCCTCATTTTGAATTACTTTTGTGAATTTAATGTGTACCATGCCATTTATTTTGCATGACATTGTCAAATATTAAGGGAGGGGGGGGGGGGGGGGAGATGTGTTACCTTGCTCATTTTTCTTTTATTATTATTTGTTAGTGCAGGGGACAAAATGTTAAAACAATAAAGGGGTCAAAACTCCCCATCAACGATGCTACGTGCCTGCAATAATTTTTAATAAAAATATAGTTACATCATTTTAAAATAAAAATAGTTGATGGAGTATAACAACCTGTATGCACTACTCGGGATACAGATGATCTGGAAACTCCATGAAGGTCGCCTACTTCCGAAAAGAAGTCCGCCTTTGACAAATACCTTAAGGTGATAAGTACCTGTAAGACATTTATGTGTATCTTTATATATACAGATATGAACTATTTTGTATGTAGAATCTCTCTTTTAGAAATTTCTCTCTAATAACTATAATCTTGTATGCCCTCTGGGCCCAAAATTGGAAATAAACTATTATTATTATCATGGTATACATGTATAAATAAGTATGCAAATGTAGATTAATTATAATAGGTACATTGTAAAACCCATTATATTTGTCATATCATGTCATTCCACGCATTAGTATTTGTTTATTTATGTGTGCATATTAAAGAAGCATATAATGCTACAGTATATAAGTATTCACATATACGTGTACCTGAATGTGGGTGGGAATGGCATGACTTTTGTATGTAGGTCGCCTCACAATAGGGTCAACATCATTTATCAGTTTTCGAATGACTCTTCCCGGGAACCTATACCTACTCACGATATCTATATCATCTAGATACTCGAGAGGGTTGGTTCGGTCCCGAAAAACGCGTTCTCTCCGAGGTGTTTCCCTTCTTCTTCTGCGAAGCAGCCAGAAAGTCGCCATTATTCAATGTTTACGTCTATAGTTACGCCTGCCTTAGAGCAGCCGTAGATTTTTGTCTTAACTTAAGGCGGGCGCAAAGTTACGCCTTTTAGTGAAACGGACCTTAGTCCAAATGTTAGACGTAAGTCCGGATTTACGCCGGACGTAGAGTTAAGACAGGCGTACGCCTTTTAGTGAAACGGGCCCCAGGGCTGCAAAATCAAGGAAAAAATATTATCAAAAATTTTTTATCATATTATTTTGACAAACAAGGAATAATTTATATGAAATAAGAAGTTCAATCGAACCTACTCAGACAAAAAGTAATCTAACACTCAATAATCAGGGGATGAGTTTTAACTGCGGATCTTTTGTCTTAAGACATTGACGCAGTCAGAATCCAAAGTTTTGAGAAACACAGGAATGAAGATATGTCACACAGAAAAATAAAGACAATTTCCTTACTGAACAGTCAAGTTATCACTGCTAATAATTTGATTGTAAAGAAACTCTCAAGTGCTTTTTGTGTACAAAGTACTTACAATTAAAGAACTCAGATATGATCAAGAAAGCTAGGATGAGGTGGGTGTGAATTTTAACAGAGCTAAAAGGGAGCTAACTCAAACATCGCTACTCCAGTGTTAAGAGGATTTAATACTTTCCTACAAACTTTTCAGAATAACTAGTCATTAAATGAAAACAAAGAACCCATCGTGTTCAAAGAGCTGAGTTTTGAAAAAGCAGACATCGAAATAATTAGCAGGGCTCTTTTTGTTGCCAGATTTCAAAGCTGTCCTATTGCAGGAATGAGGCATCCGACTTCCTCATCTTAGCATCATCAAATCAGCAGATTCAGTGACCAAATCTCAGACAAGCCCCCAAACGAATGCTTTTTATTGAGTTCCAGAATTAAATCTATGAGAGCTCTTGCCAAAATCATAATTCTTTAATGGAACTCATTTGTTTTTTGGAAAAAAGAGAAGATTTTAGTTCATTTAAAAACCTGCTTTCTGTCAAAAGTTTGTACAACTATTAATATTTTACTAAATTTCCGACACTTTGTTAGATAAAGTTTCGGTTCCAGTAACTTGAATTAAAGCAAGTTGTCAGGCATTGAGTATGCATTTTTAAAGATTAAATACGTAATTCAGAAAATAGTTGTTAATGCCATGAAAAAAAATCAAAAGTATTAAAAGTAATATTTCAATGGCTTCTTTTTGAAAGATTTGGTGCTTACCAAAAGATACATTTGGATTTTCTTTTCCTATCTTTACAATGTGTTCTCCAGTCTGAATTTTCTTGACCCTTTTTCCCATATTCAATGAAGGAGAAATAATCCAGTCAACTCTGACCAAAATAATTACACCAGGCACCAAAGAGGTGGTTCTGCAGAAATGATTGCCTTCCAAAAACTTATTTTCCAAACAGATTATAAAGACCTGTTGGGAATTTAATCTGACAGTGTTATCTAAATTTTCATGAAATTGTTCCAAAAACAAGTTCCTCTAGGTAGGTCTTGATCTCACATGTCATTTCCTTCTCCCTTTCACCTGTTGATAAGCAGGTGCCCCAGGGGAAGTAACTCAGACTGTATGACATAGTTTTGATCTGCTCCCTAATTTGATATAAAAAAAATCATTCGAGGACATTTATCAAAAGTGTTGAATATCTCATTATTGTAAAAACTTTTTAAATCTAAAATAATTTTTTTTATGTAAAATCAAAAAAACCTTTTTTTTATGAAACAAAACTATACTAGTGCCAGATTGTGATGTCAGAATTAAGTGACACATTCAACTTGTTACAGTCATGCTTAGTCACCCCCACCCCCACCCCGATTCCAATCCGATGATACGTGTCTGTCGGTATAAAATTAAAAGAAAAAATTCTGTTTAAAACTCCATTGGTCTCCAAGCAGGCCACGATACACGCCAAGTGTGTGTTGAAATTTAACTTCTTCATCTCATATTTCATGTTAATTTATGCATACGTATCATTTTTATCGTAGTATTTGATAAAAATAGACAAGTTTATAGGTTTGTAACAGTGCACCTTTGGCGACACCCTTCCATTAACTGTCGGTGTTTAGAAATATAATGATACGTATAAAAACCAGGTAAAGTCGTAAACGGGGCAAATGGCGCCGGTTTACACCCTTCTAAATATTTTGGAATAAAAATGTCAACCTGATATTTCAAAACCAGCAACAAAATCTCAGGGTTTTTTTTAACAATGGGTCATTATTTTTTAATATCGGTCTTTTATTTATAAAGAATAATTTAAGCAGTCAATTCAAGTAATAATTTCAAAGCCTGTAGAGTGCAAAGGACCTGCACATGCGCAATCAATTGAAAAAAAATGGCCATCTGATGGAATTATCAGAACCGTAAGTACAAGATGTATACTGTAATAGAATCTGTAAACTTAAGGACTTTTTTTATGATTTGAAGCCCATTTTGAAAATCACACACAGTCCGCATATCGGAAAAAGATTTTTTTCTTTCCATTACAAAAATTAAATACTTCACCACAAGGTTATCGGTGGCTTATACACATTTCTTTTTTGTGAAAAAAAAGTAGGGGTTGGGGGGGCATTCAAAATACTAAAATGCATTGTGCAACACAGAGATAAGCCCAAACTTTGTTTATCTAACGAACAACGATAACTTAGAGATCTTTAAAAACCGGGTGAAAATTCAGGGTAATGTATTATGTCGGGTTTGCACGTGTACAATCTTATCATTTCGTGTACAAAAATTTTCCTTAAAAAGTTTTTAGGCGTACCGCCTTCTTTTTGACATGTATAGGCAAATTGACCAGGATAAAAAAGCAATATTAGCATTATAAATTACGCAATCAGAAAACGATATTCGATGCTAACATATTTCTTTGATAAAATACAGACTAGACTAGACTGCATTTAAAAAAAAAAATAATAGTTTCCTTTACTCCTTTGAGTTTCCTGCATGATCAATAAGTCATAATTTGCTCTCGTTTCGCAAGTAATATTTAATGCGTCATAGTTGCACATATAATAGGAAATATTGATCTGTTTGTTGTTTTTAGGGGGTTTTTTTTGGATGAATAACTAATGTTAATGCTATCCCTTTTCAAAGATCGATAAAACGGCATTGTAGAAACAAATTTATTTCTTAAACCATGTTAATATTGATAATGTCACTGTTTCCCATTTGGCAGTAGTAAATATTTTTAAGCAGGCTGGATGGTCAACAAATTAAATATCAGTTCACCTTAAGATTTGAAAAGATTTGATTTCTCTAGCTATTAACTATTCTTTAGAAAAAATTCCCAATGTTTAAGATATAAAATTTGAATATTTGCTGTCTTTTTTATAAACTCCTCTTTTAAAAGGGATTAATATAGCCTAAAATTGACAACGACCATCCATGTTTTTTTTTTTCTTTTCAAATGATTACAATCTAAATTTTTTAAAGGAAATAATATGCATGCGTATTTTAACAATATATGTAGCTTCTTTTCTCATCAAGTGTTAACGTTGTTACATAAAACAGATTCCCACTAAAATATCAAAATAATATCTACCCCTAATCATTCACACGTAAATAACACCTGTCTGTCTGTCTGTCTGTCTCTCTCTCTCTCTCTCTCTCTCTCTCTCTCTCTCTCTCTCTCTCTAACAAACCTGACATAGACTTTCGCAATTATAAATTCAATGGTGAGATATATATCAATCCATCGAAATAATTATAGTGTTATTAGAAAAATAAGACAATTCAATTTACCAGTCGATTGTCAGTTTGACTTATTTGATTAAATTGTAGTTCCAGTTTTATTGTATGGGTATGAAATTTGGCGTTACGAAAATGGATTGCAGGTGTTAAAACATGTTTGATATGTGTGGTTTTTTAAGTATTTGGTCTGAACAAAATGTTGTAAATGTAAAGGGGATTTCTGCAATTGTAAAACAAAGGTTACAAGACCAATACTTCCAAAAATGGTCTAGTGAAATTTATGACTCGTCAAAAGGGCAAATATACAAGATTTTTAAGAAAAGTTTTAATTATGAAAATTACATTGATATATTGCCACATAAGCTCAGAAAGATTTTTTTGAAATTTAGAACCCCAAACCACCATATCCCATTGGGACTGGGAGATGGTACAATATTCCTTTAAATCAAAGAGTATGTAAACTTTGTAATTCGGGTCAAGTTGCTGACGAATTTCATTATATTCTTGAATGTAAAAAGTTTTTGACGTTTAGACAAAAATATCTTGATGATAAATAATGTTTATCACCAAATACTATAAAATTTTGTGAACTTATGTCTTGTACTAATGTTACAAATCTGAAAAAATTATGTTATTTTATTACCAAAATATACAGTCTGCTATACAGTAAAACACGCTTATAACGAAGTGCCAGGGACGGGCGATTTTACTTCGTCATAAGCGTAATTCGTTATATCCACCAAGTTTACAACATGTAATAAAGTCACGGGGAATAAAAATCACTTCGCTGTAAGCGTCAATTCATTATAAGCGTGTTTGCTATAACCGTGTTTTACTGTAATAGACTGTATTCCATAATTCTACTTCATCCTATTTTCATTGTATATATTGTATATTTATGTTTATTAACTATTTATTGACTCCCTATCTATTCATTTATGAAATGTACCTTTGACTTTTGAACTGTATATACTGATTGACCTCATGTACCATTTCATGGTTTGAGTGAGTAAACTGAATTGAATTGAATTGAATTTAAATGAAGCGCTGCGCTAGGACGAACTATTAACACCAAATTGTACTGGGTCATAATCAAAATATGTAGACTTTTGCGTTAGCGTCAATTTAAAGAAAAAAAAATAATGTTTTGGGGAATATATACAGTACCATTGGATTTTAGAAAACTAAAACTTTATTGTTGAACAAAAAAATTGACAATTTTACTGCTTAAGGTATAAAAAAAAATATTATTTGTTATGAGATTTCAGTGAATTTATGTTGTCAATAAATTTTGCCAACGTCTTCAAACTACAATAGCTTCAATAATATTAAAGTTTTACTCCAAAAATCACCAGTTTATATTCAAATCAACATTCATTTTTTTAATTTCTGCTATGCTGCTTAACAAGTTCTCTTTTACAAAAATACATTTGATGAGATATATGTTCGTCTAAAAAAAATATTGTCATTGGTGTAACAAAGAAAATTATCTAAAAATATCTTAAAATACATCAAGTAAATGATAATGTACTAAAGTTGGAATTTCCCAGATCATAGTGACATCATTCACTGCTGCTAAAAAGATAAATGTATCAGTGATGACCTCATTGTTAGAGAAAATATGACAGAAAATGCTAGTATGCTCAGAAAAATACAATGCAAACTGTGTCCGTGGGATAACGTGCTATTTAAGGTTTTCTATTATGAAAGAGTTCTTCACACAAATGATGAATGTTTATCACATTATAACATAGGTTATTTGGCTTTGTGTAGTTTCTGTTCTCTTGGGTCATACTGCTAAATTTACACTGGATACATCAGTGGTATAACGGTCAGTAGTGTGACCAAAAACTGTTGTTACACCACTGACAAAATTGTTACATCACAAGACATTATTTGATCATTTTACTTTTTCTTTCATTAGGGTCTTCCGTTTCCAACGGAAGACCCTACTGTTTTTGTTAGGTTTCTTTTTCTCTATTTTTCACTATTATTATTATTCTTTTTTTTTCTTAACATTTTTCTTAAAACTCAAATATCTCAAATATGCTACAATAGATTTTTATGAAATTTTCACTAATAATACAAAGTATCAAGGTCTTTTATCATGTACATTTTTGTTGAAGACGTCACCTCCGGTCGGCCGTTATATTCGTTTTTCTTTTTGTAAAAAGTGATCTTGTCCTCCCTTTTTCTTAAAAACGATTAAAGATAGAAAATTGAAAGTTTCAGGAATGATAGATTTTTGAATTCCTAGGGCCGATCAGGTAAAACCACGATCGTCCGTCACTTCCCGTCCGCTCAAACAGCATTTTAAGAAAATTGTGTTTTAAAAATTTTTCAAATTAAATAATTTACAATTTTTTTCCATCAGAATATATTTTAAACTTATCAAATTTTAATATGAGCAGGTCGTCCGTCACCGGAAGTGATTCCAAAATTTCGATTTTTGGAATTTTGACATTTTTGTACTGAATACAAAACTAAAAACCGTTTTAAAATCGGACAACGCATTGCAGAGATATTGAAGTTTAAAAATGGCCTTTTCCGGAAATCTTAATTTTGCAGTGTGGGTCCAAAAATTAGTTTAAAAGGGAGTTAATACAGTAACTCGTAGCAAATGTCAACATTTTAATTCAACCCTATCATTAATTCATAATCAAACGGAAGACCCACTCGTTGCTCGCAACGAGATCGTGTCTAGTTCAATTTATATTTCAAACATTTTGCGAAATTGTCTTATGTCAATTTTACAAGTTAGACACTTTCAGAATTAAGAGAGCTTGACTATTTGACTGCAACTGTGTTTTCTTAAATCTGGAAAATGAGAAGTGTTACACCATTGACGTTATTTGTTACACCTTCGACATTTTGTGTGCTGTAGTTATTTTTTTTTTTTACCCATTTAAATACTTAATTAAAAGATCAATGTAAAAACAAATTAATTTAAATAAAGAAATAAAATTATATACATTTTACAACCCCACACCCCCCCCACCCCCCAATTAAACCAAATTATTTAATGACTTATATTATCTTATAAGATATGTTATTCCACTGACATTTCACATTCCCTTTTATGTTATACTAAAATCTTTCAAATGTTTAAAGGTAACAAATGCTAGCTGAGCTTCAACGAACATATAGACAAAAAGGAAGTGTAAGTGCGTTGTATGCATAGATTTCGGAGAAAATTGGAGAAATCTCAATTGTATTGCCCAAAATGTATCATTGATATGTGTTGGTATAGTTTTGATGATGTTTTTTGTAAGATTGATGAGCCAAAGAAAGTTGGAGCTCGGTACAAGGTGGATGAAAGTGTGTTGATGCCCATAGTAAAAAATAAAACATCAAAGAATGAGTGAATCAATGTGACGAACATCTACATACCATGTTTTCTGTCAGTGGTGTAACATTGTTATAAGTGGTGTAACAACGTGTCTATCTTCAGATTATAAAAGAATGTGGCTCAAAAACTTTTATTTAAGAGCAAGTTTATGATGTTTTAAATGCAATTTAAAATAGAAATCAATTTATTTTACAAAATTTAACACACATATCTCTTATTTACTATCGCTGGGTCAGTATGGTAACTTTTATGTCAGTGGTAAAACATAATAATCAGTGGTGTAACATGTCCATATTTCTCCAAATAAAATTGACTGACAAAGTCAGTTTAAAGTCATGTTTTTTTATGTCCAGCTTAAAAAAAATCCAGCTGTTTTTTTTTTAAATGTTAAAACTAAAAATTTGTCGAGTAACATCAAGACTTTGTTTCAAATGTTATGTTGGTCACTACGTAAATGTGTCAAATATCTTCTGTTCTCTAATTCTGATAACTTTAGATGAAGTTTGTTGAATAAGATATAAACTTTATGTCCATCATTTTAAAAGAATTACATTATTTTATTCAAGATTTTTTTCCTATACTGTATGATTGTTATACCACTGACAAAATTTTCACAGTTCATTAAATTTTAGTCTAATTATCTACCAGATGGTAGATTCCAATGTTTGCAAATTTTAAGATGTTATACTGCATTGTTTGTTTAATGTGTTTTTAGCAATCAAAGTAATTTTTTCAGGAATAATTTTCTCATGTTTTACATTTTTTAAAAGTCTGTATATTTTGATAATGACCCTACTATAAACTGTTGGATATATCATGATTTCCGAGAAAATACTTATTCGCCCAGATATATTCCTTATTCATTTAAACGAAAAAAAAAAACTAATTAATCCGAACACATATCTAATTGAATGAAACAAATATCTATTTTTTTTTTATTGAACAAATAGCGGCTACATTATGAAATATATCATTTGTTCCCACAAATATTTTATTTCATCTGAAAGAAAACTACATAATTCCTTTAATTTTTTTTTATTTTGTGGTCTATGGTGCCTCCGTAAGGTTTGATTGAAAAACAGAGATTTAAAAAAACTAATCTGACAAAAATATCCTTATCAACGAAACATTGCTCGTTGTACAGACAAATCGTAGCAAGGGTTAAAGGTCAAGTAAACCATGTTATTATCGATTAAGGTAAATGGAGATAGGGAGATCTTTTAAGGCGGAACATGGACCTGAACTGCAAACAAGCATGTCATGGCCATTTTTAGATTAGTTTTGTATCTCCTCTGTATAAAGATACAGAAAAATATACAAGTTAAACCTAAAACATGTATATCTAGGTTTTTTTTTTCTTTTCTTAACAGTGTTTTTAACCAGAAATGGTACATGGGTATTTTAAATCGGTACGTTAATATATTCAAAATAAATCTTGCATTTAAAGCAACGCGACACTTTTCGAACGAAACTGCATAATTATTGTATGCAATGGCTCAGCTGTTTGAAAAGCATTTATATTTTAAAAGGAAAAAAGGTCTTCTCTATGCATGAATACATTCTCATTTCAATGCAATACCAAACGAAATAGAGACACATTCAGTTATGTACATCGGTGAAAAACCACTTGACATTAGGACTGAGTTCATACCAGGGGATACAAAGGATTGTTAGTGTCTTTAAAGAGTATGGAGTGCTAAGGGCCAAAATCGACCGCACATGCTAAAGAATTAAAACAAGACTCCGCCCATTTTTCAATATTGATTACCCGATCATTTCATAAATAGTAAAACATTGGAAAATCACGTATTTGTGATATATTCACGACGTATTTGTGAGGTCATTTGGCAAAAACTATGCAATTTTCACTTTTTCCATGATTTATTGTTTTTTTTAAGTACATCCGCACTCGTGAATAAAATTTCTCTCAAATGTGCATTATCATAGTATCTAACAATAGCTGGAGCATCGTTCTGGTGCACGCATGCGGAGCATGAAAAAAACCCCACAATTTTTAGCCGGGCTCTGCTGAAAGCTGAAAGCAGAGTCCTGGCTGTAGGCAGGCAAATCGCCAATGTTACTATAAATAGCACAACTTCAAAAGTAAACAAAAAACCGAACAGCGTCAAAGTAAAAGCTTCCGCTATACTAAATAGTTACACAAAGAGCCATGTTTTGTCAAATGTGTTGGGTATTTTGGGGGGGTTTTTTTTGTTTGTTTTTTGTTTTTTGATTTCGAGAGGATTGTCTTTCTTTTTTAGTTTTCTTATTAATTACGTGTTTTAAAAACAAGATTATGCATTTTAGACACATACAATGCGCATGAATTTCCATGAACTACTTTACTGCACATTGAAGAAATGGGGGATTGAATTTATAACGCTTGTTGCAAAATTCAACGCAGCCACTGTTCATTTTTTTTCTACTAGACAGACATATTTTTGTTTATAGCCGCTTACAAAATTTGGTTGCTCTCTGACGCTTTGCCGACATTAAAAATATGAGAGAGAGAGAGAGAGAGAGAGAGAGAGAGAGAGAGAGAGAGAAATTTTCAGTCTACTACACAATATGCATAAAGACACATCAAAAGAGCTCGGCTTTCAGTACTTCAGTACTTTGATTATACTATTCCCATGAAAGATTTTTTTTTCAGTATTGATATTTTTTACTGTTAAAATTTATATTTTATATGTATTTTACTAGTATTTCGCTCTTTGATGAACTAAGCATCCTTACATATTTTTTGCGAAAGAAATATCACAAGGATCAATTTGTAAAACCCAAGGCTATATTGGTTTTTGCTAGTTTGTTTCTGTTACAAGCCTTTGATTAAGGTGTCTCTATACACCGACAGTTTATTCCAATTTTCAATAGAAGACCACAAAACATATACTTATCAAATATTAAAATGATGATAGTGATACTATAGGTATTTTTAAAGAATTTTTCAATGTTTTTTCGTGTTTTTGTGAAATAATTTTTAAAAAGTTAAATATTAACAAATTGAAAGAAAATTGTTTGTCAAATGATGGATATTTCCTTCAGACAAATAAAAAAATATAACACTACATAACATTCAAAAATATTATTAATGCAAAGTTTTGAGTATTTCCCCAAAACATATAATTTTCATATCTTCTTACTCTGTTGACAAATCATCTGAAAAATTTTAATAAATGTGACATAAACAATTGAATGAAAAAAATTACAGATAACACAATTTTTTTTAAAGTTTCATTTGGTATGAAAGTTCCTCAGGTAGGAGTTATCTTTCCTAAGTCCCAAGGCTCAAACACCTTGGGGACTTTTCAATTTCTTAGTTAAAGAAAATTTCCTAAATATTGTTTTGGAATGATAAATACATACATATTTCATTATAGGCCTATATAAGTAAATATATTCACTTTAATGCAAAACTAAGTCAAATAAATAAAGGGGAAAATTAATTTATAGGATTTATGTATCCCAACCTGAGAGAAATATATCTACATGAATGATATAAACATTATATCTTTAAAAATAATACGGTATTTACAAGTGTAATTGTATTTAAAAACATCGTGCTTTAAATAATGAATTTTCCAATTATCAAATTAAATTCATTCAAAGAGGTATAGCGCCTTTTCCCATTATTTCGCCAACACCTGTGTCTGGACAGAAAGTACCTGTTACTAAATATAGCTTCAGGTACCTGTCGCATTATGATTTTCGAAACATAGATACTGCTTTTGTAATGGTGTCTGTAACAACTGATTTGTCATAAATTCGGGACACCTGCAACGAGAAATGAATATATAGAACTCTGTGTTTAATGTCAGTTGGTATTCTGAACCGTGATAACTTCTAGCAAAATGCAATGAATCTAAGTTTACAGTTGTATATAGAATACATGTATAGTGTTATTGAAGAGATCTGTTTAAATTGGGTGTGCTCAGTCATACTCAAGCTGAATTAAACAAGATAATTTGAAAAAAAAAATTCCAGCCGATTAGATACATGTAATTTAAACTATTCTATTCATGCTTCAACAGTTAAAAAAGTGAAAAAAAAGTTACTCTCTGGTGGAATCGATCCAGCGACCACAAAATCAAAAAGACCTCCGCGTTACCACTAGGCCACGCATCTAACACTTACATTTCATATCTTTTAAATATATATCGCTATCTACATGATTGCATTAGAAAAGTCACTAATTGAAATAATTCTCTTATTTTCAGTACGAACACTAAATATTGAATAATATTGAAAATCTGATATTTGCAAAAGTGCTATATTTTAGGCGAAATCGTATATTCAGTGCGCTATACCTCTTTAACAAAATTTTCAAAAGAGCGGTTCCCATACAATTCGCCCCAGTTTAAATCAGCCAGTACCGGAAATGCAAGCTTTCATATTTACTTTTTTGCGTACTGCGTCATCAAAAGGTGGTGTATAGAGCCACCTTAATTAAAGCTGACATGAATTCTTAAATATGCATTATTTCCCTTTTATCTCTGACTACCGCCATATAAGTTGTCGATTTCTATTGTTACGCTACACTACTATCATCGCTACACACCCCCTATATAAGACCGAGAGCACTATTCATGCTTCACCGCATTCAGATAATTCAGAAGATTCGTATAAACGCGTTGTGAACAAAAATAATAAGACACCCACTGCACTGGTAAGGAATATCCAATGAAAGACGAAACAGGACAGACTTAAATCCAGGGACACATATTTCAAAAATCCTCGATCATTGTAGAACGTTTTGCTTTGTCGTACTGTTATACCATCGCACATGCGCAAACCATGCACTGTCGCAGATAGTGCAATGACAGCATAGACTTCAGAAAACGGAGTGTTTTGTAGAAACTGATAAAAGCGATGTTACGTTATTACTTTCTTGGATTTACTATCACTTATCTACTTTGCTGGATGTACTGCGGCCGGTGTAACGAAGAATTTTGACCCGGGTTGAAAATTGACCCGGGGGTATTTTTTCAACGTTGAATATTGAGACCAAAGATGTTGAATAAAGACCCTGTTTCGTTGAAAATTGTCCCGTATCGTGGAATTTTGATCATGAAACCGGTTCAAAATTCAACAGCAAATAAGCACAACTTAACGAATTGATATTTATAACTTGGATTTATTTAACCCCAAATTTACAGTTTTATTCATATTTATTCTTGAGATTTACATGTTTACATCTTTTAACGGTCGGACAAAAAATGAAACATTTCAAATATTATTTTTCGAATTTACATATTAACCCTTCAAAATAATATATATTGACTATTTTATTCATAGCGAAATGTTCGCCTATAATTGCTGTTTTGTGTGATATCTATATTTCAAATATTATGTTTTTAAATAAGAATATTGGTATACGTGGTTACTTGAAAAACTCTTCAATTCAGTGAAACAGGTTTTTTAAAAATATTTTCTGGATAGGTGTACATATATAACTAATAAATGAAACATTACAATATGTATTATTATTTAATTTCGGTTTACACTTACCCAGTAAATTGAAATTTTGATATTGTTCATTTTAAGTTTTCTGGATATGTGTAAATACAAAATTTACAGTATGACATATTGTGATTTTTGTTCTTGCACA
>WFKH01011926.1:65451141-65468083 GCA_016163765.1 Magallana hongkongensis
AATATATTAGATATTAAATCAATAATATAAGAAAAAATCAAAGAATTGAAAAAAAAACCCACCCAAGCAAACAAACACCAACAGACACCGACAGAATCAAGAAAATACATCTAAAAAAATAAAATAAGTTTTTATATGAGGCAACCACGACTGGTAATACGGTGGGTGTTGGACTTTTGACTAGAATATTTTAGATTACCAGTTGCAGAATTTTCTAGCAATTTTATACCTTGTATATTTGTCTTATTTGGGAACAAAAGTAATTTACTGCTACCATATGATGCAAACGCGTATTTATTGCCTGTTTTGAAATTTCATAGTACTATGGCAATTTACTTTCCCCTTTACCAGGCCTAAGCAACCTTCGTTTTTGGAGGTTAGATTTTTTCCTCCAAAATTAAAGAATAGATGCATATCCAAACTGCTTTTAAAAACAGTGTTGCTTCTTTCATTTTGATACGGATAGATGCGCAGATCAGTTGATTGTTATGAAATGAATATTTATTAATTTTTACCATAGGGATCTAAATTTTGAACTAACGGCTCTCGAAAAGTGTATAACTAGTTCGGGATGCTACAGAAATGTTCGACAGAAACTCAAAAGGTTGTCGGTATTTGCAATGAAAAAATATCATTTTTTTTTAAAATTGAGATTTCTATGCACTTGTTTACAGTGCTTCAATGTAGCTACGCCACTGAATGAGAAAAATATATTAACGTCAGGTGCATGTGTTTTTAATCTACACGTAGTTAATGAAATTGAAAACTCAAAAATAATAGAGATCAATTGTTATCTTTAAAAAAAAAAACCCAACCATATGCAGAAAGTTAACCGGTGCTTCAAAAATAGTTCATCTGGCAAGTTTACGAAAAATTATTGTTAAGTCGAATAAAGTGAATAAAAACTGTTGACGACTTGTCAGATAAAAATATGACAACTGTTCATTTATTATTTGTCAGGGAAATATCCTGGCTTCTCAGAATTAAGCACAGGCACCGGACGTTATATATTTTTCTCATAATAAAAATATATACCCTCTACCTAGATAATAATACAGTATTATAAGGTAGTTGGTATATATATTTTCCATTATAAGAAAAATATACAACGTCAGGTGCCCGTGGATTTAAGCTATGTCGATTTGCCTAATAAGTAACATTAACGGTCAGTATTTGTTGGACATATTTCTCAAAGATTATGACAAGTTAACATCAATTGAATGACAATCACTATATCCCGATAAAGGGAAAGTGGAAGTTGATGTAAGTTTTTGAAATTTTAAATAGAGACATTAATTTGCATTCTGTTCTAGTACACTTGAAAACAAGTACCCTATTTTCTTTAAGCTACAAACAATTCTGACAGTAAAGACTAATAATTAACCTGTCCTTGTTGGCCATTAAATTCTGTCCCAGGAGGGAATGAAAATCAATTCTATGACCAAAAAATTGCTAGCCTGACTCGCCCGTCCCATTCAGAAGCAAAAAGTCATCTTCTTAACTTTATTTACATAGTATAATTAATGGATACATGTACCAAGTTTTCAATCTTAATATTAACTGATTGTAATCGGAAAAATCAACCTAAAAAAAATCAGCAAGTATATTCATGAACATGTACATTTAAACCGTGTAAAGCAAGTTCCAGTTCAGTTCAAACAAAGTTCAAAAGAGTTGGAGTCAATTTTCAACAGGGTCAATTTTCAACGTGTCGAGGTTATCAGTGTTTAGAAAAATCTTTTTCAAGCTGTTGAAAAATGACCCCGGGTATAAATTTCACGACTTTTGGTCTCAATTTTCAACGTTGAAAAATGACCCTCTGGTCAATTTTCAACCAGGGTCAATATTCTTCGTTACACCGGGTCTACAATAAGATGCAGACGGCATGCACTCTGTATGAATGACACACGTGTTCGATGTGCAAGCGAAGTAAGGCAGCACTCTCTGTGCAAGATAATGCGGATACCTTGGAGATTCTTTCAAAGAATAAACCATCTTTTATGTTTTATTGATTGTAGTTTCCTTTATTCTTTTTTACAAACATATAACTACTATGTGCATTTCTATCATTTAAAAGCCTGTGCCACCTGAATGCCTCGATCGGAAAGCAACCGACCGTAACTTTCTCGGCCAGTATATAGACCTCAGTGGCAGTAGAAGAGCAATCGAAACTAATATGGAGACCAAATGCTTATATGAATTCATGTCAGCTTTACTTTGATCAATATTGCCGAAGTATACTCGAATTTTACGTAATAATGCCGATTTTTAACGTATTCAGACATTGGTGTGGTCATTTCTTCAAACTTATATTTTCTTCCAAAATTGACTCATCCGAACAATTTGATGCTGTTTGTGAGAAATAGACATGCACAGCGTATAATTAGAAAAATATCATTAATCTTTGAGGTGGGGCCGATTTTGACCCTTAGCGCCCCTAGGTCTTTACCCAGACATTTCTAATTACTTTTCTCTATGAATTACAGCTAAACAGATCCAGAGGAAGAATGTTCGTGGTCAAACAAGTATGAATGTGTAGCAATCCTGTCTTTTGATGTTTACCATTTTTTCGGTGTATATACATAAAGGACACTTTTCGTTGAAACGGACACTTTTACATCTCAGCAAGGGACAATTTCGGATGCAACTTGTCGAAAAGCAACGCATGCGTGGTAAGTTATTGATTTTGACACTTAAGAGGGCTGGATGGTCATGGCCAGTTTTTGACTATACTAAATTAATCTCCTAAAGAAGAAGAGCTCTGTATTAAGATATACTAGTAGTAAAATATTCAAATTTTAAAGCTAAAATGTATGGAATATTTCTTAACTTAATAATACTTGATAGCTAAAAAAAAATCATATCTAAAAATTTAAGGTCGATTTGATGGGTAATTCGACAAATCCATAAACGATAATTTCCAAAGAAGGGGGTTTACCTTTACCTAAATTACTGTTGAACCATTATTGTTTACATAGTGATATCCTCAAACAAGTAAACATCATATTGTTCAATTGTGGCACACTTCCATTGTCTTTAATTTTGGACAGATTTTAACGAAAAAAAAAACATATGTTTTTACGGGTTGAGCAGGTACATAGGTATACCAATTCAATTCAATTTAACTTATTTCCTTAAGTTATACACCTTATTAGAATACACAACATTATATAAACGTTATATAAATCAAGCACCATTGGTGAGTGGACAGATTAAGAAGATGAATAAAATAACAATGAATGTTTTACAAAATATCACAATGTTGAACTTCTCCATTTTACAGCATGCAGTAGAAATTTACCTAAATTATTGAGTTCTTTTTTTTATTATCTACACTAAGTAACTTAACTAGTTTGTACGAGGGTTGTTAGAAAAGTTCGCGGACAGAGTGATCTACGGCAAAATTATTGTGTCCCTTGTAGGATGGCGTATGTTTTATTAAATGACTACCAATTGAAAAAAAGTATGCAAAAATCATATGGATTTGAATTTTTTTTTCAAAAGATATAGCGATTTTTACTTTGCATGAATTAGATTTACGGAGCACCATTTCATATTTCCACGACGTCGGGTGACGTCAAACAACTGAAAGTCAAACCTGTTACTCTTTTTCAAAGTAAACACCTTTCAGTTTTACACACTTTTCGTGTCATTTAACCCATTTATAAAATGCACCTTTATACCATTATTTGTCAAGTTTTTGTATAATGGCTTTTGTGGCATATCGTAGATCATTTACGTCCAAAAATCTCTGTCCACGCAGTTTTGACTTTAGATAAGGAAAAAAGGTAAACCCATGGGTGCAAGATCCGGGCTGTATGGGGGGTTGGGGTGCTGCAAGAGCTCAAAATATCAGTTCTTCCATCTTTAAACCTCTGTGATTGTAATTGTAAACCTTTATTCTATATAAAAAGCAGCATCCAAGAACCTTTTGGTCTCCATCGGAGATTTTCCTGCGTGCACACAAAATTAAATGAAGGCCCGGTGCTCCAAGATGTCCATTGACGTCAACGTTTTTGACTCATTTTTCAATCGTTGTTCGTCCAAATTCGTCGATAAAACGGTCAGAAATACTTCAATTTAATTGAAACTTTCACAAAATGACCTTCATAGGTTATTGTGATGTCATATGAAATATCATTCATTTTTATGCGCTTAAGGTCTCTCCACCCTTGATAATTTTATGGTTCAATCCATGTAATTGTTGCTTAAATTTGAAGATCAATATATAAACAATCAAACTGAACTTAAATATTGGTATGTTACGGATATTTTTTATTATAAAGGAGCTAACAGAGGTACACTATCAGAACAATTATAGCGACGACTGCTCGCCAATCTAACAGCACATAAGTTCTTTTCTGATTTCCATATAATAAAGTTGCTTTAGAAATATTAATAATCACAATCCCTCATTTCATGTAATGTAACATTTTAAGGCCATTTGAACTTGCCTGTATGCATAATATCACATTTACAGTGCATTTTGAAACAATTTTTCACCAATGAAAAAATACAGTTTAGGAACAGAACATGTCTATAACTTTTTAAATAATGGTTCAAACTCACTGAAATTTGGAACGTTTGTTATTTATTATACATCCTACCGAAATCTGCAAAGAAATATTTACCTTGCCATGTTAAAAATGTTCAATTATAGTGTCTGTATATGTCTGCCTATGTACGGTTTTATCAGTTTTCATTGAATTCAGCGATTCCAACCCAAAAAACTCTCTAAATTGTCAAATATAATTGTGTCATTTCACTTTACATAACCCAAAGTGGGTTCAAACACAACTATCAATCAAGAAATATTGGCTAAACCATGAATCACATTACACTAGTATTAAAACCAATAACGGTAAAATATCCCGGAATGCTTTCGGTGACGTCATGCGACAATCGAAAGACCTTAAACGGTACATTTTATTAATAAGGAAAAATGCGTACAAAATATAAAAAATTAAAACAAACTGACATGCTCCGTGAACCATATCTTATCCAAATAATTACGCTGTATATTTTTTATGGTGCATTTAAAAAAAAAACAAATAAATACGTCAAGATTAAATCTGATAAGTTTTGCTGGTATCATGCGAATAATCCGCTCACAATCGAACTTGTCCGCGAACTTTTCTAACAACCCTCGTACACATTAGGTTTTACATAGTAAAAACGCTTAATATATTTCTTTTTTTTAATTCCTCATACAATGGACATGATTCGTTTCTATTAACTTCAAATGAACTATTTAAAAATATGTTGCGTACTTCGTTTTTGTGGAAATTAATGAAATGCTTGTATCATGTTACTTTTCTTTGTAAACTACAAAACCCCGCGAAATAAAAAAAACCCCACCTGAAATCAATTATTACCTCATGTAAATCCAGACGTCATATGATTGCGCCCATGGGAAAAGGGCCTTGTAACAACCGTTAATGATACAACACCGCTTAATGATATAAATAGCATTAAGCGTTGCAATTGCAACGCTCAATGCTATAAATTCTTGCGTTAACAGTTGACATGTCCAACTGTTAATGATAGAACCATTTTAACAAGACCTTGGACTTTCATTAGGATGTAGCTATCTATTTCTTGCGTCAATACAAGTTAAAAATGACGCGGTTTGAAGCGAAATATGCACCGATTGCGTAGTCTTAGCTCAAAAGCCAAACAAATCTTGTTGATTTCAAAGAGCCATGGCCGACTGGCTAGCAATGAAATAGACATGCCTACGTCACATTGCTGTTTGACACAACTACCCAAAGTCCAAGCTCTTGTTAAAATGGTTCTAAATCGCCGCTTAATGATAGAATTGTATTATTAAGCGTCACAAATGCACAGCAGCCTTAACGCTTAATGAAATAAGCAAATATCGACAACCTCAACCCCTAACGATACAAACTTTATATCATTAAGCGTTGCAGTTGCACCCTTTAATGATAAAAAATTGTAAAAATGAATGAAATTAAATCTTTTTATTTTTTTCAATCATAATTTTAGTTTTTAAGATCAATTCTATGTTAAAATCAAAATTGTATATAGGAGTTCCGGCACGCATAGTCACCAATTATCTTTATACTGCATACAATGGTACATATTGATGTAATAGGTAGCTAGATAACATATTAAATTTGTTGCTAAGGGCTACCATTGCCATGGTAACGGAGACCAAAGATACAAAAATAGCAAATCTTATCAACTTTAAAGCAATATAGAATTAATTTCAGCTTATCTAAGTTATGAATATTAATGTAAAATTTTGAATTAACTATTTGATCAATTTTCAAATTATAAAAAAAAACATTGGTGGGCAAATCAACATCTAAAGAATGTTTCAATGGACAGCGAAAATTATTTTGAATTTTGAAAACATATTTTCGTATTTTTTTAAATACCAAAGAAGTTATTATTGAACCAAACTCATAGATTATAGCTGTATTTAAAATATGCACGTCATATAAAAAAAAATGAAATAAGTTACTTTGGTAACAAGGTTAAAAATAAAAAAAAAAATAAAGAGAAAACCATAGTGATTCTGTAAAGCGAAAATGCTTGTTTTAAATACAATTTAGAACCATTCTTTGTTGTTATTTGTGGGAAACATGTTAACTAAATAAAATATATCAAATATATTCAAGCATTATTGAGCATCGTTAAATTGCCATTGCTAAGAAAATATGTAAACTTAATTCAAAAATTCTTAATTGTTCAAAACGACATTGCAACGGCCATTTATTTTGCTAAAGTGCAGCTTCAGCTTATATTACATGAAAGTTGAGAACATGTTTAGTCATTCCAATCATTAATGCTATATGTCTCCAAAATAGCTTAAAACAGCCATTTTTCTATCGTGTGTCTCTGTTACCATGACAACCAGTCTCCATGGCAACAGTTCAAGGTTGTCTTGCATCTTTATATACCAATTCTAAGGTATCAAAATACGAAACATATGCATGAAGAAAATCGGACCACCAAATTTTGATATTTATAGAGAATACATGTATATCTAAATTATTACATGTATCTTTAATGTTTCTGCACAAGTTTTTTAATAATGATATTACCTTATATAAAAAAAAAAAACATGCAAAATTATGATAGATTTTGAGAATTGAGCAAGACAGCAAAATATGTCAGATATTGTATAAATGTCAGTTAATATAACCCTTACGAGTAGCAATTTATCATTTGAAGGTAAGGGGTGGCTTGATCACAGACCCCCCCCCCCCCTTCTTTCATCAACATCATTGCCAGATCAGAGTCTAAATTACTCATATAAACAAATAACTTATTCGTCCAAACAAATCCTAATTCGTCGAACAAATCCTAATTCGTCCGAACAAATAAGATTTATTTATGTTTTCATCTGGCCATCCACGCGGCCGTATTAATTCATTCGAACAAATAAGATTTTTTTTTTCATCTGGCCCTTCCATGCTGCCCTATTATAATCATGTCATGGACAAAAAAAATGAAGAACTAAAATTATGAAAGAGGCAATTTTTTTTTACTACCGAACACTTTTTTAATGACCAAAATCAAAATAATTATTTGATTTTTAGTAACAACTATATGTAATTAAAAAGTTAAACGAGACTTACCTGGAAGGTGAAGTTTGACTGTAATTTCTTCGACCCAATTGGGTGCCGAGGGATCAAATGAGATGATAAGATTATCGCGTGGTTCATACTTCAGAGCACATAATTTGGATTAATTAACTTTCATTAAGGGCGGGAAAATATTTTTAAAAAATTATTCTTTTTCGGGTTGGGCATTTGATCCCTCGGCACCCAATTGGGTCTAAGAAATTACAGTCAAACTTCACCTTCCAGGTAAGTCTCGTTTAACTTTTTAATTTCTTCTCCCCCAATTGGTGCCTCTGTCTCAAATGAGACTTTAGAGCTGAATCCAAATTTGTGGTAAAATATACCTTATTTAATAAAACAAAGACATTAGCTCATTGAAATTTTATTTAAAACAATCCAATTCATGTACATGAAATATCATATCTACGAATAGTTTTTCAACAAATTTTTACTCATTTGTACATCAAGACCAACAGGTTTCTTGTAAAATTTTCTAAACACGGAGTCCTTAGACCAGCCAACTGTCCGTATGATAGTATCTACAGGGATGCGCATAGCGTATGCGGCGCTGGTGGAAGCTGCCCTCGTGCTGTGAGGTTTGAAAATACTGACATCAATACCAGCTTGTTTCATAACGGTTTTCAGCCATCGGCCGATGGTATCCCGAGACACTGGTTTGTGCGGCCTTTGTGTCGTAATGAACAGTTTAGTCTCTGAGGCACGCAAGTGTTCAGTACGCTGCAGGTAGTGCGTTAATGCATTCACAACACAGAGATCGGTGTCTTCGTCATATCTGGACAGATTCATTTCTCCCAGATGTTTCTTATTGTTTGACGTTTTCAACAAGTCACCAATTACAATTTTTACACAAGAGTCTTGTAAATGTATGTTTCTTATGTCTATCAAATGAAGAGTCTGGCCTCGTTGACCTGATAATAAGGCTAACACATAAGCAATTTTTGCGATAACTTTAACAATGTTAAAGATGAAATTGGCGTTAAATTTTTTAAATACTTAAGAACAATATTCACATCCCAAGTCACGTTATATCTCGGTAAACTTGGTCTAAGGGTAAAAACACCTTTCATAAATCTTCGTACAAGAGGATGAGACCCAACACTTACACAATTTTCTAATTGTAAAAATGATGACAATGCGCTTCTGGCGGTATTAATACAACTATATCCCAAACCAGCATTATACAATTCAGTCAAATATGTTAAAACACTGTCTACATTTGCTTCAAAAATATTAATTTTTCTTTTATTACAAAATGACACCCATTTCTCAATATATGTCCGATATTGTTTTTTAGTGGATTCTCTCCATAATGATAATAAAATGGCTTGAGTGTCTTTTGATAGGCCTCGACTTTCAAAGGATTTCCCGACACACGGAATGCTCCCAGCCTCATTTTCTTCAGCGGGTGGTTCCTCAGAGGCTCGTTTGGAAGAGTTAGTAAATTCGGTATGTTTGGTAATATGTAACTTTGTTCGCAAACCATCTGTAGTAGCTGCGGAAACCAATGTTGTGTCGGCCAGATTGGTGCAATTACAATGGCTTCCGTAACGTCCGTGGATATCTTTTGAAGTGCCGATCCTATCTGACTGAAAGGACAAAATATGAAACACATTACATTTCTCCACAGTATGCTAAAAGCGGCAATTGCCTGTGCGTTTAAATCGGGAGTATAAGACATATACGGTTTGAATTGAAAATTGTGCCTAGATGCAAATAAATCGATGTCACATTGACCAAATATTTTGATTATCTTATCGAATACGGCAGTATCTAATTTCCATTCCAAATCATTATTTTTGTGGCGGGAAAGAAAATCTGCCTCCGTGTTTTCAACTCCTGCAATGTGACTTGCAGAGAGCCAAATATTCCTATCCATACAAAACTTCCAAATAGATGTTGTTAAATTGTTAAGCGATTCAATTTTTCCACCCATTTTTGAAATATAAGTTACAGAAACCGTATTGTCCATCAAAAATTTCACATGGCAATTTTGCATTTCTTCACAGAAAGTTGTTACTGCTATCAACCCAGCTTTAAGTTCTAAATAATTAATATGATGCTCTCTGTCACTAATTGACCATTGTCCTTGGATACATTCACCGTTACTTTCGTTAAATGCGCCCCACCCTGATTGTGAACTGTCTGTTTTTAATGTTACTAACGGGACGTCAACATTAATATATCGTGGAAATAAAGCTACGTTATTTATCCACCACTTTACGGTTTCTTTACTAGAATCCGATAATGTTAATTTTGCTTCAAAGTTTCCACAATTTATTTTTAAATGTTTGTCCTTCTCAATTTCAAGAGACTTGTAATATAGAGGTGCATGCCTAACACCGGGTTCACTCGACACAAGTTTACCAATTAATTGTGCAAATTCGCGTATAGTCACTTTATGACGGTTAAAGCTGAACACCGCTCGTAAATAGGCACCATCACACAGATACCTGGTATATAAACCCTTCGATTTCGTTACACCCGATTGCACACCTGAAACTCGTGGTCGACATGTAGTATTTCTGTCGTGGTCTTTGGATTTTATACATTTATTTCTTATTCTGTGTGCATATTCTGTTTGTAAATAACGCATTGACCAATTTATTTGATGTTAGTATTCTCCTGGCTTGAAAAAAGTGCGTAAAATTTGATAATTTCATCGCGACCGAGTAACACGGCGAGACAAGATGTACGTCCACACAGGTGAGACCTCTACAGCGAAGTACTTTGAACGGTTTAGAGGTCTGACCCTTATATAAGGGTTGTAGGGACAGCAGTGATGAAAGAGAAATATGGCGGACAGTGCCTATTTACGAGCGGTGTTCAGCTTTAATAATATCTTGACATTTTTCCTTGATAGATATGACGCGTTCTTTTGTTAGAGCTACTGTCATAGTTTCAGAGTTAAATTCTCAAATCCTAGAAATTGAATACATCTTGTCGGTCTAAATATGGATTTATTTTCGTTGATAGTTAAACCAAGAGTGTCCAGTAAATGCGCTGTTTGCTCTACATTTCTTTGGCATTCTAATTCTGTGTTGCTTATTAAAAGCGAATCGTCTATGTAGGCCACATTAGCATGTCCGCGTTTTCTTAAAGTAGCTAACACAGGTTTTAACAGTTTCGTGAATATTCGTGGGGCTGATGCCAATCCCATGGCCAAACACGTGTATTGGAACTTCTGGCCTTTCCAATAAAATCTCAAATATTTTCTGTCGTCCTGACACACATTGCACGAATAATAAGCGTCTTGTAAATCAGTCGACGCAAAATAACAATTCCTTGACACTAAGTTGATTGCGGACGACAACGTTTCCATTTTAAAATGGTGATATTCCACAAAGACATTCAAGTGTTTTAAGTTTAATATAACTCTGAACTTCCCATTTTTCTTTGGTCTGACGAAGATATTTGAAATAAATTCGTTTTCATTATGATCTGCTACTTCTTCAATAATCTTCTTTGACCTATAATACATAGCACCCGAAATTCGTCGTTATTCTCGGGTTGAATAATGAACTCTCGTCTTCTTTGTGATAGATCACAGTAGACGTACGTCATCAATTTGAGACCGTCCATTGCCAGGGTTGTGAGGTCCTTCATTGACGGGCCCTCTCCTTTTTGCTTTGCATTAAGCAGAAGATTGATCTGCTGCAGTTGAGGCACAATTGCCTTGGCTACCAGGGTCTGAGTACGTTGAAGTTTAATGTCTTTATTTCGAATTTTTCGACTGAGGTGGGCGCGAATTTCTTCATTTATCTTAGGTGGCGGCAGATTAAGCACATTTCGTGGTCGATTATACTTCTCGCTCACTTCCTTGATCTTTTCAGCATTGAGCACTGCACGCACACCATCGCTAGTAACTTTAACCAGTTTTTCATGAACCGGCTCACCACATTTTTCCTCTGTGCCGAAACATTCGGCCAGTTCATCTAAAATAGAGTCGTTGTCGAACTCTTCAACTTCATCTACTTCATCAACTAAATCCCCGAACTCGTCCTTTTGAGTTTTCTCTTCATCTTCTTCGTCCGAAGACACGTCACTTAAATCTTTCGAGGAACACGGTTGATTTTCGGCTTTCCGTTTCTGTCCTCGTCTTTTCAGTTCACAGACAGATGATGCCAAAGAAGCAATATTATTTTGCATTTCCTTCATTATCGTCAGTATTGATGATTTCACTGGAGCCTCCTTTTCTTCCGAAAGGCCATCGGCCATTTCAGAATGCTCAGAGTTTTCACTCATTTTATGAATATGCGTGAATTACGCAAATGTCAATGCGAATAACTCGCAAAATAAAGCGTCAATACGCAGTTCAGCGTTAATACGTAGTTTAGCGCTAATTACGCTAAATGTTTTTTGAACAAAGTTATATAAATTTCACAAATCACTACAGTACTAATAAAAATCACAATATAAATCCAGATACATTTGATAATAATTAAATCACGTCTGCTGCTGAACCACGCTAACTTATCTATGAACCACGCGATAATCTTATCATCTCATTTGAGACAGAGGCACCAATTGGGGGAGAAGAAATTAAGGTCTAACAAAAAGACTTCTTGGTCTGTATGGATTTTTTGTGATTGACATTTCGAATAAGATAGCGTAGATGCATGTAAGTGTTAGTTATATATTTACATCTACCGAGTATGATTCCCTCTATTTCTTACGGAAACTTTAGTTAATTCATAGCTCTATAGAGATATCGACACACCCCGTTTATCGATTGGTCAAAACCTACAGCGACTGAAACTGACAGGAAATTGACAGGGCTGAAATTTACACGCCCCGTTTATCGATTGGTCGAAACCTACAGCGACTTAAGAAAAATCACGGACTGCACGAAATTATCATGATGATGTTAGACTCGAATTCCCATAGGAGACGATTTGGCTGTTTCTTTTATCTAACGTACTGATGAACATTAACAGTTATTTAGTTAATTTAACTTACTTTTTACAATTAATTTATTAATTTGTTAAAAGAAAAATGTAAATATAAACATTAAAATGCTTTCTTTGATGATTCATGCGGGTTATGAAGATGGCGATCATTGCAGAAAAAATTTACATAACCCGCTAACGCGGGTTATGTATTTTTTCTGCAATGTCGCCATCTTCATATCCCGAATGAATCACCAAAGAAAGCATTTTATTGTTTAAATAATTACAACGGTAACTTGATCAAAAGGGTCGGATTACGTGGAGTTGCCAGGTGCAGATCATCAGATCAGAAGTAATGCATAGCATCGAGTTTGATCTAATGATCTTCTCCTTGCAACGAGACGTCATCTGATTCTTTAGATCAATTTCATGATCCTCTATCATAATAAATTTATATTCTTTCCACAAGGTAAAAAACAAACAAAACCATTATATTTATTGAACACAAATTACTCTAAATAAACAATTTAAAAACGCAAGTAAAAATAATTATTGTGTACCACATCATTAGCTCAGAGAATGGTGATATTACAAGTAACTTCGCTTCACTTAGCTTAATTCGCGTCTCATTTGATATGATGATTCAGGCCATGCTACTCCACATGATCATAGACGCGGGGACTTTATTTCGCGATTAACTTTCGATAAACTGTTTCTTGACGACTAATCTACCATATACCTGACTCTACCACATATAAATGTGACCAAAATATAGGTTCTCGCCATGTTAAAGTTGGACTTAAGACATGTATTTGGTTGTCTTAAAGATTATGACAGATCTTAAGATAATCATAAGATATGACAGTTTTGTGAAACAGCTATGGTGGGATCTTATGACAAATTTTGGTCTTAAGATAGGTCTTAGTCATAAGATAATTTTGTGAAACGGGCCCCCGAACTCTTGATCATCATCAAAAAACTTGACCTGTATTGGAAGGAATAACATGACTGAACAATTTACATTCCGTGTATTAACTTGCGGTACCGAATCTGATATTGAATGTTTTGAGTAGTAATTAATTTTGAAATTACCGGTTAATAAGAAATCATTATATTCACGACTACGTTTTCGCTACCGATATTGTAACTTGTTGATCTGCCCGTCAGCATCTGTTTACTCGCGCGGCCGACATTTACTTCATGTAGGTCTACCATTTATTTTTCGTCTAAACAGCCTCTGAATCTCTGACGATTCGGGTCCAAGAGCAAGCTTAACAATCTGGGTGAAACCCATAGCCTTTTTATTACACGATAAATACTTTAATCACTGTTTATAAAGGCATTTATATATGTTCACGTCGGAAAACAAGAAAGATAATCCACTTGTGTACAAAAATACCATGAGGCTCCGCACGGGGAAATTGATATTAAAAAGATGTTTAATTTATTTCATCTGTTCAATATTAATTAGTGTTATTTTAATCTAAATTATAGAGACTAGTGAATGAAATATAATCAAAAATAGGTGTTTAATTTATAAGTTGACTTTACATGTAGATCCAGTCGTTTTTTAATTAATATAACTTATTATTCCAAATTGCAAGATATTTAGTTGTGTCATTTTGCTGATTTCTTAAATTAATAATAATAAATAAAATTTAAATTTGATAAATTCATTATGAAACTAAATTCTTAGTGTGTTTCACTTTAGCTTCATCATTTTTTGTACTGTTATTCAAATTAAAACATTTTGAAGAAATTATTTATGGAATTTTATTAGTTTTTTTTAAGGCCGTCTTTTATTCTAGACTATTTTCATTGCAGCAAATTTCATATAGATTAGATATACACTCTGGAAATTGTTATAACTGAATGCTGAATGTTATAAATAAAAAAATGTTTACTTTAAAACTACAAAATGTGGTGCATACAGATTTAAGCGCAAAGGCAAATGCAAGTTAACTTTACGATTGTCATTTAATTGTTGCAAATATAGATTTATACAATATAAGCACCATGCACCTTATTTTTTTTCCCCGCCCTTTTTTTTTCCTGCGGTCGATCAGATATATATTTAGGCGCAATAGCAGTATTATTCAATTGGTGCTTATAAAGTGCGGATGCATAAATTATTTAACCATGGCAAAAGATTAGAAAATATTTGGCATTGTCAGTTGAGAAATAACAGTAGTAACTTAAATGCTGACCTTTACTCACACCACCTTATTGCTTTTCCACTATGTCAGAAGTGCTTTCTTGAAGTGGAAGACTCTAAACATTATTTCTTACACTGTCCAATATATGCCTCCCAAAGAAAATCTCTATTTGAGTATATGAACGACAATTCCATACCAATCACAATTAAGAATCCACTTTTTGGAAGTGATAAACTAACATTTCAAAATAACTTACTATTATTTGATAAAATTCATTTTTACATAAAAAGTACAAACAGATTTAAGTAAGTTAGGTAAAAATGTACACATTGCATAAAAATGTATCAAAATGGGTACCACTGACTTTCCTTACACTCTCTTCTTTTCATTTTTTTTATTGCTTATTTGTTCTCCCCCTTCCCCTCCCACCCCCTCCCCCCATACTTTCCATTTTTTTCTACTCTGTTATCAACTCTTGTTTTGTTATTATTACATGTTTTTTTCTGTTCTTTCTCATTTTTTCTCTACACTACATATACTTTTTTTTTATTTTCAACCTTAGCAATTAACCATTATTTTTCAATTTTTGATTTTCATTTTCCTATCATAAGCTATTTGTTTTGTTTATTTATTTGCATTGTACCTCCTTCCAATGCTATTTATAATATTAATCTAATATACAAAACTCAGTTGCAATATATATGTAGATATATCTTATATAAAATTATATAATTACTCATATTATACCTTGACTACAGGAGAGAACATAAATAGGCATTATGCCTGCTGTTTAATCCATTTCAATGTATCTGTATACTTGAATAAAACACTTCTTAAATTAAATTAATGTGAAGATCATTCAGGATAAAAACGGAAATCTAATGTTTTTTCTTAATCGGCTACTTTCTGTGTTATCAAAATGTGTTCAAAACAGCACAGATGTTTATTGTAATAAATAATAAACTATTAAACAGAATTTTTTAAAGGCCAAATTTACTTCTGAAATTAAGTTTATAAAACCTATTTGTGCAGCGATTAAGTGATCTATAAAAATAATATTTCAATTACTTATCTTGGCTAGCAATGTACATGTACTGGTTTAGATTATTTAAAGCTAGCATTGATTACAAGTTCGTGCATAAAAATGAAACACTAAGTATTTATAATTGATTCGATTTTAAGTTTTTTTCAAATTTAAATTAGTTGTCCAAAAGTTTTGGGAGCCTGATTTTTTTTATATATTTTTAGCTCACCTGAGCTGAAAGCTCAAGTGAGCTTTTCTGATCACTTTTTGTCCGGCGTCCGTCTGTCTGTCTGTCCGTTAACTTTTTACATTTTCGACTTCTTCTCCAGAACCACTGGGCCGATTTCAACCAAACTTGGCACAAAAGAGCCTAAGCTTAGGGGGATTTAAGTTTGTTAAAATGAAGGGCCACGCCCTCTTTCAAGGGGAGATAATTAAAAATCATTGAAAATTTGTTGGTATTTTTCAAAAATCTTCTTCTCAAAAACCATTTGGCCAGAAAAGCTGAAACTTGTGTGGAAGCACCCTCAGGTAGCATAGATTAAAGTTTGTTCAAACCATGACCCCCGGGGGTAGTGTGGGGCCACAATGGGGGATCGAATTTTTAAATAGGAATATATAGAGTAAATCTTTAAAAATCTTCTTCTCTGAAACTGATGAGCCAGGAAAGCTGAAACTTGTGTGGAAGCATTCTCAGGTAGTGTAAATTCAAGTTTGTTCAAATCATGATCCTCAGGGGTAGGGTGGGGCCACAATGGGGGGGTCAAATTTTTACATGGGAATATATAGAGTAAATCTTTTAAAATCTTCTTCTCTGAAACTGATGAGTCAGGAAAGCTGAAACATGTGTGGATGCATCCTCAGGTAGTGTAGATTTAAGTTTGTTCAAATGATGATCCCCAGGGGTAGGGTGGGGCAACAATGGGGGGTCGAATTTTTACATAGGAATATATAGAGAAAAATCGTTAAAAATCTTCTTCTCAGAAACCGATCGGCCAGAAAAGCTGAAACTTGTGTGAAAGCATTCTCGGTTAGAGTAGATTCAAATTGGATAAAATCATGATCCCGAGGGGTAGGGTGGAGCCACAGTGGGGGAGGGGGTCGAATTTTCACATTTGAATATATAGAGAAAAATCTTTAAAAAATCTTCTTCTCAGAAACCGATTGGGCAGAAAAGCTGCAACTTGTATGGAAGCATCCTCAAGGTAGGGAAGATTCAAATTGTTCAAATCATTATCCCGGGGGGTAGGGTGGGGCCACAAT
>WFKH01011926.1:65514383-65527301 GCA_016163765.1 Magallana hongkongensis
ATATATATATATATATATATATATATATATATATATATATATATATAGAACGCCAGCGACTAACAAATCTTAATTTTTATGTTTGAATTTTAGAATAGAGTTACTAATATGCATACACTTATTGGTATGTTTTGGATAATTTCAGCTTTGATAAAGCCATTTAATCTACGTTTTTCTTTGTAACTCTAACATTTGTAATGTAATTAATAAGAAAAGATCACTCCGTGTACAAATCAATATTTTTTTAAGTTGTCAACGTTTTACCAATATGTAAAATGCTTTTACGATTTAATGATAAATATTTTTATCGTATGAACAATTCCCTGGTTTTCATTAGGTATCTCTTCATTCACCCTGAGGACGAAATTTTTGAGGATGGCGATAGCATTATCCTTAACTGTACTTATTATAAAAATAACACTGAAGACATCAGAAACAGAAATATCAGATGGCAGAAACTGATAGGCGATTACTTTAAAGATATATCCCATAATATCTCCATATTAAAGCCAGGTTATTGTCGACAGAGTTGTACCTCGAGGAACTAATAAGCCATGTATTGAATCGTAAAATAAAATTTGTTAATTCTGAGAGCTTCGAATAATGTCATAAAATTCACCTGTTGCAAATGGTGCTTAAAGCAACGCAGTATCAGAGGAAAACAGGAAGATAAACAGGAAGTTAAAATTACAAAAAGGTTAATATACAAAACTCACTCGTTTTTAATACTAGCTTTTCAAATAACATTCACACGTGTGTACATATGTTTGTAATCATAGCTTTATTATACTCCATAAGCTTTCCGAAGCATGCGAAATAATTTATTTGGATAATTAAATAGGGCTGCGCAATAATACCGGTATTCCGGTGTATTGCGGTACGTTGACAAAAAATATCGTATCGCGATACATTTTTTCAATACCGGTATACCGGTTAATTGATCGGGCTCGGAATTTCAATATTCTGATTTGAATTAAAAATGGCTGATGCACTTGTAATCTTTCCAAACACGAAAGGAAAGTCGGAGGTTTTGATATTATGACTGCTCAAAGAGCTTCCCTAAAGCCAAAACGTGTTGATATGCTGATATTCTTAATAAAGAATTTGAAGTAGGCCCTGTTGAAGTTGTAACTTTGTCTCCCTGCAGGTTGACACAATCAGTCAAAACATTCATTTCTTATCGTAACTGTAAATTCATTTATTGTTGTACAATTGTTTTATTGTCTTCTTCCACCAGAACAGTGGACTGCCTAAAATGCATTGTTCCAAATGTACCTAATTAACCGACTACTTGGGTCTAGTCTTGCTATAGATGATAAATCATCTAATGTTTCAAGGTTTTTAAAAAACCGTTAACTGTTTTTAAATTAACCACAGCAATGTTTTATTCTTTTATTTCATATAGAATTATAGAGAACATGAATTATGTATACAAATCTATCAGTTACAATCTATTAACATTTAAAATAAAAATCAAACTCTGATTTAAAAAAATATTGCAATACATATCGCAATACATTTTAAAATATCGCAATATATCGCAATACGAAATTTTCCCCCAATACCCAGTCCTATAATTAAACATTATGCAGCACATTCAAAATAAATTAACTTACCAAAAAACCCCCAAAAAACCAAAAACAATTGAATTCATATCATTGTTAACAGTATACCATAGTGGTCTATTTCTGCTCAGTATTACGAGATATTGTGGTCTATTGCAGTATTCGTTGGGATTTATTTCGTGGAATTTTGTTTCGATGACATAAGAATTAGAAGACAATATTTCTAAAAGTAAACATTTTTGTTTATATTTTTTACTATATTTTTTATTATTATCTTTTTTAATCTTTCTTACATAAACATTTGATGAAGGGGAACATCATTTTTTGTGGTTTTTGTTGTTGATTTGATACACAACATCAAATGAAAGAAATTTAACAACAAAGTTAAATGATAGAACCATTGTCTATTTTAATCTTTTCCTCATCAGAACTTTGTATTTTATAAAATTAAAACCACAACAATTTTGTTGTTTGCAAAAATGCCTCTTACATACAGCCTTTCAATATTCGTTAATAAATCATACGTTTTATACCACTAATGCAAAACATGTATATTTGATTTAATTATCCGCTTTATTTCATATTTATTAAATTGATTTAGCTTGTATGCATTTTACTTTGTCAATTTTTTTAAAGGACGATACATGATTAGGGCCAAAAAGGCCCTCTAAAATAAACATTATCACTTTACTGTAACTTTTTGTTTTCTTTGTACAGATAAACATGTCAAGTTTTTTCATAATTTTCATTTTGATCCAAATCTCCAAAGTTTTGAAATATGTCATTATAAAATTAACCTTTTCCCACCATTTTCGCATTTTAATCATAACAAAACTTGTTTTAAAGCATTTTTGTCTTTCAGAAAAAATGAGGAATTGTTTGAACAAACTTTTTTTTTTATCAAAAGTGTATTTATCCAAGACTAATATGAAAGTGACAATTGTTTTTCTTGTTCAATGTGTCGCTCTATATTTCCCCTTTGAAAAAGGATCAGAACAATGTCAATTTTTGACTGATTCTGCTTGTTTGTTACATATATTTTGATTGTTGATCAGTAGAAATTTCTTTGTGATATTTTCTACATTCCATTACAAAGCACCTTTTTTAAAGTATCCATAGCTGGAAACTCAAGACATTGTAACCTTCTACAATCTTGTCCCGTGCAATGCTACTTTGTAACAATGTCGTTTATTTGTGAACCTCATCAAACGTTTACAGGTTCTCTATAGTGAAGTGATCCGGCGAACCTTTTCATTGCATTACCACCCTCTAAAACGATTACCCTCTGCTATCAGAAGGACATTATTTTTTTACTATTCAACCCCAATCTCCCAAAATCCATCAAGATTACCTTGTCTATAGATATACATACTCGTTTTACACTAAATACCTAGTTTGTTGGTACATACTCCTAACATAAATTAATAGTTTCCTCTACTTTTAAAATAAATTGAAGCTAGATAAAGTCATTTTAGTATATCCATCGTATTTCTTTAAAAATTAGGTAGAATATAATTATGCAATCAAATTCATAGGCTCTGTAAGCAATAAGTTCGACTTAATACATGTACCATGTGAAGCTGTTTTAAACTGTTCATTCAAGAACATTGTAAACTTTCAAAGCCCATTAAGGACTTTAAATTTGTCAAGTAAAAATCTTATATTACCCATTCCGTATGCATAGTCTCTTCTACGACAAATGACGTTATGATGAGCCAACTAATATGCCGTGGCATTTGTGTTAATAGGTGCGGATATGATTATTAAATTCATTTAGGTCATCACAATATATGAGATACTTTATGGCACTTTTTACTCTTAGATCGTTTGGAAAGCATTATTAAACAGAATTTTTTTTATGAAACTAGTCCTTTAAATAAGGAAACCATTAAAATAAATACGCATTCATCAAATTAAGACATAGAAAAGAGGAAGGAATTATGAACATAATGTATTCCTTTTAAATCATATTTTATTTTAATATTAATTCAATGTTTGTACAACCAATTCTCTATTTCTTTTCATGTATTTACAGAGTAACCTCCATTGACCTCGTTACAAGGAAAGTGTTTTCTGTGTTACATGTATTGGGTTTGAGACATATTTTTGTATTTTGTATGCAGATGATTGTATTCATAATTCACTTTCAATTTGATTTTTGTGATTGTAGCTTATCAAAAATGGACGTGAGTTCGATCAACATACGATTATTGCTGACAGGTTTTGTTTTCATAAATAGTAAGTTATCAGTCTATTCATTATCACTTTTTTAAAATAAGTATAACCTGTTGTTGAATATTTTTCTATTAACATGTATTTAGGATTTTATTTCCCTGGTAAAGGTAAAAGTGGGATAAATCTAGAACACCATCGACTAGTATCCTCAAACTTTCATGGAATGATTTCGTAATATTGTCAAAATTATGCTTACAATTATGTATGTTTCAATAATTTCTTATGTTAATGAAGCCAATCAATTAATCATTTTTTTAAATTTCGTTTTATTTTCATAATTTGCCATGATATCAAATCACCCTTTCCCTGTACAAATTTTTATTTCTTTAGATTTTCAATTTGTAAACAGATTTTCGGCGATGTTATGACAATAACCTTATAAATCTATGAACAATTTATATTTTATATTAACATTTTATTATCAACTACATGCAAAAAAAGAGTCTTAAATCATACACAGTTTTCTGGTTTACATTAGGTGTATATCCATTAACCTTGAGGACTGAGGACGTAATTTTCCAGGGGAGCGATACCATTATCCTTAACTGTACCTATCATAAGGATAGTATGGAATACATATCGGATAGAGATATTAGGTGGCAGAAACAGATAGGCGATGAATTTAAAGATATAGCTGTGTTTTCACCTCCTAGAGGTAGAGGACCATTTATTGTTATAGAGATGGAGCCTCTTTACAACAATAGGATAGAACTCATTGCACCAAACACCTCGCTTTCTGCTGTGATGTTAATTAAGGACCCTCTCTGTAATGATCAGGGAGTTTACAGATGTTGGATAGAATACTTTATCGGTAGTTCATTAAATATACAAACAACCAGTCGTTCTATCGTAGCATTCAAAGGTAACTATGTCTGTTTTGTTAACGCTAAAACATTCATTAGTGTACAAAATGAATAACCTTTTTACAAATATGAGAATTGTTTTTACTGTGTTTTATTATGTTCATTGACATGTACTTAATTTTAAGAGTAAATAATGCGGGTCAATATTTTTATTGAAGATTTTATCATTTGAAAATTAAAAGTGCCTTGCTTATCGTTGCGTATACCCTTGATTGTTATAGGCAAAGCGAGAGAACCAGAGAGGTGTCTGTTGTTTCCAAATAAGCTCGAAGAGAATCAGACCATTAATTTAATGTGTAGTGCTGATGTCGGAAGTCCACAGGGAACAATTAAGATTTGGAAAATGTCTCAAAACAACAACACACCTGAATTGATATACACATCCAACGATACATCAGATAAAACAGAACACTGTACAGAATTCATCAGGGTTAACTTTACTTACACTGTAACGAGAGACGACAATGGAGCTCTATTTCGATGTTCATCGCAAAATAACTTCACCCAAGGACCAGGACCTTACAGGGAATCGTCAAAGATTACAGTTATCTGTATGTATACAATTTTGCATGATTACATTATATTTCATAGATTTAGGTTTTATCTACAGTATAACTTCAAAACATCTCAATTTATTTACTATCGTGTTTTAAGTGTAAAATGATATATTTAAGTAGTTTTGCGGTATAAGCTTCCGCCTTTCAGACATATTGCTTAAAATTAATTATTTATTCTTTGAAAAAAATAAGTAATAATCAATTGTATTAAGTAAATATACACAGAATATAAAACTATGGGAATAAGCTGAATGAAAATGATATATGTTACCTG
Source organism: Magallana hongkongensis (assembly GCA_016163765.1). Classification (NCBI taxonomy): domain Eukaryota; kingdom Metazoa; phylum Mollusca; class Bivalvia; order Ostreida; family Ostreidae; genus Magallana; species Magallana hongkongensis. The sequence goes on from WFKH01011926.1 coordinate 65,519,878, forward strand.
TTCAAATCTGTAATGGTAATCAGAGGAATCAAAATTAATAGTTAATTAAAAATCAGCATTGAAAATTTACAATATTGAATCGATGGGTTTAATAAGATGAAAATATATTTGGGATTTATAATAATTTTTCTATGATAATATTTCAGAAAATGATTAAAAAATTTTTGAAATAGGTGCTCAGAGGTTAAAAGTTTATTTTAATATTACAGACGGGCCTGACGAGTCTGCTATCACTCTGACTCCTTCAAAGTCCTTGTATGTTGTTGGAGATCCCCTAACAATCCAATGCATTGCTGTTAGTAACCCGCCACCTGTCTTCGTTTGGAGCTTCAGGCCATACAATACATCTGAAAAAACACTGGTCAAACACGCTCATGTTAACTCCAAACTGGTCTTTGATAGCCTTCAAACCACGGACTCTGGAACTTATATTTGCACAGCAAGCAATACCGCCAAATCAAATTATCCAAATGCCTCCTCCTCTGTGTCCTTATATATAAGGCATTCGGAGAGTAATTACAATGGCTGTAAACAATGCGGATATCTCCAAATATGTCAGCAATATAATACAGATACTGAGTGTGTCACCAACAAATGGGCCCCAATTGCAGTAGTGTTTATCATCACCTTTGTTTCATTTGCAGTTACGACGTTAATTTTGATCATAAATAAAAAGAATAGATCGACAAGCATTACATCAAGCAAAAGTGTTTATTCACAAAGGTACAACTACATGATTATTGTTATTCTACCCAGTGTTTTAACAATGATTCATGAATAAAGCTAACTGGTAGTGCAAAAAAGGAAATGGACTATTATACAGTAAAGTAAAACGATCTATGTAATGCTTTCTAATACAATTAACAAAATTCTGTACCGAAATGAAGTATTTTTTAAAAACGATATTGATTGATAAATGAGTTGTTTCAAGTGTTATATTTGTTACAGGGAAACATTTCTTTATTTCTATAATGCAATTTTTCCCTTCTTTTTCTAGTGCCCAACAAGACGACAGAGGGTACCAGACACACTCTGATTTTGCCAACACGCATGTGTGAGTGTACGCATTTGGATTTCTAAATGATTTTTTAACATTGCGACATGGGAACTTCACATCAAGATAGGGCGGTTAAGGGTGGTTAAGTTACACTATTGAATTTATTAACGATTTTTTTAGATTAAGTTACCAACAAAACATACAGGTTACAGGTAAATACTTAGATATTCATAATCTGCATGCTGTGCTTACACCAAGAAAACATTTAAACTTTTTTTCTGAAAATGAGCTATTTGTTACCGCCAATACTGCAACTAGTCATACCTATGCTGGTTGTTACCGCCAATACTGCAATGCAATTAGTCGTATCTATGCTGTGATGTCATCAGTTTTTGAGCTCAATATATTTGTGTGTAGAGTCCGTGAAATTTATAGTGTGAGGCGGGCTCATGACTATGATCACTTTGTACTGAATTTTCACTGGAGGAAACTACTTAATTGGTGAGTGTTATAGCGTGTATATTGTTAGAATGTATTCCAATGCATATGTACATTGTGCAGTAGAATTATAGTACATTTGATAATTTTCATACTTTAGTGTAGGTATAAAGTTACTATTGATGCATATATGCATGGATATTTCAAGGTCATTATTAATGATACACTGATAAAGCTATATGGAGGTAGTATTTAGTAATTATGAGGCATGTATGCAATTTCACTGGCAATTTCACTGGACTGTGTTGGGTTTGTAATTGATATATTACGGGAGGTAACTCCATTTGCAACATGTATAATATCATTGTAGTTGTCTAGTGTTATGCCTCTTTTTTCACATTTGTCGTACCGAAACTTTGCTAAGACATTTCAGATTTATATAACTAGATGCATATCTTTTTATGATTAATTGAATTTAGGTTATACTGGTATATCTGATAGTCATACATTTCATCATTGTTCACATATATTTGCTAGGATGAATTTGTGTGTTTTTTGAATAAGTTTATTTACAATATTTTTTCTCTATTTTTTGTAGTAAATCGTCTAACGTCTAACGTCTTACGTCTATCGTCTATCTTCTTACATCTATCATCTAGAGTCTACCAATATATTGTTATATACCATATATTCATTGGTCATCAATGGTGTATTGTCTGACACCCTCCAAAAATAAAGACGCATTTACAAGAGTACACTACAGTTTCCTTATTTCACTGGCCAGTACACTATTCCTTTCTTAACTTATTACCATGACACATGGTGACTACGAACAGTGTTCAAAATTTAAACTCCAAAGGAAAATTCAAAACAGGAGCAGAGCAAACACGAACCTCTAAAAAATTAGAGGTAGAATCAGATGCCATAGAGGAGTGAGCATCCTCTGCTGACCGGTTACACCATTAATCATCATTAGTAGTTACTGAATATCTTGATTTGTCGAAATGTAACTTCAAAGTGTTGGTTTTCGCACATAAACCATATGCATTTCCCAACCAAAGGGATTTTTTTCTTCATTCGTGTCCATATCCCTTAAATTACATTGAAAATAAGTTTTATTTGTAGTTTCAAAGAATTTAATTACTCTAAAGAAATTTGTAACCTGCAATAAGTTTGTGTTTTATTTCAGATACTCTTCGTTGCGGGAAACAGGTGAATATACATCGTTGCAATCTCAGAAACCGACAACTGGTGAATATACATCGTTGCAATCTCAGAAACCGGAAACTGGTGAGTATACATCGTTGCAGTCTCAGAAACCGACAACAGGTGAATATACATCGTTGCAATCCAACAAACCGGAAACTAGTGAATATACATCGTTGCAATCTCAGAAACCGAAAACTGGTGAATATTTATCGCTACAATCCCACAAACCGGACACTGGTGAATATACAACGTTGCAATCTCAGAAACCGAAAACTTGTGAATATACATCGTTGCAATCCCACAAACCGGAAATTGGTGAATATACAACAATCGACAGTGTATCGTGATTGACGAACTAGGTCTGAGAAGACAGTTTTTTAATGTACCTCTACTAATTGATTATCAACCTCATTGGGACATATTTACAGATCCATACCGATGCAATTTTTTAAAAATGTTCCGCATGTGTCTGTTTTCTTTATTTGTTTTTTTTTTTATGGCTTTGTTTTCACAATGTATATGTAGCAAATGTAAAACGCACATCAACTTTTTAATGATCACAATTAACCTCCGCCATGAAACATGAGTGGGAGCCAACATGCCAAACATCAAATAACCATATAATTAATTTTATCTTCTACATTTTCGTTTTCTTCATAAAGTTGCTTAACTTGTTTTCTTTACACATAGGTCATCTTTTGAATTGTGGAAACTAATTCTGAGGATTTAGAATACTGTCATTATCTTCAACTATTGCAAATAGCGTATCGGAGGAAAGCAGGAAGTTAAAGTACCGAGAGAATTATTATACGATATTCCGATAATCTTGTTTTTTAAAATACTTTCTCATGTGTGATTGTTTATAATCATAGCTTTCGTGTGGTTGATGTAAAAATTTGAGCCTTTTTTTTTTTTTTTGCTTTAATGTGATGATTAAACGCATGTGCGCAGAATATTCAGAACATATTAAAAAAAATCAACTCACCAAGTGTTTTTTTTTTTACATTGTTTACATTATAGTGTAGTTCCAATTCTTGCTAAATGAAAATTAAAGAAGAGTTGTCTCAATTCTAAATATTTACTTTGCTTTGATACACAGTCAATTTCGTTATTGATTTGATTAATAAAGTCAAAAAGAAGAAATTTGCCAGCAGTATCTAATATAAGAGTCATTTTCTTTTATTTTTTGGTTGATGTAAACTGTTAATGTTATTAGTTTTACATAAAGAAAACCCTTATACAGACTTTTGATATTTGTTCATATTACACGAGTGCTAAACCACTTAAACAATATGTTTTTTATTAAAACATCTCCTTTTCAGACTGAACTTGAGTTAGCTTGTTGCTATTTGCTTTTGCTGTGTCAATCATACTAACTTTAGGATGGCTGCATTAATTTGGTTGGGAAAAAGAATATTAAAATTATTAAGAAGTGAAATTCCAAAAAGAGACAAAAACAAAATCTGTATTTTTTTCTTCAGCAGTTAATTATGCTTGTCCTCGGCTAATCCTCCACCCAAGATAATTCAGTAAGCATCACACGATCAATGAACATTATCAGATTCCATAGGAGGTCACATCATCAACTTTGCTAACAAAAGTTAGCTTGTCCAATAGTTGGTTACCATCTTTCTGTTTGTGGCATGTCATTCAATGCCACCACAAAAGTACTGTAGCACTAAATCTTTTCAGTTTTTTTTTTTTTTTTTTTGTTAAACTGTGATTCATCTTGGAAGTATAAAGGTGCTCTGTATTGGAACCTTTTTTCACATGACCACTTTCTGTTATTGGTAGGACATATGTTTAAATACTTCCCATTAATGTTTCAATATCCTTAAATATCACCATGCCATTAGATGGGCATCTTGTCTAATTCAACATAACTAGATTGAAGTCTTATACTTTAACATATTCTATACATTTTTTTAAAGACAGCTTTTGATATCCTACAGGCCTATGATGAAAATAAATACACTGCTTGTTTTGTATTGTTTATAAAAAAAACCCAAATATTTGCCCTTTATATAGAAGAAAAACTTACTAAAGTTGGTTAAAAGTAGCAATATTAGTACAGTGTATATGCATCATCGTTTTGCACAAAGAAATAATAAATGTAAAGGTTTTCATATAAGCCTCTGAAAGCAGTATCTAAAAACGTTGGACTAAATCATGTACGTTGTGATTTTCTGAAAGCTGTTCAATGAACACTGAATTTCAGCATTTTAAACTACAAAAGCCCAGTGATGACTTTGTCAAGTAAGAATCTAGTTATAAATGTACCAATCCAAGGTCCATTTTTTTACGAATAGCTATCTCGTGCAGCAATTAGTTTTAATAGTAAGGAACCGTCTGATAGTGTTTAGTTATTTGTTATCCGTTCTCTCGTAATTAGTACCTATCACCACGTGTTACTTTTTACGTCACTATTTTTCAGACAAGCCAATCCTTTAAAATGTTTAAGTTGTCTTTTTTATTTACACATATCTGGTTGAATGTTATTCGCGGAGTTCTTCAAGCTAATTTTCTTTTCATTGATTGCTTTTAAATTGTAACAAAATATTTGTCATCTTAAAATCATGCTAAATTATATTGCACTAAAAAACTTATATGATAACGAATTATATACCTTAAGCTTAAAGACACTTGATATAACAACTTTTTTTTCCTTTGGCTTAACCTGAATAACTATGTAAAAATAGCATCAACGGGCTGTAAAAGAAAATTCGATGAAATTCTTTGGCAAATAATCCGTAAGACATATCTTTAATCTTACAAGATATATTTACTAGGTTCAAATTTCAAATTCCAAAGCTTTCCACGAAGTCCCTACGTGGCTTTCTTACCTTAATGATAGTTAAACAAATGCAATCACCGCACTATTTTCACAGTTCGTTTTGTACTATCGTTATGTTGATCATATAAAGTTTTTCGCTCAACTAGTGACAATATGTTAACCCGGCAAATGAAGCATATTTATAGGGTGTATAAATATGACAGTATTTCTTATTACATCATTATCACTTAACATGGTATCCAAAGACGTTGGTCGCTTGCTTGTGCTCTCAGCTTTTGTAGCAGTGTGTGCTGTTGTGCTGTTTTCATCAGAAGTCGATGCCAGAGGTAAGATTGATAACGAAATTACCCTTTTCCATAATATTTTGATGACTAAAGCCCTATTTCAATATATGTTATTCTTTACCTTTTTAACAAAAGACTCTCTTATTAAACTTTGTAGTGTTCACACAAATCATATAAATTATGTCTTAGAAATTTATTAAATGGACTACGTCTTAGAAATCAATTTGTTTTTTTTTTTATTTTCCTTTTCATAAGGATTACTTCTTAATTAATTTCTTATTTCGCTTTGGTTTTAGGATATGGTGATGTAAGTATTTTGAAAATTGTTTTCAATGATAATCATAAATTAAAAATATTTGATGAACAGTTTGTTTTTTTTTCAAACTGTTAGTACTAGTATCATTATATCTGCTTTTGTTTTAATTAAGTTTTCTAAAGCAAGTTTCACCGTATAAAAGATCCGAAAAACACATTATCAAAGGAGAACGAAGGGGGTATGCATATGGATTAAAGAAAAGAAGACGTTTAGGAAATTCGGACACAAGAGGAAACAAGGAAAACTTTGGACGATGAAGAGGCTTGGGCAAGCGTCTTAGAGGAGGAAAGAGAGGGCGTGGTTATAGTTTGAGAAGAGGTCACGGAAAGAGAAATCGAGGATACGGTCGTAACCTCAGAAAAAGTTTGAGAAAGTATAAAAGTGGAAACCGAGGACGGGGTTATTGAAGACGATTTGGTGCAAAAGTAGGGGAGGAAAGTTCAGAGGAAGGAAAAACAAAGTATGGAAAGGAAAGAAATACAGGGTAAAGCAAGGAAAGGTTACCCTAAAAAGAAGGATGAAAATTGCTGAGAGTCGAAATAGCATCAGATCATAACTTTTATTACATTGCCATGATTGCAATGTTAACATAGTAATAAATAGTAAAATACAAGACAGGCTGTGTATTTTCTTTAAGATATCATCAGTAATTAAAGCATTGGTAGAGAAATATCGGAATTTTATGGTAATTTTAGTCTAAAACACTTATTTGGAGTAACCCTGCACCCTGTAAGATTTGACTTTTATCAATTCCGCAATGTCTTCAATCCTAGATGTTATAATTTAGCATTGGGAAACAGATGTGTGGCATTCATCAAGCTCATTCATCAGACTACAAAGAGAACTAGATGCTGTCATTAGACAGTAATACCCGCACCAAGTGTTTGCCCCTAAATAACACTGTTTTGTACCAGTTTTAGTAAAAACGAAGGCCACGTGCACATAATACACCATTAACGGAACCCACGGGTTTTCTATCTGTTACACTGCAGTGTAACGGATAGAAAACCTTTGGGTTCCGACGATGATAATACACATGAGCGGCCCTTTATGTACAATTTGTGGTTGAACTGTTTGCATGTGAATTTTCAGTTAATCAATAATCTTTTCATTTCATTTCATAGAAAGTATGGTCTATATAATTATTACAAACAAAACTAAATTATGCCCCCTTCCCTCGGCGGTTGCCGGCTTAATTTAGATTTGCTTCTAGGTGCCAACATCATCGCGTGCACAGATTTAGAGAAGGGATTGGAGTGGGGGGGGGGTGTCCAGACCTTCCCACCCTTGAAAAAAATAATTTATATTAATACATGTAGTAAAATTACCAAACAATACACCTCGGACCCCAATCCCCCACCCCCTGCAAACACAGTTACATACTAC
>WFKH01011926.1:65530627-65562164 GCA_016163765.1 Magallana hongkongensis
AAGAAATTTGAATTTTGAAGGGGGGATCTGGACCCCTGACCCCCCTCTAGATCTGCGCATGGGATAAATGTTAATTTCATGCTACTATTTGTCTACCAGGATTAAATTAAATTTTTCAAAATCTTATTGCACATCTATAGGACAGTCCCTATCATATCTCAAGATATGATGTATCTATTCATTAAATAATAAGGGGAGTTCTTGGATCTAGGTTTTTTTAGGAGTGATAAACGTCAATTTTCTGCTATTATTTGACTCCCTAGATGAAATTTAAATTTTTAAAACCTTACTGCACATCTTTAGGACAGCCTCTATCATATCCCAAGATATGATGTGTCTATTCATTAAATCATAAGAGGAGTTCTGGGATGTAGGTTTTGTTTAGGAGTGATAAACGTCAATTTTTTGCTACTATTTGACTTTCTGGATGAAATTAAAATTTCTAAAACCTTATTACACATCTATAAGACAGCCCCAATCATATCCCAAGAGATGACAGAGCTACTCCAAAAGTTGTAAGAGGAGTTACAGGAACCATACTTTTTTTTGCAAAAAAACGTCATTTCTTGTTGCCCCCTGATCCCTGTGATGAAAAAAAAATTCTGAAACCTGATCACACTTCAAAATGACATTCCCAATCATATTCTAGAAGATCATTTGGCTACTGCAAAAAAAAATGACGTTTTTTAAACCAGATTTTTTGCAAAAAAAGTCATTTTTCAGCCACCAAATGACCCCCAGGGCAAAATTGAAATTTCCGAAACCTTATTGCGTATCTATAGGATACCCCAAAACATATTCCAAAAGATGATTTGTCTATTGTTGAAAATGTAGGAGGAGTTCGAGGAAGAAGGTTTTTTGTGAAAAAACGTCATTTTTTACCAATTATTTGACCCCCAGGACTACCAGAGAATTTTTGAAACCATTTTACAAAACAACATGACACCCCCAATCAAACTCCAAGAGTTCAGTTTGCTAGTTTATACGATGTAAGAGCAGTTTGAGAAAGTAAAACGTGACAGACGGACGGACAGACGGACGGACGGACGGACGGACGGACGGAACAGGACAACAACAATATACCCGAACTTTCTTTAGAAAGTGCGGGTATAAAAATTAAACATTGTTTTAATAAATCTGCACCATTTTTAAAAACAAATTTAACTATATTCCGCCAACGTAATTGCTATAATTAAAAATAAATATTTTTTTCTTTATTTTACTTTACTTTAAAACATATCCTTAGGGTTTTTAAACCAAAAAACGGTGTTTTAGAAAATATGGTGAAGAATTTAGCATTCAAGTATTTATTTCCTTTACACGAAAATAATATTGAAAAGTGCTATATTACATGTAAAAAAAAGTCTTTAAAGAAATGGTTACCGTAGCTTGATGGATTAAAAGTAGCAAAAAAATGACATGTTTTACCGTTTCATCCCCTCAAGAGCTCTTTTTAAATTATATGAGATCGAGAAATTTTTGACAATGCTCTTGATATCAGAAAATTATCCACCATTAATAAATTATCACAAACCTTTTAAAACAGAAAAATCCTTTTTTTTTTCGACACGTATAATGATTGAGCGACATTTAAAGAGAATTTAAGCATTTTATATCATTTAATTTATTTTGTCACATGAAAAAGTATAAGTCACGCCAATAAAATGCTTGGGGCATTGTGTAGTTTTAATTTAAAAGCGGCTGTAAAATGCCGTAAAAATATTCTGAAATTTTATTCCAAAATTAGATCTATTGTTAAATTCCAATTAGTCAGACCTATAAATTTTAGACTTATGGAATATGTAGCAATATCTTTAGAAAATACTTTGTGTACACGTGTTTTAACGTTTTATAAAATAACGTTTTCAAAATCAATACATTTTAAGAATTTTCTCTTCGACCTAAAATAATTAAATTAAATGGTAACATATTTGTCAATTTGAAAACGAAACAAAAAATTTGACCGTGAAGCTATTGAGGCAGCATGTTGCCTATAAGCTGTTTAGAAAAAAATCAGTATGAATCGCATGAATGTGCAAATAGGGAAGAAACGATCAGTTATCTTTAAATTTGACAATTTCATTAAAACTAATTAAAACAAAGTATACATACATGCGTATATTTGCATTTAGAAGATCTATGAGGAAAATCACTCATTTTCGGGTCTCTAAACTGAATATGTTCACGCTATAAAATAAAAAATAATCGCATACGATTTAATTTTTAGAGAGAAAATATACTCTCGTGGTTGATTATTGTATAATTATATGTTTTTATATAAAAATTAAAATTTTGTTCTTTTAATCTGCTGCAAAATGACAAGTATGTTTGTATTCACAACAGAGCTATATAAGGCGATTGGGTATTACTGACTCCATAAGCAAGGGAGGTAAGCCGCGACAGTCGATGTTCCTTTTCCCGATTGAGTGATTTTGATAGACTGTGGCGCTGATATTTTGCATAAAATATTCAAAACACAATGCCAGTCTTATTAAATACTAGGCACTTATGAACTCATCCCATATATAACTCAATATGCTCAGTATATCGTTTCATATGACCTTTAATGTTTCTATTATCGTAAAAACAAAATGTATCCTATACGTATATTTTCATTGTAGCATTTGTGCATTGACTTCTTTCTTGGACGCATATAGGCGCTATTAATATATTATCTGCTCCTATCGGAAACCTGCTTTAGCCAGTGTCTATCAGGCTGTGTCCTCTTATATGATGTCTAATGTGTGATACTTTATAACAGTTCTTACTCTTAGAATGCCGTGAAAGTAATATTTAAAAGATTTTTTTCACATCATAATTCCTTAAATAAGGAAACAATTAAACAATTGAAATAGTTATGTATACATAGAACACTTAGCGAAGTGGAAGGAATTAAGGACATGGTTTGTTTGTTTTTTTAACTCGTGTTGCATTTTATATTAATTTCATGTTTGTACAACTAATTCCCTATTTGTTTACTATGTATTTACATGGTAAAATACGTAAAACTTGTTACAAGGAAAAAGTATTCTGTATTATTGATTTGGATGTATTTTTATGCATTTTTATGCAAACGACTGTATTCGTAATTCATTTTTAATTTGATGTTTGGGGTTGTAGCTTATCAAACATGGACATGAGTTCGACCAACATACGATTGTTGCTGACAGGTTTTGTTTTCATAAATAGTAAGTCTATAGTTCATTTATTCTTACCTGTTTTTTGGAATTAGTATCACCTGTTGTTGACTGTTTTAGGACAACCTATATTCAGGATTTCATCTTCCTGTTTGAGAGCAGAAGTGGAATATATCTAATAAAACATCGACTAGTATATTAAAACGTGAATGGAAGGATTTTGTAATGTCTCAATTATGCTCACATTTACTTATATGTTTCAATTGATTTCAGATATTAATGACTCAAATCAATCCCCTTATATCTTAAATTTGCCATCACATTAATAAAAAATAGCCCATCCTCTGTACTTTTTATTTCCATAGGTTTTCAAACTGTATACAGTTTTGGCAATGCTATGACGATATAATGATAATGATCAAATTTCTTTTACTGTGTACTACATGCATTTAAAAAGTCCTTAATCATAGTTTCCTGGTTTTCATTAGGTGTATCTCCATTAACCATGAAGACTGACGACGTAATTTTCCAGGCCAGCGAGAGAATTATTCTTAACTGTACCTATCACCAGGATAGTTTAGAGGACATATCAGACAGAGATATTAGATGGCAAAAACATATAGGAGGCATTTTTGAAGACTTGGCTATATTTTCACCGCCTGGAGGACCAAAACCTTTCATTGTTAGGAATATGCAGCATCTTTACAGCAACAGGACAGAACTAATTGCACCCAGCATCTCACTTTCTGCTGTAGTGATAATTAAGGACCCTCTCTGTAGTGATAAGGGAGTTTACCGATGCTTGATAACGTACGATGATCCCTATAGATTTTATAAAATACAAACCAGTCGTTCTATCGTAACATTCAAAGGTAGCTATGTCTTTCTGGCTAATGCTAAACTATTCAACAGTGTATAAAATGAACAACCTTTTACAAAATATGAGAAATGTTTTTTTTCTGCGTTTTTTTTTTTTTTTTTTTTTTTGTTTTTTTTTTTTGTGTTCAATAACGCCTACATCTATTTAATTTTAAGGCTAAATATTGGGGTTTTTTCAAAAAATGTTAGTGAAGATTTAAAGATTAAAATTGTCTTGCTTATCAACACGTATACCCTGAAATGTTTCAGCCAAAGCCAAAGAACCAGAAAAGTTTTTGTTGATTCCAAATGGACTTGAACAGAATCAGTCCATTAACTTAATGTGTAGTGCTGATGTCGGAAGTCCACAGGGAACTATTAAGATTTGGAAAATGTCTCAAAACAACGACACACCTGAATTGATATACCTATCCAACACTACAACAAATAAAACAGAAAATTGTACAGAATTCATCAATGTTAACGTTACTTACAATGTAAGGAGAGACGACAATGGAGCTGTATTCCGATGTTCATCGCAAAATAACTTCACCCAAGGACCAGGACCGCACAGGGATTCGTCAAAGATTACAGTTATCTGTATGTATACCATTTTTCATGCTTACATTATATTTCATGGATTTAGATATTATCTACAATACAACTTCAAAACATCTCAATTTATTTACTGTCGTGTTTTAAGTGTAAAATGATATATTTAAGTAGTTTTGCGATATAAACTACCGCTATTCAGACATATTGCTTAAAATTAATTATATATTCTTCTTTTTTAAAAAATAAGAAATAATTGTATTAAGTAAAGATACACAGAATGTAACATTATTGGACAGAGCTCAATAAAATTGATATATGTTACATGTTCTAATCTGTAATGGTGATCAGAGGAAATAAAAATTAATAGTTAATTAAAAAGCAGCATCGATAATGTACAATATTGAATCGATGGGTTTAATAAGATGAAAATATCTTTGAAATTTATTATAATGTTTCTATGATAATATTTCAAAAAGTGATTTAAAGATTTTTGAAATAGGTGGTCAAAGGTCAAAAGTTAATTTTAATATTACAGACGGGCCTGACGAGTCTGCTATCACTCTGACTCCTTCAAAGTCCTTGTATGTTGTTGGAGATCCCCTAACAATCAGATGCATTGCTGATAGTAACCCGCCACCCGTCTTCGTTTGGAGCTTCAGGCCATACAATACATCTGAAGAAACACTGGTCGAACACGTTCATGTTAACTCCAAACTCGTCTTTGATAGCCTCCAAACCACGGATTCTGGAACTTATATTTGCACGGCAATTAATACAGCCAGACCAAAATATCCAAACGCGTCCTCTTTTGTGTCATTATATATAAGACATTCGGAGAGTAATTACAATGGCTGTAAACAATGCGGATATCTCCAAATATGTCAGCAATATAATGAAGACACCGAATGCGTCACCAATAAATGGGCCCTAATTGCAGTAGTGTTTATCATCATCTGTGTTTCATTTTTAGTTACGACCATAATTTTGATCATAAATAAAAAGAATAGATCGACAGGCATTACATCCAGCAAAAGTGTTTATTCACAAAGGTACAATTACATAACTATTTTTATTACACCCAGTTAAATAGAGACTTTTAACAACGATTCACAGATAAAGCTAACTGGTATTGTTAAACGCAATGGACTATTATACAGAATGCTCTTTGTAATCCTACATAGTATAATTAACATAATTTTGTACCGAAAAGAAATATTTTTTAAAAAACGATATTGAATGATAAATGAGTTCTTTCAAGTGTTATATTTGTTTCAGGAAAACATTTCTTTTTTTTCATTAATGCAATTTTTCCTTCTTTCTCTAGTGACCCACAAAATGACAGAGGGTACCAGACACACGCTGATTTTGCCAACACGCACGTGTAAGTGTATACATTTGGATTTCTAAATGATTACTTAACATTGCGACTGGGATTTCACCCGTTAAATTGGGACTTCACACCAACATAGTGCGGTTAAGGGTGGTTAAGTTACAATTTCGAATTTATTAACGAATTTTTTTAGAATAAATTACCAATAAAACATACAGGTTACAGGTAAATACTTTAATATTCATAATCTGCGTCCTGTGCTTACACCAAGAAGACACTTAAACTTTTTTTCTCAAAATGAGTTATTCCTTTCTTAACTTATTACAATGACATATGGTGATTACGAACAGTGCAACAAATTAAAAGTCCAAAGGAAAATTCAGAACAGGAGCAGAGCAAACACAGACCTCTAAAAAAATAAGAGGTAGAATCAGGTGCCATAGAGGAGTGAGCATCCTCTGCTGACCGGTCACACCAAAAATAGTCATTAGTAGTTACTGAATATCATGATTTGTCGAAATATAAATTCAAAGTGTTGGTTCTCGCACATAAATCATATGCATATCCCAACCAAAGGTTGTTGTTTTTCTTCATTCGTGGCCATATCCCTTAAATAATATTGAAAATAAGTTTTATTTGTAGTTTCAAAGAATTTAATTTCTCGAAAGAAATATGTAACCTGCAATAAGTTTGTGGTTTATTTCAGATACTCATCGTTGCAATCTCACAAACCGGAAACTAGTGAATATACATCTTTGCAATCTCTCAAACCCGAAACTGGTGAATATACATCGTTGCAATCTCACAAACCGGAAACTGGTGAATATACATTGTTGCAATCTCAGAAACCGACAACTGGTGAATATACATCGTTGCAATCCCACAAACCGACAACTGGTGAATATACATCGTTGCAATCTCAGAAACTGGAAACTGGTGAGTATACATCGTTGCAGTCTCAGAAACCGACAACAGGTGAATATACATCGTTGCAATCCCACAAACCGGAAACTGGTGAATATACATCATTGCAATCTCAGAAACTGATAACTGATGAATATACATCGTTGCAATCTCACAAACCAGAAACTGGTGAATATACATCGTTGCAATCCCACAAACCGGAAACTGGTGAATATACAACCTTGGAATCCCACAAACCGGAAACAGGTGAATATACATCGTTGCAATCTCAGAAACCGACAACTGGTGAATATACATCGTTGCAATCCCACAAACCGGAAACTGGTGAATATACAACAATCGACAATGTATCGTGATTGACGAACTAGGTCTTTTAATGTACCTCTACTGTATAATTATAACTTATTGCTTATCAACCTCATTGGAACATTTTTACAGATCCATACCGATGCAGTTTCTTTTTTTTTAATGTTCTGCATGTGTTATTTTTCTTTATTTGATTTCTTTATGGCTTCGTTTTCACAAATGTATATGTAGCATGTATATGTAGCAAATGTTAAACACACATCAACTTTAAATGGTCACAATTGACCTCCGAAATGAAACATAAGTGGGAATTGCCAACATACCAAACATAGATTTACCGTATAATTATTTTTATTTTCTTCATTTTCGTTTTCTGCATAAAGTTGCGTAACTTGTTTTCTTTACACATAGGTCATCTTTTGAATTGTGGAAACTAATTCTGAGGATTTAGAATACTGTCTTCATCTTCAGCTATTGCAAATAGCGTATCAGAGGAAAGCAGGAAGTTAAAGTACCGAGAGAATTATTATACGATATTCCGACATTCATTCGTTTTTAAAATTACTTTTCCATGTGTGATTGTTTATAATCATAGCTTTTGTGTGGTTGATGTAAAAGTTTGATTCATACCATCAAAAAAAAAATGTTCAACTCACAAATTGTTTTCTTTACATTCTTTACATTAAAGTGTAGTTCCAATTCTTGCTAAATGAAAATTGAAGGAGAGTGGTCTCAATTCTATATATTTAAATTGCTTTTATACACAGTCAATTTCGTTAATGATTTTATTAATAAAGTCAAAAAGAAGAAATTTGCTAGCAGTATTTAATATAAGAGTTATTTTCTTTTATTTTTTGGTTGATTAAAACTGTTCATATTATTAGAAACCCTTATACAAACTTTTGATATTTGTTCATATTACACGAGTGATAAATCACTTAAACAATATGTTTTTTTATTAAAACATCTACTTTTCAAACTGAAAGTGAATTAGCTTGTTAGGCTTTTGCTGTGCCAATCATACTAACTTTAGGATGGCTGCATTAATTTGGTTCGGGGAAAAATATTCAAATTATTAAGAAGTGAAATTCCAAAAAGAGACAAAAACAAAATTTGTAATTCTATCTTAAGCAGTTAATTATGCATGTCCTCGGCTAATCCCCACCCAAGATAATTCAGTAAGCACCACACGATCACTGAACATTATCAGATTCCATATGAGGTTGCATCATCAACTTTGCTAACAAAAGTTAGCTGGTCACTATCTTTTTGTTTGTGACATGTCATTCAATTCCACCGGAAGAGTTCTGTAGCACTAAATCTTTTCAGTTTTTTGTTAAACTGTGATTCATCTTGGAAGTATAAAGGTGCTCTGTATTGAAAACTTTTTTCACATGACCACTTTCTGTTATTGGCAGGACATATGTTTAAATACTTCCCATTAATGTTTCAATATCCTTAAATATCACCATGCCTTTAGATGGGCACCTTGTCTAATTCAACATAACTAGATTGAAGTCTTATAATTTAACATATTCTATAGAATTTTTTTTTATTTTTAAAATAACTTTTGATATCCTACAGGCCCATTATGTACAAAATAAATACAATGTTTGTTTTGTATTGTTAACGAAAAAACAACAACTAATATTTGCCCTTTATATAGAAGAAAAACATACTAAAGTTGGTTAAAAGTAGCAATATTAGTATATGCTTCGTCGTTTTGCAAAAAGAAATAATAAATGTAAATGTTTTCATATAAGCCTAGGTATCTAAAAACGTTGGACTAGATCATGTACGTTGTGAATTTTTGTAAGCTGTTCAATGAGCATTGAAGTCAGCATTTTAAACTACGAAAGCCCAGTGAGGACTTTGTCAAGTAAGAATCTAGTTATACGTGTACCAATCCAAGGTCCATTTTTTTTTTACGAATAGCTCTCTCGTGCAGCAATTACATGTAGTTTTAATAGTATGGAACCGTCTGATAGTGTTTAGTTATTTGTTATCCGTTCTCTCGAAATTAGTACCTATCATCACGTGATACCTTTTACGTCACTATTTTTCAGACAAGCCAATCCTTTAAAATGTTGAAGCTGTCTTTTTTTTTTTTTTACATATATCTGGTTGAATGTTATTCGCGGTCTTCTTCAAGCTAATTTTCTTTACATTGATTGCTTTTAAATTGTAACAAAATATTTGTCATCTAAAATTCATGCTAAATTATATTGCACTAAAAAACTTATATGATAACGAATTATTTACATTGAGCTTAAAGACACTTGATATATCAACTTTTTTTCCCTTTGGCTTGACCTGAATAATTATGTAAAAATCGAATCAACGGGCTGTAAAAGAATTTTCGATGGAATTCTTTTGCAAATAATCCGTAAGACATATCTTTAATCTTACAAGATATATTTAATAGGTTCAAATTTCAAATTCCAAAGCTTTCCACGAAGTCCCCACGTGGCTTTCTTACCTTAATGATAGTTAAACAAATGCAATCACCGCCCTATTTTCACCGTTCGCTTTGTACTATCGACATGTTTATAATATAAAGTCTTTCGCTCAATTAGTGACAATATGTAAACCCGGCAAATGAATCATAGTTGAGAGGTGTATAATATAACAGTATTTCTGATGAAATCATCATCACTTAACATAGTATCCAAAGACGTTGGTCGCTTGCATGTGCTCTCAGCTTTTGTAGCACTGTGTGCTGTTGTGCTGTTTTCTTCAGGAGTCGATGCCAGAGGTAAGATTTTTAACGAAATTACCTTTTTTCCGTAATATTTTGATGACTGAAGCCCTATATATGTTATCCTTTACCTTTTTTTAACAAAAAAACTTTCTTATTAAACTTTATAGTGCTCACACAAATCATACGAATTATGTCCTAGAAATTTATTAAATGGACAACGTCTTAGAAATTAATTTGTTTTTCATTTTCTTTTTATAAGAATTACATCTTAAATAATTTCTTATTTCGTTTTGGTTTTAGGATAGGGGTGATGTAAGTATTTTGAAAATTGTTTTCAATGACAATCATAAATGAAAAATATTTGATGAACAATTTAATTTTTTTTTCAAACTGTTAGTATCATTATCTCTGCTTTTGTTTTAATTAAGTTTTCTAAAGCAGGTTTCACCGTATAAAAGATCCGAAAAACACATTATCAAAGTAGGACGAAGGGGGTATGCATATGGATTGAAGAACAGAAGACATGGATTTTTTAGGAAATTCGGACAAAGAGGAAACAAGAAAAACTTTGGACGAGGAAGAGGCCTGGGCAAGCGTCTTAGAGGAGGAAAGGGAGGGCGTGGTTATGGTTTGAGAAGAGGTCACGGAAAGAGAAATCGAGGATACGGTCGTAACCTCAGAAAAAGTTTGAGAAAGTATAAAAGTGGAAACCGAGGGCGAGGTTATGGAAGACGATTTGGGGGCAAAAGGAGGGGAGGAAAGTACAGAGGAAGGAAAAACAAAGGATGGAAAGGAAAGAAATACAGAGGCAAGGCAAGGAAGGGATATCCTAAAAAGAAGGATGAAAATTGCTGAGAGTCGAAATAGCATTTGATCATATCTTTTATTAGATTGCCATTATTGCAATGTTAACATAGGAATAGATAGTAAAATGTAAGACAAGGTGTGCATTTTCTTTAAAAGATCATCAGCAGTTAAAGCATTGGTAGAAAAATATCGGTAGTTTGTGATAATTTTAGTCTAAAACATTTATTTTTAGTAACACTGCCCCCTGTAAGATTTGCCTTTTATCAATTCCGCAATGTCTTCAATCCTAGACGTTATAATTTAGCATTGGAAAACAGACGTGTGGCAATCATCAAGCTCATTCATCAGACTACAGAGAGAAAAATTAAACATTGTTTTAATAAATCTGCACCATTTAAAAAAAAAATTAATTATATTTTGCCAAAGTAATTGCTATAATGAAACAAAAAATATTTTTTTATTTCTTATCTTAAATGTAAAACATATCCTTAGGGTTTTTAAACCAAAAAACCGGTGTTTTAAAAAATATGGTGAAGAATTCAGCATCCAAATATTTAATTCTTTTACACGAAAATAATATTGAAACGTGCTCTATTACATGTAACAAAATATGTAAAGAAATGGTTACCGTAGCTTGATGGATTAAAAATAGCAAAAAATGACATGTTTTACCGTTTTATCTCCTCAAGAGCTCTTTTAAAATCATGTAAGATCGAAAATGCTCCACTATTTATTAATTATCATAAACCTTTTAAAACAGAAAAATCTTTCTTTTTCTTCGACACGTATAATTATTGAGCTACATTTAAAGAGAATTTAAGCATTTTAATTCGTTTAATTTATTTTGTCACATGAAAAAGTATGACAGGCCAATAAAATGCTTGAGGCATTGGGTAGAAAAAGAACGAAAGAAAAAATTGCGGGAGGCAGGAGAGATCTGTTAGTAAACACTGCACATGCACGTTGTAAAATCAAAACACTGCATACTAGTTTCAAAATCAATGCATGTTTAGAAATTTCTCTTTGACCTAAAAAATTTAAATTAAATGTTAACATATTTGTCATTTTTAAAACGAAACGAAAAATTTGACCGTGAAGCTAATGAGGCAGCATGTTGCCTATAAGCTGTTTAGAAAAAAGATCATTATGAATTGCATGAATGTGCAAATGGGGAAGAAACGGACAGCTCTCTTAGAATTTGACAATTTTATTAAAACTAATAAAAACAAAGCATACATACATGCATATGTTTGCATGTAGATGAACTATGAGGAAAATCACTCATTCTCGAATATGAACACGCTATGAAATGAAAAAGAAATAATCACATACGATTTAATTTTTTGAAAGAAAATATACTGTTGTTGATTATTGTATAATTATATGTTTTTATATAAAATAGAATTTTTTTCTTTTAATCTACTGCAAAATGACAATGATATTTGTACTCACAACAGAGCTTTATAAGGCGATTGGGTCTTACTAACGTCATAAGCAAAGGAGGTAAGCCGCGACAGTCGATGTTCCTTTCCCCGATTGAGTGATTTTGATCGACTGTGGTGCTGATATTTTGCATAAAATATCAAAAAAGCAATGCCAGTCTTATTAAATAGACACTTATGAACTCCTTCCAATGTATAACTCAATATGCTCAGGATATCGTTTCATATTACCGTTAAAGTTTCTATTATCGTAAAAACAAAATTTCTCCAATACGTACATGTATATTTTCAGTGTAGCAATTGTGCATTGACTACTTTCTTGGAGGCATATAGGCGCTATTAATATTTTATCTGCTTCTCTTGAAAACCTGCTTCAGCCAGTGTTTATAGGCTGTGTCCTCTTATATCATGTCCAATGTGGGATACTTTATAACAGTTCTTATTCTTGGATGTTGTGAAAATATTATATAAAAGATCTTTTTTCATGTCATGACTCCTAAATAAGGAAACAATTAAATAATTGAAATAGGTATGTATACATAAAACTCACTTAGAGAAGAGGAAGGAATTAAGAACATAATTTATTCCTTTTAACTCGTGTTGCATTTTATATTTACTTCATGTTTCCCTATTTGTTTATTACGTATTTACATAGTAACGTTAGTGAAACTTGTTACAGTACCCGTAACGTTATTTTTTACAATCCTATCCTATCGTATCGTGTATCAATCCTATCGTATCGTGCGTGTATACTGTTCTATCGTGCGTTAATCCTATCATATCGTGCGTGTTTACTGTTCTATCGTGCGTTAATCCTATCCTATCGTGCGTTAATCCTTTCAGGTTTATCGTTCAATTTTAACAGTTTTTCCGTTTATCCTATCGTGTTAATCGTTTCGTACCTTTTCATAAGCAAATAAATGTATTTCAAAGTTGCAAGTCGTTCAGTTCGCCGTATTTGAAAATTTATCGAACACAAATTGTAAAATCCTATCCAGCTTTCTATCATAATACTTATAAATATTATTATTTAGTCTAATTTCTTAATTGTTTAGAACAAAATTAACCAATATTACATGTAAATCATATCTGTAAGCATTGGAAATGAAAAATTAATGTATGCCATCGAAGTTCTTTGGAACAAGGTAACATATTTACCTGTATATTGAATATATTAAATCGTACGCGGAGTGTATACTTCCGTAAACTTTAACTTTTATGCAATATAATTCTTTTTTATGCATCATATTTTACGGAAACAAATGTATTTATGATAGATTTTTATTTAATTAAAATCAGAGATGTATTTTAATTGAACCCGTTATTTCCCTTGTGATATTTGATTTCGGGCTGAAATGTTCTCGGCAATCGGCTAGGGTGTGTGGTAAGGTAATGAAAACAATGTTAACAAATCGTACGCGGAATGTGTATCTGCGTAAATATTTATTTAACTTGTATGTAATATAATTCGTTTTTAATACATCATTTTCTTATACAGAAAGAAATGTATTTATGATAGATTTTATATTTACTTTGAACAAGGGTTGGATTTTAATTATTGAACCAGCTATTTTCCGTGTGATTTGATCTCGGGCTGAAATATTCGCGGCGATCGGCTAGGGTGTTCGGTAATGAAAACAATGTTAACAATACAGAAAATTTATTGATCATTTAAGCTAATAATTTTAGTTAAAAAAATTTAACTGGTAATTTTTAAACATTCTATAAATAATGCAGCTATGATTAACAACTCGGCAATTGTTACTAAAAAGAAATTCCACGTAAATCTTTATTCGTACGTGTTCTTTCTCAAATTCTGCCATTATCAGTATATTCCTGAAGATCGTTTAAATAGATTATACGTTTATCATGAACATCGTTTATCCTTTCCTATCGTGTATCAATCCTATCCTATCGTGCGTGTATACTGGTCTATCGTGCGTTAATCCTATCCTATCGTGCGTGTATACTGTTCTATCGTGCGTTAATCCTATCCTATCGTGCGTGAATCCTATCCTATCGATTATCTTGTAAAAAATAACGTTGCGGGTACTGTACAAGGAAAATGTATTCTGTGTTATTGATGTCGGGTGTATTTTTGTGCATATTTATGCAAACAATTGTATTTATAATTCATTTTCAATTTGATTTTTGTGTTTGTAGCTTATCAAACATGGACATGAGTTCGACCAACATACGATTAGTCTATTCATTATCACTTTTTTTTAAATAATAATAACCTGCTATTGGATGTTTTATGACAACCTTTCTTTATGATTTTATCTTCCTGTTTGAGAGTAAAATTGGGATAAATCTACAACATCATCTACTAGTATATTCAAACTTTCATGGAAGGATTGTGTAATGTTGTCACAATTATGCTTTGTAACAACCGTTAATGATACAACACCGCTTAATGATATAGATAGCATTAAGCGTTGCAATTGCAACGCTTAATGCTATAAATTCTTGCATTAACAGTTGACATCTTTAACCGTTAATGATAAATCGCCGCTTAATGATAGAATTGTATCATTAAGCGTTACAAATGCACAGCAGCCTTAACGCTTAATGAAACAAGCAAATATCGACACCCTCAACCGCTAATGATACAAACTTTATATCATTAAGCGTTGCAGTTGCACCCTCTAATGATACAAAATTGTATGAATGAATGAAAATAAATCTTTTCATTTTTTTTTTCAATTTGCTCAACAATCATGATTTTAGTTTTTAAGATCAATTCTATGTAAAAATCAAAATTGTATATAGGAGTTCCGGTGTAACGACGAAAAGTGCCCCCGTCGAATAGTGACCTGGGGTGAAATTTCTGCGGAGAAAACTGACCCAGGGTCAGTATTCTATGACAAGTAGAGTCCTTTTCTACAGTAGAAAACCATTCCAGACCTGTATATCTACAACCCCCCCCCCCCCCCACACACACACACACACACACACACGTTGAAAACTGACCCCCATAAAATTTTGACCTCACCTATAAACTACATAGAAATTATAGAAATTAAAGTCGATACGTGTAGCATTCATGTTACAATGTCCGGGACGGGGGTGGGTGGGGGGGGGGGGGGAGGGGATAGCGAACGCATATCAAAAATTAAACATAACTAAGTATGCGCCTCCCGTTTTACCCTTTTACATATATTACATCACTTTGAACAAAGCGATGTCTGCGTTTATCTTAAAGTTCTTGTCATTTTGCCTTGTGGAGCCCCTTCGCTAAGCCTTTTTAGGGTTGTGCCCTACCCCCCCCCCCCGATGTATATGCATTATGTGGATTTTTTCCTAAAATTTTTTCTGCTTCCAAAGACGGGGGGGGGGGTTCTTATAAATTCAATTTTTTTACTGGTAAACTTAAATATGTTACCATGGGAGGATAGGTTTGGAATTCGACTTCGTTGTTTTAACCAGAAACAAAGTGGCCAGCTCTTTAAATTAAAAGCTGGCAAAAAATAAACAAAAACAAACACTTTTTTGAATGAGGACTTTTGGTCTCAAGGCTTGACCCCACTTTTTGGCCTGGCCTTAAATTTGGCCCCTACAAAAATTGTTGGCCTCTATTTTGTTTTCATATTTATTTACATATTTGATAATGTTATTGAATTTTACTGATTTAAGTGCAATACACATGAAACATCACACTAGATGGCTTTTAGTGTCTTATAGTGATAATTCTATTGTAACATATTTATGACTACAGGTACATGTATGAGTCATTGATTTTAATAGACTTTGATCAAGTCTGCTTTTAAATTCCAAAGTAATTTAAGAATATAATACTGCCATTGTATTGCCATGGTTTTTTTTCCCAATGTACATTCTACTTAAACTCAGACTGTTCTCAGTATCGGCCAATACCTTTATTAGATACTTGTTTGAGAAAAAAATAATTGCAGAGACCATTTTGTTTTATTCCAACCAATATTAAAGGACACAAAACGTTTTGCGTTGTTCAAATTTAGATATTGAAGTTCTTAAATTGTTTCCTAAATATTCAAACAACACATACATGAAACTATACTCTAATAAAAAGGTAATGATAAATGGCATTGCTGAATCAAGTTATTGGAGGATGCAATGTTGCAGTCATTCACTATGACATTATATCAAACCGAATGCTGTTTACCTGACAGATGCATTTTGTCTAACAAACTTCATAACTAATCAGATCTATAACCGTCAAGTACACTGCAATACTGTAAAGAACCCCCTTCCCGACTTTCTGTATGGAAGATGCAACATGGTGATGATGACTTCGTTATTTTTACTTTTTAAAATTGATTTTTCCACCTCCACAACATATACATGTATATACGTAACACACTGTAAACGTACTACATTTAGCTGTGTATTCTATTTAGCGCTTTTGGCGGAATGCGGCTTCCACTAAATCAAGTACATCGCTAAATGCCATTCATATAATTATGTATTAGAATAGTCACATTCAGGAATACGCTAACTCAAATCCACGCCAACTTGTTCAAAAACTAATTTCCGCCAAATATCGTACACGCTAAATATAACACGTTTACAGTATCTCCTAGATTAAATGACACAATCATATCGGAAAACTTTTGACTATATTGATATTTAAACTGTACAGTCCTTATGTAGTGAAAGTAAACTGAGAGAGATATGTGATATGTCCCTGTTTTACATACATACTTAAAAGAGGATAAAGAAATAGAAAATAAAACATTACAGTTCATAACAAAATAGAAAAAAAAGCACAATAAAGAAACAATTTTACATACTACAGTACTACAGCTTATGACTCCTTATCACATATTTTTCTACAGTCTTCATTAGTACATATTTTTCGGTCAAAAGCCTTTTTATTATAACATTATTTAATTCATGTATATTTGAATTTGCGTTACTTTTATATTTACAAGAAAATATATATTGCTTCACAATACGAACTACCAAGTTAAAAAAATATAATTTTGTCTATTTTCTAAAGAGAACTGATTGTTTATCAAATGTTATTAAAAATCAAACTGTCTCAAAATCTGTTCTGCGACATCAATCCATATTTCTTTTACTACAGTACATTCATAAAATAAATGTCCAATATTCTCTTCATCACAATTTTAAAAAAAATCAAATTTCGGAGTTTTTCCTGTGACAACCGGAAGATACGCCGAATGAAACAAAATAGTGTAAACACATGTACATACATAGGTCTATTGTCCCACAGAGTTAAGTTGTATAAGTGTTTACCGTTTTTGAGATTTTGTGGAGACAAGGGGTTTTTTTGTCTCGGGACAGGAAACGAACAAACGGAAGTGTTCGTTAAAAATAAAAGTTAGTGATTCTTAAACATTTGCTAACGCACGTTATTGTTTATTAGACTAACTAAAACTATCAAAGAAAAACAGTTAAACTAATTTACAATTTCATTTGTATGAAGCCTTCGACAAAATGAAAACCGTTAAACACATCTTCAATCAAATGTCTATTGTCCATGTAAGTTTCGCATCTCGATCACTTACAGTTTCTGGGATCTTGCGGGTACAAAATTTTTTCTTAAAAAGCTACCTGAGCTAATTGAGATATCTCACCGGAAATAGAATTTTTTTTTATTTAACATCACATAGATGACATATGTAAAGATTTATACTAATGTTTTCATTTTATGCAAAATACATTACCTATTAAATAAAATACGTAAAATAGTGTTGCCGGTGACGAACGGAAGTTACAACGAAGAAAACAAAATAGTTTAAACACATCTACAGACATAGGTCTATAATCCCACAAAGTGTAGATGTTCAAGTTTTTTTTTTATAGTTTCTCAGACTTCGTGGAGACAAGGTTTTTTGTCGCGAGACAGGAAACATACAAATGGAAATGAATTTTGAAAAAAATGGAAAGAAAAAACGCCTCAAGGTATTATAATTTTCTACCCCTCTTGGAAATTTCAGGAAAATCTACTCAGTCATCTCTGAGAAACTCTGTCGACTTAAAGGGGGGAAAATAAGAAAGAACGAAAAAACATTACAATCACTATAAGGTCTTCCGTTGGAAACAGACGACCTTAAAAAGAAAGAAAGAAAAACATTACAATCACTATTAGGTATTCTGTTAGAAACGGATGACCTTAATAAACAGTACAATCCCTATAAGTTATTCCGTTGGAAACGGAAGACCTTAATAAACAAAGACTAAAAGATACCATTAAGTACTCCTTCTTGATAACACACGATACATAAATCTAGTTCTTTAGTTTATAGATGATATAATACTGATACATGTACGTCCGTGAGTTAAATGGCGAGAAAAGCCGTGTCTGTAGCACTTTTCATTCCGCTTCATTAATCAGCCGGTCTCCCAGGCAATCCCGCAAAAAATCACGCAGTTGTTTCAAAAATCTAAATATTCAAGGCTTTTATGCTCTTATTTACTTGTGTATAAAGACAATCATGTGAAAGTGTGTCTGCATTCGCTTCTGTTGTTTAATCACAGAACCATCTACTTTTTTATTCAAAAGTTTGTTCAATGTTCAATGTTCAATGTTCAGGGAATCAATATTATCAAACAGTTTCTTAAAAAATGTTTAGAATATGGATTAATTAATAGGGGTACTAGTGTTTCAGTAACATCATAATTTACTTTTTCATGTAAATTTAAGAAAAATGTTTGTTGAAATATTAGATCATTGAAAATTTCTTGTTTAAACGCATTACGTAAAATGATTAGATTATACTATGTCTACATATATAATTTTCTTATCTAGTATGAATACAGTATGGATACACAACTAAGTCATTTATTACTATTCTTTATTTGCGCAAGATATACATCTTATTGCTTTATTAACAACAGTGTTATTTCATTCATTTTTTACAAGTTTGTATCATTAGAGGGTGCAACTGCAACGCTTAATGGTATAAAGTTTGTATCATTAGCGGTTGAGGGTGTCGATATATGCTTGTTTCATTAAGCGTTTAGGCTGCTGTGCATTTGTAACGCTTTATGATACAATTCTATCATTAAGCGGCGATTTATCATTAACGGTTAAAGATGTCAACTGTTAATGCAAGAATTTATAGCATTAAGCGTTGCAATTGCAACGCTTAATGCTATTTATATCATTTAGCGGTGTTGTATCATTAACGGTTGTTACAATGCTTACACTTTTTTTATATCACAATTAATTTCAGATGTTGCAAATCAATGCTCATATTTAATTTTGTTTCTGGAAATTGCCATCACATTAAAAAAACAAATATCCCTTCCTTTGTACAAATTTTTATTTCCATAGATTTTCAAACTGTATATAGATTTTGATATGAAGATATAATGATAAATCTATGATGAACTACATGTTATTGTGTACTAAATGCATTAAAAGAGTCTTAGATCATACATAGTTTCCTGGTTTTCATTAGGTGTATCTCCATTAACCCTGAAGACTGAGGACGTAATTTTCCAGGATAGCGATTGCATTATTCTTAACTGTACCTATGATAAGGATAGTATGGAAGAATTATCGAACAGAGATATTAGATGGCAGAAACAGATAGGCGATAGATTAAAAGATTTGGCTACTTTTCACCTCCTGGAGGTTCAGTACCTTTCATTGAAAAGGATATGCAGCCTCTTTACAACAACAGGCGAGAACTCATTGCACCCAACACCTCACTTTCTGCTGTGATGATTATAAAGGACCCTCTCTGTAGTGATCAGGGAATATACAGATGCCGGATAAAATACTTTATCGATAGTTTTAGAGAGCTACAAACAAGTCGTTCTGTTGTAACTTTTAAATGTATTTTCGTCCTTTAGATTTATTCTTAAATATTCATTTTCGCAACAAAACAAATTTTAAGAAATCATTGGGTTTTTAATTGTACTTTTATTGTTCAATTATATTATTCGTAAAAAAAAACAACTTTTGAATGATTTTTTTCTTTAGTTTGATAATATTTTTGTAGTAAAAAGATGTAGTGTTTCTTACATATTGGTTAATATACCATTGATTGTTTTAGCCAAACCCACAGCACCTGAGGAGTTTCTTGTGTTTCCAGACGAACTCGGAGAGAAGCAGTCTGTTTGTTTTATGTGTAGTGCTGTTGTTGGAAGTCCGCAGGGAACTATTAAGATTTGGAAAATTTCTCATATAACAATACACCTGAATTGATATACCTATCAAACACTACAACAAATAAATCAGAAAATTGTACAGAAACTATTTTTGTTATTACTACTTATTCTGTAAACAGAGACGACAATGGAGCTGTATTTCGATGTTCATCGCAAACCAACTTGACACAGGGTCCAGGACCTTACAGGGAATCGTCAAATATTTCTGTGATTTGTATGTATATTTGTATTGCTGTAAATTATTTTTTATTAAGTTGTTGTTATTAGTTTTGAGTACAGTACAAATTCAAAACGTCTACAGCTACTTGGAAACATGTTCCATATGCAAGTTGTTTTTGTGGTATAAACTTAACTATCGACGCTCAAAACTGTTGATTTTCAGTTATTCTTGTTTAGACATGAATGGAAAATCAATTATCAAGTAAAGATACACACAATATAAGACTATTGAACTGAAGCTGGATAAATATCATATATTTGATGATCTAAGTCATCTGTTGAAACAACAGTATATACTGGAGATAAGTGGAGCTAAACATTAAAAGCTGATTTAAAAACAAGAACAATAATTTACAATAATGAAACCATAATATCAATCAAATAGAAATGCAGAATTTTAATGGGGTTTTTTCCGTGATAAAGTTTCAGGAAGTATTTTCAAAAGCTTTTGAAATGGGTGGTCAGAGGTTGATAATTTACTTTTCTTTTACAGATGGGCCTGACGAGCCTGCAATACATTTGGCTCCTTCCAAGTCCTTGTTTTTTGTTGGAGAACTCCTCACAATCCAGTGTATTACTGATAGTAACCCGCCACCTGTTTTCACCTGGAAATTTCAGCCTCACAACAAATCTTTGGAAACAGTAATCAAAAACTCTCCTGATATTTCAAAGCTAGTGTTCTATAGCCTACAAGCTACAGATTCTGGGACTTACAGTTGCACGGCAACCAATGCAGCTAGACCGAATTCTTCAAACGTGACCTCTTTTGTTTTCTTATCTGTAAGGCATTCGAAGATTAGTTACCAAGGATGCAATCAGTGTGGATCTCTCAAAGTATGTCAGCAATATGAAAGAAAGACTGAGTGTGTCACAAATAAATGGGTTCCCATTGCAATAGTGTTTATCCTCATCAGTGTTTCATTTGCAGCTGCATCGATCGTTTTGATCAAGAATAAAATGCAAAGATCAAAATGCATTACATACAGCAATATTGTTCTTTCACAAAGGTACAACCGCATATTTATATCACCCAGTTGTATTAAAGAACTTCTAAAAACTAATCATTATAAAGGTAACAGGTAGTGTATTAGGCAATTCACAACATAACAATAAAAGAATGTTCTTGTAAATTCTATCTAGTATAATCGAACTAAGTTCTATCCCGAAATGATCTACTTTTTAAACAATATTAATTGTTAAATGTGTTATTTTAAGTGTTATATGTGATAAATAGAAAGAAATTATTTTCATTATTTAATCTCTAAACGTTTCCCTTCTTTCTCTAGTGCCCCACAGGACGAAGGAGGGTACCAGGCACACACGGAGTTTGTCAACACGCACGTGTGAGTCTAAACATATCGATTTATAAATGATTATTAAATATTGCGAGTGGGATTTTACCCGTTTAGATCTTCACACCAAAACAGTGTGGTTATGAATGGTTAAGATATGGTGTTTAATTCATTAATGCATTATTTATAGAATAAAATTCAAACACAACATATTGGTTACATGTAAACACTCTGATATTCATACTCAGCGCCCTATGCTTACACCAAGAAAACACCGAACTTCAGTTCTAGAAATGAGCAATCCTCTGCATGCTTAAGCATTTATTTCTGCTAAATATTTCTATTTGTCGAAATGTAACTTTATAGTGTTGGTTCTCGCACAAAAACCCAATGTTACAAGTTGTTTTTCTTCCTTACTGTCCATATAAATAACTTATAATGATTGAAGTTTGATATGTAGCTTCGAAGAAATTTATTCCTGTAAAGCAATAGGTAACCTGCAGTAAGAATATTTGTATTTCATTTCAGATATTCAGCGTTACAATCTCACCAACCGGAAACTGGTGGATATACATCGCTACAATCCCAACAGCCACAAACTGGTGAATATACATCCTTACAATCTCACCAACCGGAAACTGGTGGATATACATCGTTACAATCTCACCAGCCAGAAACTGGTGGATATACATCGTTACAATCTCACCGACCGGAAACTGGTGGATATACATCGTTACAATCTCATCAGCCAGAAACTGGTGGATATACATCGTTACAATCTTACAAACCGGAAACTGGTGAATACACATCAATCGACAATGTATCGTGATTACTGAACTAGGTCTGAGAAGATAGATAGTACGTTTTTATATAAATGTAACTATATTGTATAGCTATTGGTACTTGTTTGATCAACGTCATTGGAGCATTTTGACAGATCCATGCCGAAGCAATTCCTAAATGAAAAATAACTTTATTTCTATGTGTATTTTTTATCTTTATGTACAGTATTTTTTTTTTCAGGAAATTTATATGTTGCAAATGTAAAACACACAGAAATATATAAGAATTTGCTTTTAAGATTTTAATTTATAAATAAATAACCTACATGTTTTTCTTTGATATGAACACATTAACTGTCTAGTACTATTTACTTTTAAGGAAGGAGTCTTCTCGTTATCAAACATCCTTCTTATAATAAGAAATTCATGAAATTTTGACACAGTCAAACAGATCATATAACCAATTGATTCTATCAGTTTAATAAAATTTGACCTCCTTGTTTTTGAATAAAGGTCAGATCAAGGTCACTACTTTTTTCCTCAACTTCAAGGATGATAAAAATAAATATAGTTCTTTGCAGTTATGTAGACATCTGTTTAAGATATAAATATTCTATTCTTCAATGAAATGATAGAATATCAGAATGTCTATCAGCTTATACTACTGAATTGAAATAAATATTGAAACTAAAATTGATATTGCTTAGCCCGCATTTCCTCTAATTTTCTTAAATTTTGAAGTTATTTTGATTATTTTTTATGCTTCTAATAATAATATATTTCTGATATTTACTTATTATGAAGACTTTATATAAAGATATAAATTTACAGAAAAGCTAATATATTGACCATTTAATAAGAGAGAAAAACTGATTATAGTGATTTTTTCACACAAATCAATGTATAGAATGGGCGCTTTAAAAAGCTTATAAAAATGTAATTTGATAGGCAAATCATATTTTAAAAACATATTCTGAAACCCAAGTATCATATCATTAGTTCACATTAGTTAAAAAATCCAAGATTAATGTTATTGTTTTAAAAATGCTAAAACAAAGTCATTAATCTACAGCAATTCTGAATTGCGAAACATGTGATATTTTCCTACGCCAACGTTCCGCCAAAAATATAGTCCTTGTTAGATTCTAAACATTGATTACTATTTCTATGCCAAGTTGTATGATAGTAAAAAAGAAAGAAAAATATACTATTTTAATTTCCTTTCATCTTGATTTAATGAACAATTAATCATATTTACGTTTGACAAGTCGAAAACCAGAAAAGACTCCTTCCTTAAGTGAAACATTTTGTTTAGGCTAGCTTCTGGATGCCGTCAAGCACACAGAAATATATAAGTATTTGCTTTAAAGATTTTAATTTATAAATTCATACCCTACATGTTTTTCTTTGATATGAATAGATTTCCTGTCTAGCACTATTTACTTTTAAGTGAAACATTTTGTTTAGGCTAGCTTCTGGATTACGTCAAACTTGTGTACGAGGCCTGATTTACAACTGATATCAACAATTATTGAACCTTTTATCTGTATACATCCCAAAAACTGAAATTAATTCTTTTTTAAGTCGAATTTTGAATTTGTTTCTGAGTTTGATTTGAAGTGTACTACATCAGGTATATCTTTTTAAAAATTGATAGACATTAAATTCTGCTACTCTTAAGAGAAATCATTAAACCTCTCATGCATGTATCCAATTAAATCTTGAAAGACAAATGGAGTGTATAAAAAATGTTTCTCAGCTTAGTTATGATTACTTCTTTTAAAACATTTATTTTTGAACATTATGAAACAAGTTAACACAAATTTGAGAGCAAAAATATTTTCTTTCATTTTACAAGAGAAAAAGAAAGATTAAAGAAACCGGAAAGGATGAAAAGAAGGATAGAATTTGATGTACATAGGATGAATCTTTTACCTGTCGAAAAATATATTGCCAGTGCTTATTTCATATTTGGAATCTATTTATTTTTATTTTTATTTATCATCTGTCAATGAACAAAAATTTTGTTTCATTTCTACATGTAACTTTGCTAAAAAACAAACTGGTTTTTGTGGGGGTTTTGTCATAAATGTAACGGTTTCAAATTCATGGTTATTGTACTTTTTAATATTCTAATTAAAATTGTATTTTAAAAATACAATTCCTATAATAAACACTGAGACGTCCCCCCCCCCCCCCTTCTTACCAAATCACGAAATGGTTAAGGTTCATTATTCTACGGGGTCTTTATTTACCACAAGGAGAAAAATGATCAAAAGGACATTGATTCTAAGCAGCAATCCATGTTTTCAACAACAACGTAGATTATTCAAAAATTACACCCAGTCCATTCCTACGGGAGTGGGAAGCACTTTTCAGTTCCTTGTTTTTTTTATAGAACCAGAATATCTCACACTCTTCAATTGTCTATCATAAGCCCTGTTGATGAAAAACAAGAATTTATCGGATGAGGTACTAAAGACAATGTGATATCCGATCCCTTTAGTATGCCAACAGCTTGTATATATGTGTTTTGCACAATATCAACGGTACTGTTGACGTCAGTAGTATACATATGTTATTGTTTGTTATTTCTATGTTTGATGGTATGTTTTTTGACTTCGTTTAAAGTGACATAATTTTGAAAAAAATACTTTGAGGTTAAAGAGTTATATCATTTATTAACACACTTTCCATGGTTCTTTATCATTTACAAAACATAAACTGCATTTCAGTATTACGATTAATTAATGTTTCGTATATATCAAAACACAGCTCAATGTTAAGTTAAAACAAAACAAAAACGAACAACTAAAGTATAAAATAAAAATATGGGCAAAGTATTGCACACTCGAGTTAAACTCGGGGTCGTTAATAATTAGATGTAAAATGCATGTACATGTAATTTATAACGAACATAAAATTTGACTCATTCTATCCCAGATTAAATCCAATTATTTTTCGACAGATGTTTACCAAGAGCAATTAACTTGCAATATATTGGAACGTAGAAAATAATTAGTTAATTCTGAAAGGCTCAAATGAATGATGTTATAATCTTCACCTGTTGCAAATGGTGTTTGGCCAACGCAGTTTTAAGGGAAACAGGAAGTTAAAGTATCGTAAGGTTTATTAAAAAAGCTTATTTGTTTGAACATTAGTATTAAAAATGACATTCACAAGTGTATAAATGTTTGTTATCATAGTTTAATGTAGTTCGTGAGCTATCCGAAGCATACAAGATTCTCTCTGGATAATTAAACATTATGCAGCACCTTTTTGCATGTAAGTCGAAAACGATGACTTCGTTACTATTTTCAAAACGTGATCAATTATCAAACATACGTACTAAACAATATTTTTTATATAAGTATTACAGTCTTGAAGAAGTCTTTAAGAATATGTTTTAAGAGTCGCTTACTGTAAACCAACTATTATTCGCGACAACCTTATTTCACGATTTACATGAGATGAACTGGTTCGCGGCGACAAATTTCGCGACTAAGCCTTATCCACTCCTGGTTTTTTTATTACAACTATATCACAAATACTGGTTCGCTGCGAGAAATATTTGTCTCTCAGTGAATTCGATACTCAAGGGCATGCTCTACGTATGAACAGTTTCTAAGGCAAGGCAAGCTACTGATTAACAAGTTGATAAAACAGGACTACCAACAGTCTGGATTGAAGTCATATTTTTGTAAGTTCTATGGTCGATACAACAACCTTGTCAGCAAATACAATCTTGCAATGGCTCGCATCCTGTCTGGCGTTTTTTATACTTATTTTTAGGCCATAATTACTCACCTAATTGTTTACGGATTTTTCCGTTTTCCCGATTACGACAAAGAGCACACGGCGGGTGTGACCGGTTAGCAGAGGATGCTCACTCCTCCATGGCACCTGATCCTACCTCTGATTTTTTTAGAGGTCCGTGTTTGCTCAGCTCCTGTTTTGTATTTTTCCTTTGGACTTTTGATTTTTAACTCTGTTCGTTATCACCACATGTCATTTATGACAATAAGGCCCTCGCTAACCTTGCGAAAATTTCTCTTATGCGAATAAAAGTTGGTTTACAGTATTCCAAGTTATGTGTCATTCTTCCTATTGGATAAAATACCCGAAGTGTTTATAACTTTTATTTTTATCAAATTTCGAATTCCGTTGATTTTTGTCTTACAATATAGAATTTATATCATTTTAAAGGTATACAACATTTTTTTTTACGATTTATGAATGATGACTGTACAAAGCAAAGTTTAGCTTTGATGCATTTTAAAAGGAAATACTGCTTATAGAAATGTGTAATATTTTTGATTATGTAAAAATATTACAAAATAACACATTTTCTGATAGTTTTATGGTAAAAACGTAGATTGCCGTTATAATCGCCGCCCCGAAGGAACACAGATCACCGATATAAAATTTCATTTAAGCCTTAATTCAAAAAAAAAATGATTTTGGGGCAAAATTATTGGGGCGGCGACCGAAATTAATGTTTTATTTGATTTTGCACCATAACGTTTTTTGGTGTGATCATTTGCAGAGCGAACTTAATAATAGAATCACAATTTTGTGACTATATTCATCAAAAATGTGCATTTGGGTCCGTCTTTTTGTTAATTCACTACGGAAAGGTTGTGTACTCATACTAATAATGTACTTTATGGCGCCATATTAGTAGAAGCAGATATCAATCGACAGTTTCAGTCAAATTTAGAAAGGTCCAAACAAATTTCAAAAAAGATGAAGACGTTAAATTGAATAAAAATTAGTTTCCAACTTTCAAACAATATTTTAAGAATTTCTTTTGAACTTGAATTGCTGGGTTTTAATCAGCTTTGAACAAATGTATTAAGCTCAGATTTTAGCGCAATTTTCTACATGGCAACGAGTATTGATTGCCATCATGATTTTAATCGTGTGTGATGAATGAGGACACAGTTTCCTATTTAAAAAAACCACCAAAATATGTTTGTTTTTAAACCGTCAGAATGCCATTTTATTACCTCACAATTACTCTTGTGAAAGTCTCATAATGTAATTATTTTTAGATTCTTAATATTTGGACTATTTGGACTATCTTTTGTTAATAAGTGCTATTTTGTGGGATTTAATTTTTTTTTAAATGATTTCATATTTTTTACCCACTTCTGTGATATTTCAATGAATAACACAATCACTTGTTGCGGATTTTGCGTTCTTCTTTGATTATTGACATTTGAATATCGGTTTGATGTAGGATGTGACATAGATTTTGCCATGCATTATTCTCTATTCACTTCGAGGCTAAAGAGTTTCATCATTTTTCACCACCATATACAATACATTAAATGCATGTCAATATTACGATTAATTAATATTATGTTTGTGTAAACACAATATAGTGTAGTTAGGAAAGTTAAAACAAGAATGAACAACTAAAGTATAACAAAGTTACAGCACAAAGTATTGTACACTCGCAATAGTCTTGGTGTCGTTATTAATTAGATGTAAAAGGTATGCAATTTATTACAGCCATAAAAATTGACTCATTAGATCCAGTATTTATCGATAGATATATATATATATCAAGAGTATTTAATTGTGTTGAATCATAGAAAATAATTTGTCAATTTTGAGAGCTGTGTTGCTTTGATAAAAATTTAATTTTCCTAACACCAATTTTCGTGAGTTTTGCCATTTATTTCATACACGAAATCAAATAAAAGAAATCAGCAACAACATATATTATACCTCATTATAATAATTTTATCTTACGCGTTATCTGATTGGCCTGTCACGGCTAATAAACTTCAAATTTTCTTGTCGTCGTCATATTTTTATCATATAACACCTCTCCAAAACCACGTGAATTTTGTTCCATTCGTATGAAAAATTCTAAGGATGAGCTTACGCTGTACACAAATGAAATCGTTTTAAATCTCTTTTATATCAGAAAAGTAACATGGAAAGAAACCGGTAAACATTCACTTCGATTTTGTTTTACAATAGTCGAACAACTATTATATCCAGATGTATTATAAATTATCATCTGTATAATAAACAATTTTTACTCGGGCTTTGCCTTCAGGAAATATGATTTTCACTGGGAGAATAAATCTTCATATCTTCCTCACAATCATTCAATAAATGTATAAAAGTTTTTTCCCCCTATCAGAACAATTTCTTTGAATACTTTTACGAATGTATTTAAAACCACAGCAATTTTGTTGGATAATAATGACTCTTACACACAGCCTGTCAATATTTGTTTAAAAAACATGAGTGTAAAACCACCTATGTAATATTTAAACAATGAAATTCTTTCTTTTGTAATTTATGCAGGGTATGAAGGTAGCAACATTGCATTAAAAAAAATTTTAAAAACCCGCGTTAGCAGGTTATGTAAATTTCAAAATAGTTAATTAAAATTACCTAAATTACTGGTAATGTACATCAGTACATTAGCTAATAGAAACAGCTATATTGTCTCCTATGGGAATTTGAGTCTGACATGATTTTTCTCATGTTGCTGAAGGTTTCGACTAATCGATAAACGGGGCGAGTATATTTCACTCCTGTCAGTTTCTACAAAGCTATGAATTGCAATCAATTTCCGTGAGTAAAAAAGGGGATCACACTTGCTGGATGTAAATATATTTTATTAAAATATCTGATTTATTTCCTAAATAAATTGAGGGCGCTTTGCTATTTCAATTTTATTGAATTTAAAGGCGGTCTGTTGTTTGGACGGTTGCATTATAAAAATAAATGCATATGGTTCAAATTTATTTGACTTTATTCGACATGTACTTCGGCTATTCTTCTAAGATATTTTGGATAGCAACACATTATCACTGAACGATATTTTGAGCTGACAAAGGTTATACTATTCATAATGCCAACAAGATGTACTTTATTAGAGATATTCCGATTATTGGTCAGCAGAGATTTCTTTGTGGTATGTTTGATAATTCTGAAACAAAGCACCAAAGTTTAAAGTATCATTAGCTGGAAATTCATGACACTGTAACTCCCTACCATTTCAGGTCCCATGTTTCTGCGAAGAGTATTGATTCTCTGTATTGATGTGGTCCGTCAAAACTTTTTATCACATGAATACCACCAAAAACTAGTATCCTTTCCTATCAGCAAAAAATACATTTAATATTAACATTATCATCTCAAAACCCATTAAAATTATAATGCAACCATTATATTGATTGGCATACTAAGTTTGATGCCACATACTCTGGACAAATAGACATTTAATATATATTATTTCTACTTTTAAAATAAATTAAGAAAGCACTCAGGTCTGTGACATTTCACATTATTAGTAAAGTGTTAATTTTTATTCCTCGTGAAAGAAAAAAGTTTGTTCTTTAAATAAAATCACAAAGAAATAGAAAGTGGATAATGGTTATTTTTTAGTATATGCATCATAGCTCTTTTTTAAAAAAAGAAAGAGAATACGCAAACGATTTCAAAAGCCACTGTGAAACATATATATTGTGCATATTGCCGAGAAAACAAGTTTAACGTGGTTTCAAGCTGTTCATTGAAGCAACATTGTAAACTAGAAAAGCCCATAGCTTTGTCACGTAAAAAATCCTAAATTACACACTCCGTATGCACTGTCTCTTCTGCAGCAAATTACGTTCTGGAGAGCCAACGAATATGGTATGATTTTTCTGTACGTTAATGAGTAGGATTATGATTATAAATGTCATTTGGGTCACCATGATCTCTGGTATGCTCCAAATATTATCCAAGACACAAGATCCATTATATATCTATAGACTGTACAGTCTGGGAGAGATTAGTCTTTTTTTCTAACAAAAGTTTCTTTTCATTTCTTGATTCCACTGAAATGATTCAAACCTTAGAAAATAGTTTTCTTTACTTCTTTTTTCACACTAGTTTCCAATATTCCAAAAAATACGTGGATTTCATAGGTTATGTACCTATTCCTTTTATAATTTCATACATTTCTTAAGAATTGAAATAATATTCTCCAAAATGACGCCCCCAAATAAACCCTTTAGCTTACAAAAAAATAAGTTTATATTAGGACAAAGAGCATACGGCGTGTTTGACCGGTCAGCAGGGGATCTGCACTCCTACATGTGACCTGATCCTACATCTAATTGTTGTAGAGGTCCGTGTTTGTTCTGTTACTGCTTCGTATTTTTCCTTTGGACTTTCATTTTGAAAACTGTTCTTTATCACCACATTTCACTGTTTTTCAGATATTCTGCATTGCAATCACGCCATCCACAAACCAGTGGATATGCATTAATCGTAAAAGTGTTTTGATTGAGAAAAGTAAAAAAAAATATTTCATTCGGAAGTTTATTTCTATTTTCACCGTTATTGTATTGCAGTAATTCCATTCTAGAATAAACTCTAATAATTGTTTTCATATTCCTTTTTTATTTAAGTTTGTATATTGCAAAAAATCACAGAAATTACCTTTATAAGTGTCTGTCATAAAACTTTCAAAATCAAAAAAAAAAAAAAGAAACCCTTGGATATAAGTAAACAAAATTTGTTTACATGTTGATGTACAAGTTTTGTTTTATTTTAAGGTTTTCGTTACCTTTTACAATTGTTGACCTTAGTAAAACTCACCTTTATCAAGTTTATTCATTTCCCTTATACCCTATTATCCTATGTTGATACTGTGTTTCTTCCAATAAATAACACAGTCACCTAATGTCACGTGCTTTTACAATGCATGCAAAAGTAAAATGCTTCGGAAAAGGCATTTAGCATTTTTGCCCCGTCGGCGGCCCCAATAACGTATGTCTCTGTGCATAGAGAGAGTGAGAGGGGGAGATTAAAGTGATTCACGGAAGGTGTGTATTACATTATACACTACATTATATTATTTGACAATTGGTTTATTAAATATATAAAAAGAAGGACAAAGTGTGCATACAATCCTTTGATTTACCTATGCTGGATATTATTGATTTACATAATTCTCATATCACAATTGATCAGAAAAGTATAGAAAAAAGATTTAAGTCCAATTAATGTTTTAAGACACGCGTTAAAATTTCTGTTTTA
>WFKH01011926.1:65562174-65583231 GCA_016163765.1 Magallana hongkongensis
TTGACGCATACAGGCACTTCAAATCAATTATGTTCTCTTTTAGGAAACGAGCATCAGCCAGAGGTTTTCAAGAAACTCCCTGTTATAAGATGCAATATATGAGAGAACCAACTATACTCTGTCCCGAGTTTTTGCTTCCAGCACTCTTCGCTTGATATTTCGATAATAATAAATACCTTTGTGCCCAAACTGCGTTTATCCACTAATATGAAAAATGTCCAGATTATCAGTTTTGAAACGCCCCCTCTATCGCTTCAGGTTTCAATACACATCCCAAAATAGAAAGTCTACGGGGATTCTGCATTGCATCAGCCATGAAATAGCCCGGATGATAACGTTGAAAAATTGCGCGAGGTGTCCAAAGTACTTCCGAATGGAGAGAAGATGTAAACATTTCCCATTATAAATGACCGTAAGAAAATTGTTTTTGTTCCTGTAAACTTTTATGAGTGAAAAAGGATAATTAAAGGTCAATGAAGATATCTTGGATATTTTTCATTTCATCGATTTCAACTGTACTTCTTTCAAAGGTATGTGTATCTTAATTAAAAATCATCAAAAAGTAATGGAAGCAATAACTTGGGACAGACTATAATATGCAGTGGCATTTGCGTTAATGGATAGGTATATGATTATTAAATTCATTTATATCATCATGCAATGTATTAGATATATGATATGCATTATAGCAGTTCTTACTCTTAGAAAGTTAAAAAAGCATTATTATTATTTTTTTTTGTAATGAGTCCTTTCAATAAGGAAATAGTTAAAATAAATAAACATTCATTTAAAAAAACAAATAGTGAAGAGGAAGGAATCATGGACATTGATTATTCTTTTTACCTGGTGTTGCATTTTATATCAATTTAATGTTTGTACACCCAATTCTTTGTTTCTCTATGTTTACATGGTTATCTTCATGAAACTTGTTACAAGAAAAGTGTCTTCTGTGTTACATCTATTGATTTCGAACGTATTTTTTGTGCATTTTGTATGCAAATAATTGTATTCATAATTCATTTTCAATATGATTTTTTTTTGTAGCTTGTCAAACATGGACGTGAATTCAATCAAGATACGATTATTGCTGGCAGTTTCTGTTTTCAATAATAGTAAGTTACATGTAATATTTTATTTTTCATTTCACAATTTTCAATGTTATAGTCTTCTCATTATCACTTTATTGGAATAAGTATAACCTGTTGTTGAATGTTGTTGTCGAACACGTTTGCTCTCCTGATTG
Source organism: Magallana hongkongensis (assembly GCA_016163765.1). Taxonomy (NCBI): domain Eukaryota; kingdom Metazoa; phylum Mollusca; class Bivalvia; order Ostreida; family Ostreidae; genus Magallana; species Magallana hongkongensis. The sequence continues at coordinate 65,563,418 of WFKH01011926.1, forward strand.
AGATTAAAAGTGGGTTAAATCTAGATTCAAAATTTTATGAAAGGATTTTGTAATATGTCAAAATTATGCTCACACTAATGTATGTTTCAATTTATTTCAGATTTTAATAAATCCGTCAATTCCTTCATTTCCTTTTCCTTTTAAAACTTTGTCATCACGTTAAAAGAACAAATACTCACCTCCCTTTTGTTTTTGTTTTTGTTTTTTGTTTTTGTTTTTTTTTTTTTCTTTTTAGGGGGGGGGGGTTGACAGATTTTTAAATTGCAAAAAGATTTTTGCCAATGTTCTGACAATATTATGATAAATCTATTATCAACTACATAATGTTCAATTTGTATTTACTACTTGCATTTTTTCTGGTTTATTAGGTGTACATCTATTAACCTTAAAGACTGAGGACGTAATATTCAAGGAGAGCGATAGCATTATCCTTAACTGTACCTATCATAAGGATAATATCGAACATATAATAGACACGTATATCAGATGGCAAAAACTGATAGGCAAGGAATTTAAAGATATAGCTCTTTTCTCACCTCCTGGAGGTTTAGAACCTTTCATTGCTAAGAATATGCAGCATCTTTACAGCAACAGGACAGATCTCATAGCACCATACACCTCGTTTTCTGCTGTGATGATAATAAAGGAACCTCTTTGTAATGACCAAGGAGTTTACCAATGCTGGATAGATTACTTTTCCTATTCCGATGGCCTTTCTCAAATACAAACCAGTCGTTCTATCGTAGAATTCAAAGGTAACTATGTATTATTAGTTAAAGCTTATCTATTTATTATTTTACAAAATGAACAACAGTTTTATAAAACTTGAAAATTGTTTTTACTTTTACTTTTTTGTGTTTAATAACGTGTATTTAATTCTAAGAGTACATGTACATACCGGTATTCCTTTTTTCAATATGTTTATAGAAGATTTTTTTTCATTTAAAGATTAAAATTGGGTTGCTTATCAATGCGTATACCATTGATTGTTTTAGCCAAAGCGAGAGAACCAGAGACGTTTCTGTTGTTTCCAAATGAACTCGAAGAGAATCAGTTTATTAATATGATATGTAATGCTGATGTCGGAAGTCCACAGGGAAGAATTATGATTTGGAAAAATTTTCAAAACAACGACACACTTGAATTAATATACGCATCCAAAGATACAACAAATCAAACAGAAAGTTGTACAGAATTCCGTGTTAACGTTACTTACACTGTAACGAGAGACGACAATGGAGCTCTATTCCGATGTTCGTCGCAAAATAACTTCACTCGAGGACCAGGACCTTACAGGGATTCTTTAAAGATTGCAGTTATATGTATGTATACAATTTTTCATGATTACCTTATATTTCATAGATTAAGGTTTTATCTACAGTACAACTTCAAAACACCTCAATTTATTTACTATCGTGTAAATGATATATTTAAGTAGTATTGCGGTATAAGCTACCGCCGTTCAGACATATTGCTTAAAATTATTTATTCTTCTTTTTAAAAATAAGAAATATTCCATTATATTAAGTAAAGATACACAGAATATAACATTATGGAACAGAAGCTGAATGAAAATGATATATGTTACCTGTTCAAATCTGTAATATAATGATGATCAGAGAAAAAAAAATTAATAGTTAATTAAAAATCAACATCGAAAATCTACAATATTAAATCCATATGGGTTTAAGAAGATGAAAATATCTTTGAGATTTGTAATAATTTTTCTATGATAATATTTCAGAAAATGATTTAAAATTTTTTTGAAATAGGTGGTCAGAGGTTAAAAGTTTATTTCAATATTACAGACGGGCCTGACGAGTCTGATATTACTCTGACTCCTTCAAAGTCCTTGTATGTTGTTGGAGATCCCCTAACAATACAATGCATTGCTGATAGTAACCCGCCACCTCTCTTCGTTTGGAGCTTCAGGCCATTCAACACATGGGAAAAAACACTGATCGAACACGTTCATGTTAACTCCAAACTGGTCTTTGATAGCCTTCAAACCACAGATTCTGGAACTTATATTTGCACAGCAACCAATACAGCCAGACCAAATTATCCAAACGCGTCCTCTTCTGTGTCATTATATATAAGACATTCGGAGAGTTATTACAATGGCTGTAAACAATGCGGATATTTCCAAATATGTCAGCAATATAATAGAGATACTGAGTGTGTCACCAATAAATGGGCCCAAATTGCAGTAGTGTTTATCATCGTCTGTGTTTCATTTGCAGTTACGACGATAATTTTGATCATAAATAAAAAGAATAGATCGACAAGCGTTACATCCAGTAAAAGTGTTTATCCACGAAGGTACAATTAAATGATTATTGTTATTCTATCCAGATAAATAGAGACATTTTAACAACGATTCATTAATAAAGCTAACTGGTAGTGTAAAAGGAAATATTATACAGTAAAATAAAACGATCTTTGTAATGCTACCTAGTACAAATAACAAAATTCTGTACCGAAATGAAGTATTTATTTTAAAAACGATATTGACCGATAAATGTGTTGTCTCAAGTGTCATATTTGTTACAGGGAATTTTTTCCTTTTTTCTCCAGTGACCCAAAAAATGACAGAGGGTACCAGACACACGCTGATTTTGCCAACACGCACATGTGAGTGTACACATTTGGATTTTTAAATAATTACTTAACATTGGGACTGGGATTTCACCCGTTAACTTGGAACTTCACACCAACATAGTGCGGTTAAGGTGGTTAAGTTACAATTTTTGAATTTATTAACGATTTTTTAAAGAATAAATTACCAATAAAACATACAGGTTACAGGTAAATACTTAGATATTCATAATCTACGTTATGTGTTTACACCAAGAAGACACAAACTTTTTTTCTGAAAATGAGCTATTCCTTTCTTAACTTATTACCATGACTTGTGGTGATTACGAACAGTGCTAAAAATTAAAAGTCCAAAGGAAAATTCTGAACAGGAGCAGAGCAAACACGGACCTCTAAAAGAATTAGAGGTAGGATCAAGTGCCATAGAGGAGTGAGCATCCTCTGCTGACCCGTCACACCATAAATCATCATAAGTTGTTACTGAATAAATTGATTTGTCGAAATTTAACTTCAACGTGTTGGGTCTCGCACATAACCATATGCATATCCCAACCAAAGGTTGTTCTTTTTCTTCATTCGTCTCCATATCCCTTACATTATATTGAAAATAAGTTTGATTTGTAGTTTCAACAAATTTATTATTTCTAAAGAAATATGTAACCTGCAATAAGTTTGTGTTTTATTTCAGATACTCATCGCTGCAATCCAACAAACCGGAAACTGGTGTATATACATCGTTGCAATCTCACAAACCGGAAACTGGTGAATATACATCGTTGCACTCTCACAAACCGGAAACTAGTGAATATACATCGTTGCAATCTAACAAACCGGAAACTAGTGAATATACATCGTTGCAATCTCACAAACCGGAAACTAGTGAATATACATCGTTGCAATCCCACAAACCGGAAACAGGTGAATATACATCGTTGCAATCTCAGAAACCGACAACTGGTGAATATACATCCTTGCAATCCCACAAACCGGAAACGAGTGAATATACAACAATCGACAATTTATCGTGATTGAGGAACTAGGTCTGAGAAGACAGATTTGTTTTATGTACCTCAACGGTGTAATTATAACAAATTGTTTTTTAACCTCATAAGAACATATTTACAGATCCATATCGATGCAATTTCTATTTTTTTAAATTCTGCATTTGTCTTTTTTTCTTAATTTGATTTTTTTATGTTTGTTCTCACAAATGTATATGTAGCAAATGTAAAACACACATCAATTGTTTAGTGGTCACAATTGACCTCCGAAATGAAACATGAGTGGGAATTGCCAACATGCCAAACATAGATTAACCATATAATTATTTTCATCTTCTTCATTTTCGTTTACTGCATAAAGTTACTGAAGTTGTTCTCTTTACACATAGATTATCTTTTAAATCGTAGACACTAATTCTGAGGATTTAGAAAACTGACATTATCTTCACCTGTTGCAAAAAGTGTATCAGAGAAAACGCGGTAGTTAAAGTAACGAGAGGATTATTATACGATATTCATTCGTTTTTAAAATTATTTTCCCTTGTGTGATTGTTTATAATCATAGCTTTTGTGTGGTTGATGTAAACTTTTTGAGCTTTTCTTTGCTTTAATGTGCTGATTAAACGCATGTGTGCAGAATATTCAAGACGTCTATAAAAAAGATCAACTCACAAATTCACTATTGTTTTCTTTACATTCTTTACATGTACAATACATCGTAGTTCCAATTCTTGCTGAATCAAAATTGAAGAATAGTGGTCTCAATTCTGAATATCTAATTTGCTTTGATACACAGTCGACTTCGTTATTGATTTGATAAATCAAATCAAAAAGAAGAAATTTGCCAACAATATTTAATATTAGAGTTATTGTCATTTAATTTTTGGTTCATTAGAACTGTTTATTTTATTAGATTTACATAAAGAAAACCCTTATACAGACTTTTGAAATTTGTTCATATTTCACGAGTGATAAACCACTTATACAATATGTTTGAAATTAAAACCTCCGCTTTGCGTCAGGCTGAAATTGAGTTAGCTCGTAAGCCTTTTGCTGTGTCATACTAACTTTAGGATGGCTGCATTGCAAAAATAAAATCATTTGGTTGGAAATTGAAAAAAATATATTAAAAAGTAAAATTTCAAAAAAACAAAAACAAAATGAAATCTGTGATTTTTCTTCAGTTAATTAAGCAGTTAATTAAGCATGTCCTTCGGTTAACCCCACACCAAAGATGTACGCACCACACAATTGCTGAACATTATCAGATTCCATAGGAGGTCACACCATCAACTTTGCTAACAAATGTTAGCTTGTTTAATAGTTGGTCACTATATTTCTGTTTGTGGCATGTCATTCAATTCCACCACAAGAGTACCTGACCAAAAAATCTTTTCAGTTTTCTGTTAAACTGTGATTCATCTTGGAAGTATAAAGATGTTCTGTATTGAAAACTTTTTTCACATGACCACTTTCTGTTATTGGCAGGACATATGTTTAAATACTTCCCATTAATCTTTCAATATCCTTAAAGATCATCATGCCTTTAGATGGGCACCTTGTCTATATCAACATAGCTACATTGAAGTCTTATACTTCTGTAAATAGTTTTTTTTTTTTCATTTTTAAGATAAGTTTAGATATCCTACAGGCCTATGATGTACATAATAAATACACTCTTTGTTTTGTATTGCTTATAGAAAAAAAATTGCCCTTTATATAAAAGAAAAACATATTAAAGCAGGTTAATAGTAGCAATATTAGTATACTCATCGTAGTTTTACACGAAGAATTAATAAATGCAATGTTTTTATATAAGCCTCAGAAAGCAGTATCTAAAAATGTGTATGTTGGACTAAATCATGTACGTTGTAAAACATTTTAAGCTGATCAATGAAGCTTGAGGCAACATTTTAAGCAACGAAAGCCCATTAAGAACTTTGTCAAGTAAAAATCTAATTATACCAATCCAAGGTCCTTTTTTCTACAAAAAGTTCTCTCGAGCAGCAATTTAATTAAATAATATAGGACCCAGAAAGTGCTCAGTTACATTGTTATCCTTCCCTCGTCATTAGTACATATCATCACGTCATACTTATTACGTCACTTTTTTAGGCAAGCCAATTCTTAAAAATGTTTAAACTTGTTTTTATATATCTTGTTATTCGCGGTCTTGTTCAAACTAATTGTCTTTACATTGATTGCATTTGATATGTAACAAACTACCTAACAATAATGCTAGATAATATTGCATTAAAAAACTTATATAAAATCAAATTCTTAATTTTAAGCTTAAAAAGCACATAATTAATGCGATTGTTGAGTCAACAAAATTGTTTCTTTTATTTTCTTTTAGCCTGTTGCTTTAAAAATTCCAAATCTATTCTCGAAGTCACCACGTGGCTTTCTTACCTTTATCATAGTTTTATAAATGCAACCACCGCACTATTTGCACCGTTCGTTTTGTACTAGCGACATGTTGATCATATAAAGTTTTTCGCTCAATTAGTGACAATATGTAGGCCTGGCAAATGAAGCATAGTTGTGAGGTGTATAAATATAACAGTATTTCTGATGAAATCATCATCACTTAATATGGTATCCAAAGACGTTGGTCGCTTGCTTGTGCTCTCAGCTTTTGTAGCACTATGTGCTGTTGTGCTGTTTTCTTCAGAAGTCGATGCCAGAGGTAAGATTTTTAACGAAATTACTTATTTTCCATAATACTTTGATGACTGAAGCCCTATTTCAATATATGTTATCCTTTACCTTTTTAACAAAAGACTCTCTTATTAAACTTTATAGTGCTCACACAAATCATACGAGTTATGTCTTAGAAATTTATTAAATGGACTACGTCTTAGAAATCAATTTGTTTTTCATTTTCCTTTTCATAAGGATTACATCTTAATTATTTTCTTATTTCGTTTTGGTTTTAGGATATGGTGATGTAAGTATTTTGAAAAATTAAAAATAATTGACGAACAGTTAATTTTTTTTTCAAACTGTTATTATCATTATCTCTGCTTTTGTTTTAATTAAGTTTTCTAAAGCAGGTTTCACCGTATAAAAGATCCGAAAAACGCATTATCAAAGGAGAACGAAGGGGGTATGCATATGGATTAAAGAGCAGAAGACATGGATTTTTTAGGAAATTCGGACAAAGAGGAAACAAGAAAAACTTTGGACGAGGAAGAGGCTTGGGCAAGCATCTAAGAGGAGAAAAGAGAGGGCGTGGTTATGGTTTGAGAAGAGGTCACGGAAGGAGAAATCGAGGATACGGTCGTAACCTCCGAAAAAGTTTGAGAAAGTATAAAAGTGGAAACCGAGGGCGGGGTTATGGAAGACGATTTGGTGGCAAAAGGAGGGGAGGAAAGTACAGAGGAAGGAAAAACAAAGGATGGAAAGGAAAGAAATACAGGGGAAAGGCAAGGAAGGGATATCCTAAAAGGAAGGATGATAATTGCTGAGGAATGAACAAGCATCAGATTAGAATTTTTCTGAGATTGCTTTGAATGTAATGTTAACATAAGAATAAATAGTAAAATTTAAAAAATGGTGTATTTTCTCTAAGAGATCATAATTATGCCTTTGTAGAAAACTGAGTTAAATACATTATCGAGATTTTGTGTTAACATCTAATCCTATTCCGATAGGTAAATCTGATTCGTCAGAAACCAAGGTTATTCTGCATATTTGTTTACGGAATTGGTTGTTTGTCTACGACGATGCTTAATCCACTTTTTTTATGGAACTATTATTTTACTAGTGAACGAAAATCAGCATAAAATTAGGGGTTTTTTTTACATTGCATTCTTTTATTATTGAATTATAAAACAAGTTATCTATGGCCCTTCAATATTAGTTTATTCAGGATCAATATGATATAACATTTATGGAGATGTGTAATGGATAGTTATTCAATCATAAAATATTACATAGTTTGTATTATTTAAACCACATCGTTTAGAGGGGTCTGTTCCTGGGTTAGATTTGATTTTAATCAATAGAATAACTGTATTGTCTAAAATTAAAAAAAAAAACCTGTTTTTTTAACTGTTAAATCCTTGCAACATTTTTCACATTAACATTAGATTTAAAAACATTCAATATTGACCAGACCCAACCTAACAGAAAGCAGACCCCAACCAATCCCAAAGTCTGCTTTCTGTGTCAGCTCAGGGTCTGTTTCGGATCTGTTAGTGCGAACTCAGAGCTGACCCCAAGCAGACCCCAGGTCAACCCAGAGCGGGCATAGAAAGCAGACCCCGATATCAGAAGCAAACCATTCAATCGCTACTGAACAATGACAAAACGTCTTTACATGTGTATTGGATTATACAAGGCGGGGCTAACAGGCGGTAAGAAAAAAGACAGGTCTGCTTCACACTTCAGAACGTAAAGCGGACCCCAAAGGCTGACCCAGAGCAAATCCATATAGCAGACTCCGAGCGGACCTAGAGCAGGCCAAGAACAGACGAAAATTTTCAAAAAGGAGACCCCGACCAGACCCCGAGCTGACACAAAGCAGACCAAGGTCAGCTGTTGGGGTTTGCTTTGTTGTTAGGTTGTGTCTGGTCGGTACTGTACATGTATATTGTAAACCACCCGTCGTCCTCTCTAAACTGAATAAACGCGATCAATTAAATCATACTTAACTCATACAATACCACGTGACTCCCGATCTAAATGCCGATATATTTCAAATAATTCGTGTATCTACTCGCTTAATGCATTTATTCCATGTTTTTGTGACTGAATACTCGTGTATACGCCATGTAAAGCGTGATAAGAGTAAAATCTTTAAAAAATAGAATAGTCTTCATAATACTTCTTGTACAATACTGTACTTGGCCATGATGTTCGAGATTTTTCGTGTGACTTTGCTACTGTTAGTGAATGAATTTTTCAACAAACGACCGTATGAATTGAATTAAACACAAAATAATTTAACTTATCTATATACCTTCAAACAAATAAAATAGGTAGCGTTTTGATTAGTTTTTAAAAAACAGGCTTATCTGCTTACATTGAATTCCCTTCATATGTCAAATAAATATGTCCTTCCATCTATTCAGATGTTAAGAAAATTCTCTTTGTTAGAACATATGAGAAGGTTTATGCTCATATATGAGTTCTAGCTCGAAAATGTACAATGTATTATGGTTTATGAAACAATATGCATTCCTCATTTTCGTTTATCATTTTTTCCATAATTTTTTAGGTACAATCATTATTTTGGAGTTTAGATTATATTCAACTAATTATTGTCAAAAATTTAGATCAGACGCAATATCACAATTTACTACTAACTACACCTGACTTTAATTTTTTTTACAAATTACAAAAAGAGATGACGTGTGACTATTGTAGGAAAAAAATCATTATTACATGTATCTGTGAATTGTGTATCCGTAGTATCCATTTTAAATCTAAAAAGCTAGAATATATCATAGTTATCTTTTATGCTTAAAAAGAGCTAAATAAATATATAACCTGTACAATGCAATAATATTTTTTACAAATTATATTTTAATTCACAGACACTGGAGCTGGGTGATTAACTTTCAGTGCATAAACAAAATAAATTCATCTGTATTTGAATATTTGATAGCGATTTTAGTTGCCATGCCATTGAAAAACTATATGTGTTTAGAAAAGAGAGGCCATACAGATGCAATGTAAGTATGGTACTATTCCAAATTTTGAACCATGCGGTAAGTTATACATTATCTCTTCTGTCGGCTGCTTTCTGTGCACAGGAAGAGAGTGGAGATATGGGCTTACATTGTACAATTTGAAAAATCTATATAAAAATTAAACAAAAAATCATACCGTGAGAGTTTAAATTGTTCTATTAAATTAAACGTTTTACACGATTTTTAAATTTGTGTTATTCCTTCGACATACTTAAAATTCTTGATTTTTATCATTCTCAAACCCAAACTGCTGTTGTCTCTTTAGAAGGTATTAAATTACTTAAATTTTAGAACAAGTTCTTAAAGTTTCTATTTTCGTAAAATAAATGTTTCTCAAATACATATATTATCAATGCAGCACTTGTGCAATGAGTTCTTTCTGTGACGGATACAGGCGCTACTAATTACTATCTGTTCTTCTCGGAAATCTGATTTAGCATGTGTTTATTAATCAGTGCCCTGTGGCAACGCACTTTGAAAAAATTACGCACTTTGAAAAATTTTTTCAAAGTGCGTTAAATTTGGGACCAAATTAACGCACTTTGAAAAAAATTTTCAAAGTGCGTTAAATTTTGGACCAAGTTAACCCACTTTGAAAAAATTTTTCAAAGTGCATTAAGAAGGTACATCAACATTTTTTAGTATCGAGACTCTTAACGCACTTTGAAAAAATATGTATAAATCACAAATTTTGGGATTGAATTTCTAATTTGCTGATAGTATGATGATTTGTTAACACTAGTGAATCTAATTTATCGTATTTGAGAACGGGGATGGGGATGGGGGTGGGGGTTAACCAAAGATACAGGCCAATTACCAGTACATCATTTAATTGATTAGAGGAAGAAGGTCCCCTATCCCTCATTTTTCCTTCCAAAACATATGATTTTCAGCAACATTTAAGATCGGAAAAAGAAATATGCTCTGTTGTAAATTAAGTAAATGAAGTGATATTGAAAAATCGAGCTGGCAAAACAATAATTTCTCCATTGGTATGTTAAAGAATCTATAAGTGTTTCAACATTAACCCTCTTTTCATATTCTAATCAAATAAATCACTTCAATATAAAAAAAATTACATTAACAAACATTAAATTATTATAAACATAAAAATAGGCATTAGGATGCGGTTTCTTTTTCTCGCACGGATCTTCTAAAATATCACACTGTTTTTGATAAACATAACTAACGTAACCTTTTTTCACATCATGTTTGTTTACAAACACATGCAATAAGCCAGTTGAAATATGCTATACATTGATCTCCATTATCAATATACATAAATCATATTCGTTCTGGCATAGCCCAATATACCAGATAAGAAGTAAATTTTCTGCATACTCAAAAAAGGAAAAGGAAGTTACTTAGCAATGGAGTTCATTTCATATTTGGATTATTCAAATCTCCCAAAGAACGAAAAGGAAAAAATTCTCATCTAGAAACTGTTTATCAAGTTAGCTGAGAATGCAATGGGTTCTTTTTTAAATAAATCACATTAAGCTAAACAAGAATAAAACAATCATTTATTGTATATAAAAGTATCAATTATTTTGACTTAGCCCAAAACATTTTTTTTCAAAGTGCGTTAATATCGACGATATCAACGCACTTTGAAAAAAAATATTTTTTTTTCAAAGTGCGTTGACTTGTCCCAAAATTAACGCACTTTGAAAAATTTTTTCAAAGTGCGTAATTTTTCAAAGTGCGTTGTAACAGTGCCCTCTTATATGATGTCAAATGTGGGAGACGTTATGACAATTTTTACTCTTAGAATATTGTGTAAGTATTATTTAAACGAACTTTTATTTCATGGCATGGGTACTTTGAATAAGGAAACAATTTAAAAAATGAAAAAGATATGCATTCATAAATAGACCACTCAGAGAAGCGGAAGAATTTCGAACATAATTCATTCCTTCTAACTCATTTTGTAGTTTTTATTAATGTAATATTTGTACAACCAATTTCCTATTTGTTTATTACGTATTTACAGAGTAATGTTCATGAAGCTTGTTACTAGGAACAAGTCTTCTATGTTTTTGTTTTGAAACGTATTTTTTGTGTATTTTTATGCACGAAATTGTATTCATAATTCACTTATTTGATTTCTTTTTTTGTAGCTTATCAACTATGGCAATGAGATCAAACATACGATTATTGCTGACAGTTTTTGTTTTCATAAATAGTAAGTTAATAGTATATTCATTATCACTTTTTTTTAATAAGAATAACCTGTTGTTGAATGTTTTTGTACTAACATGTATTTAGGATTTTATCTTCCTGTTTAAGAGTGAAAGTGGGAAAAATCTAGAATACATGTACCATCGACTAGTACATGTATATTTAAACTTTCATGGAAGAATTTTGTAATATTGTCACAATTATGCTTACACTTACTTGTATATTACAATTAATTTCAGATGTTAATGAAGCTAATCAATCCCCTTATTTCATTTTTTTTTAAAAATTTTGCCATTACATTAAAAAAACAAATATCTTCTCCCCTGTACACATTCTTATTTCCATAGATTTTGAAACTATATACAGATTTTGGCAATGCTATGATGATATATTGATAACTCTATGATCAACACAATTTGTTGTGTACTACATGCATTAAAAGAGTCTTAAATCATAAATAGTTTCATGGTTTTCATAAGGTGTATCCCCATTGACCATGAAGACTGTAATTTTCCAGGACAGGATAGAACTAATTGCATCCAACACCTCGCTTTCTGCTGTGATGATAATTAAGGACCCTCTCTGTAGTGATCAGGGAGCTTATAAATGCTGGATGGAGTACTATTTCTATGGTTTCACTAAAATACAAACCACTCGTTCCGTCGTACCATTTAAAGGTAAATATGTTTATTTGATTTGTGCTACACTATTCATTATCGTACAAAATGAACAGCCTTTTACAATATATGTCATTGAGAAGTGTTTTTACTGGGGGGGGGGGGGGGGGTTAATGTTCAAAAACATGTATTTAGTTTTAGGAGTTTATATTGTTTATTTTTTGTTAATATTTTATTGAAGATTTTGTCATTTAAGGTAATTGTCCATACGTCAAAAAACAACGTATGACGTAAATTACGCGTTATTACGTCTTGTCCGTGCCCGATCTTTACTCTATACGCTTAGCAACGAACATAAATATATTTTCCCCAAAAATTGTTTTTAGAATTAAAATTATACGTTGAAGAAAAGTTATTTCATTTTTTAGAACAGTCTTTAAAACCAGAAAAAATACATGAATATAGTTTTGTCTTGAAAGCATATCAGGTAATTAGCGTTTTCCGCGTTTGTGACTGCTATTTCTAAATACCGATCTCGATCCATAATACTTACCGATATTCAAAAAACCCATCTTATGCGATTTATATAATACAGATTGATCAACGGTTTGTTCAAATCATGTTTTCTATTTAAAAAAAAGCTAAATATACTTTTTAGAGAGATAAAATGATAAAACTATGCAAAATTTTATTTTTACGGAACTTTTTTCAATATACATATTTTAATGAATTTTACCAAAAATACGCCCATTGTGATCCTAAAAAGGCCGGTCCTTTGGGTAAATTTATTTTCTATTGATTAAGAGCCTTATGAGGTAAACATGATCAATAATTCAGAGATTTCTGTAGGTAAATAAAATTATAAGAGAATAAATTCTCTTTGAAAATTTCTTTCATTTTATCACATTTGTAAACAAATTTATCTATTTTTTTAATGAATAAGCACGTGTAACATTAAAGTATTTGTTTTGAAAAATAAATTCGTTCATTTTACATAGGATATCAGTCAACAAATGATTTTTCTGAAAGTCAAATTTCAGGCTTAATTTTCTTAATATATGAAAAAAGCACAATTTTCCGCAATTGGTTCTATTTTTAGCAACGGTCCTAGCTTTTATAATACCGATGGACCAGCCAGCTGGGTAAAATTTGAAAACAATATATCCCCAGATACATGTTTGAGAAACTTGAAAAAAATCTGTAGGTATTTTATTTATGTTGTGGGGTATGGATCATTACCTTAAAAATAAAAGTTGTCTTGCTTATCAATGCTGATATTCTTAATTGTTTTGACCAAATTGAAAGAACCAGAGGAGTGTCTGATGTTTCTAATCGAGCTCGAAGAAAACAAGTATATTAGTTTTACATGTGGTGCTGATGTCAGATAGTGCTGGTGTCGGAAGTCCACGGGGAAATATTCAGATTTGAAATATTTATCAATACATCAATACACCTGAATTGATTTACCTATCCAACCCTTTAACAAATAAAACATAACATTATACAGAATTTATAAATGTTCACTTTACTTTCACTGCAACTAGACAATGGAGCTCTTTTCCGATGTTCATCACATAACAGCTTGACACAAGGCCTAGGACCTAGGAAGGAAAAGATTTCAGTGATTTGTATGTATGATATGTTTCATGTTGTAAAATATATTCAATAAAGTTGTTGATATCAGTTTTGTCTTGAATACAACCTCAAAACATTTAAAGTTAATTAATAACAAGGGGAACAATATAAATCACAAGAAACAAACATTGTAAGATTTTTGAGCTGGATGAATATCATATATTCAAATGTAATTTCTAACGATGTAATGATTAGTCACCTGTTAAAATACCGATATGTACTGGTGATAAAAGTAACTAATTATGTGTGTGTGTGTGTGTGTGTGTGTGTGTGTGTGTGTGTGTGTGTGTGTGTGTGATTTTATTGTTTTTATCAGTGATAAAGTCTCAGTTCAGAAAGTAAATTCAAAAGCTTTTAAAATTGGTTGCCAGAGGTTGAAATTTTATTTATGTAATACAAATGGGCCTGACAAGCCTGCAATCACTGACTCCTTCTAAGTCATTATATTTTGTTGGAGATTCCCTCACAATCCATTGCCTTTTGTTTACATTTGTACAATATACCGATAAAAATTCTTTTTTAAGTTGATTTGTCTATCTGCTTATTCGTTTTGAACATGAATAAACAGTTCCTAGCGTTTGTCACTTTCATTTTAGTCTGAACCTAAAATTTTAAATTCAACATTCAAAATGTAAGCAAACACATGGTCTAAGCTTTGTTTACATAACAAAGAAGTGTGAGCTCTGTATCTCGCTTATAACTCGACGACAGACACTGCATATTGTACAAATGTAAACAAAAACATTGCACGAGCCTTGTTTACATAACAAAGAATTGTGAGCTATTTATCTTGCTTATAACTCTACGACGGACACTCAAATTTTGGTTGATCATTAGAAATGCATTACTAAAGCATTGTAAACAATTGAAATAAAAAAATAAAATTTGACCAAAATCATGACCATGCCCCTTGAACATTGTGATTGAAATCCTATATGTTTACTTGAGAACATCACACCAAACCAGTGTGGTTATAGGTTGTTAGGTAACAGTGTTTAATTTAGCAGCGAATTATTTATAGAATAAAATACCAACAAAACATACAGACTACAGGTAAATTCTTAAAATCAGCGTCCTATGCTTACACCAAGAAGACACCAAATAAGTTCCGGAAATGAGTAATCCTCCTTACCTTGCTATAAAAATTATGCATTTATTGTTACAAAATATCTCGATTTGTCAAAATGTAACTTTAAAGTGTTGGTTCTCGCACACAAACCTAATATTCCAAGATTGTTTATTCTTCATCCATGTCCATATCCCTTAACTTATATTGATTGAAGTTTTATATGTAGTTTCAAAGAATTTTATTTCTAAAAAGCAATAGGTAAGTATCTTTGTATTTCATTTCAGATATTCATCGCTACAATCTCACCAACCAGAAACTGATGACTATGCATCATAAAATCTCATGTATATTCATCAGTTTCTGGTTGGTGAGATTGTAGCGATGAATATCTGAAATGAAATAAAAATATACTTATTGCAGGTTACCTATTGCTTTTTAGAAATACTCGTAAAATTCTTTAAAACTACCTTTATATGTAGAGTGTACATGAAACTTTTCCTGACATAACGTTGGTGTAGAGTGTATATGGAAGTTTGCAATGACACTGTACACTTTTTACACTTTTACCTCTAGCTGTCATGTGTCAGTGAGTTTCAGTGAAAATGTTGTACAAGTTACACACAAAACGTTAGTGTAAAGTTAGGACCGCCATCGGCGATCGTATAGAACATAATTCGGAGGGTTCGAATTCTGACATAATTTTCACCTGTTGCAAATGGTTTTTACGCAACGCAGTATCAGAGAAAAGCAGGAAGTTTAAGGATAGGTGACACAAAAACAAAAAAAATGAACAATGTGTTAAACTATGTTACTGATAACGTTTCTGCAGAGTTTTCCCAGCTAATCCCATCTGTTTCATAGCTATGGCTGTATCACTAAGCTGATAAGACTATGTGTCCGTCTCGTTCCACGAACTCTTATAAGGACACTTCTAGGACATCTACGTTTTGACAATTTCCCTGGAAGCCCTCATGCTGTGTTATGCATTTCAGGTTTTTTGGAATCTATTTTTATTAATTTGAGATAATTCATCACAACATAGACATTTCACTTCCTTTTCCATAATTGCACAATTTTCACAATCACACCAGTAAATATTTGTAAGAAAAAATATTCATAAAGAACTACAAAAAATATGAACAAATAGTTTGACATCGTGATATATTTTAAATTATTAAAACATGTGCATTGTAACTTTTTTATTTTTATTGTTATGATTAAACTTTGTCAGAAGGACAACTGCTAAAATAATAAAATAACATATAAGTTTAATAGTATGATGTAATTTTATTCTTACCATGCCAAGTTTTCAGTTCTCTTGTTGCCTTGGACTGCTATATTCTCTACCAATTCTATCTCAGAGCCCTCAGAATCACTACCATTTGATTTAGCACTTTTTCTAATTGAAGGCTAAAAAATATATGGTTTTATATCATCTTGAGCACTACATATATTTTCTGTAAATTTCTCATCTATTGCTTTGTTTACTATTTGGCCAATTGCTGCCTAAGCCGTTTTTGACGTGTAACACATACGGGTTTCCTATCTCATTTAAGATCAACAAAACTCGGAGATCAGCTGCAGCTGGGATTTTTAGCACACTCAATTGAGATGTGTGATGTTACATTATTGTGATGATTAAACGCACTTGCGCAGAATATGCAGTACATTAAGAAGAGTTCAACTTACACATACACTATTGAATTTTTATCATTGTTAACAAAATATTATAGTACACTATTTTCGCTCAATGAAAATTGAAGAATGGTAGTCTTAATTCTAAAAAAAAAAAAAAGAAAATTATGCTTTGATACGCATTTAATTTCGTGGAACACTAATTTTTGTGAATTTTGTTGTTGATTTGATACATGAAGTCAAATGGAAGAAATCTGCTAATAATATTTAAAAGTAGAATTATTATTCTTTAATTTTTGGTTTATTAATACTGTTTATATCATTAGATTTACAGAAAGATGATCCTTACACAGCTTTTCAATATTTGTACACATAACATGCGTAATAAGCCACTTATACAATATGTTTGATATTACATCATCCGCTTTATGGCAGACTGAAACTAAGTTAGCTTGTATGCGTTTTGTTCTGTCCATCATACTAATTTTAGGATGTCGGCATTGTAAAAATAAAGTCATATGGTTGGAAATTAAAAAGATTAATAACAAGTAGAATACCAAAAAATCGAAATGTATGGTTTTTCTTCTGCAGTTAATTCATCATGTTTTTTCGGCTATTCCTCCATCCACGATTTTAGTAAGCCACAGAACATTATCAGGTACCAAAGGAGGTCACACCATCATCTTCGTTAACAAAAGCTTGTTTATGTAATTGTTGGTCACCATATTTCTGTTTGTGGCATGTTATTCATTTCCACCACAAGAGCACTGTACCATTATATCTTTTCAGATCTCAAATATCTAGGGGTTTTTCTGTGAAGTGTAGAGGCGGTCTATATTTAAGAGATCCGGATAGCCTTTTCATCACATGACCACCTTCTGCTATCAGCATGACAAATATTTCAAAATTTCACATCATCGTCTCAATATCCATTAAGATATCATTGTTCAAATATTTGAAGTAGTACATACTTTTAATGCAGCAATAAAACGTTTTGTCTGATTATTCATGAAAAAACCTTTGTAGTCTTAATTTTTCGTTCCAAACCGGTATAAGAATTTTATTTTATTTTTTCATTGGTATTCTTACTCTGAGTTGTATACACTTAATATGTTCATTTTGACCTTGGTATAGGAAGAAGGTTAAAACAGGCTGTGCCTGCTGCCTAATCCAATTCAAATGTGTTAAATGAATATTTTTTAAATGAAAAAATATTAATTAGGACCACTATGTCTAAAGATGGGCATACCTGTCTAATCCATTATAACTAGATTGAAGGTTCATAGTCAAGACATATTGATAGATTTTTTTACAATTTTAGAATTTTAGATATCCTTCTGCATCATAAATATAGTACTAGTAATTGGGGTTTTTTTCTCAAAGAAAAGAAAATAGTTGTTCTTAACATAGAATTAAAACTAATCATTAGTATATCCATCGTAGTTTTGCACGAAAAAATAATATCTGCAAATGTTTTCATATATGCCTCTGAAAGCAATATCTTAAAAAAAAAACAATTTGTACTTTAGAGTAAAAACATGTACCATGTGAAGCAATTTTAAGCTGATCAAATGAACCTCGAAGTCCAACATTGTAAACTATGAAAGCCCAGTGAGGACTTTGTCAATTAAGAATTTAGTTATACCAATCCAATCCAAGGTCCATTTGTTTCTACAAAAGGTTCTCTCGAGTAGCAATTTAATTTAATTATATGAAACCGTCAAATTTTGTTCAGATACGTTGTTATTCGTTCCCCCGTTGTTGGTACATTTCATTACGTCATATCTATTACGTCACTTTTGTTCAAGACAATCCTGTTTATTGAACCAACAGTACTTTTTTTCTTTTTGGCCTGTTGCCCGGCTGTGTAAAAATAGCATTAAATTGTATAAAAAAAATTCGATGGAATTATTTGGCAAACAATTGCAAGGACATATGTTTCATCTGAAATGAAATACCGGAATCTACTAGGTTTATTTCTAAAATTCGAAAACTTTACCCAAATTCCCCATGAGGCTTTCTTATCTTAACCATAGTTTAATAAATGCAATCGCCGCACTATTTGAACGATTCGTTTTGTACTGGCGACATGTTGATCATATATTGTTTCGCCCAATTAGTGATGATATGTAAGCCTGGCAAATGAAGCATAGTTATAGGGTGTATAAATATAACAGTATTTCTAATGAAATCATCATCCCTCAAAATGATATCAAAAGACGTTGGTCGCTTGCTCGTGCTCTCTGCTTTTGTGGCACTGTGTGCTATTGTGTTGTTTTCTTCAGAAGTCGATGCCAGAGGTAAGATTTTTAACGAATTTACCTATTATTCATATTATTTTAGTGACTTACATGTAGTAATCCGTTAACCTATTAACAAAAAACTATTTTAATAAACTTTATGGTGGTGCTCGCACAAGTCATGGGAATTACGTCTTAAAAAATAGTATATTTTTCAAATGGACTAAGTCTTAAAAATAATTTTTTTCTTTTGTTTTGGTTTTAGGATATGGTGATGTAAGTATTTTGAATTTTTTGCTCACTAACAATCATAAATTTAAAGATATTTGATGAATGTTTTGAATAATTCTTTCACTGTTTGTATCATAATCACTGCTAGGGTATCAATTTAGGAAACAAAGATTTGCAATTTTAATTTTTTTCTAAAATCAGGTTTCCCCGTATAAAGGATCCGTAAAACGTATTAACAAAGGAGAACGAAGAGGGTATGCATATGGATTGAAAAACAGAAAACGTGGATTTTTAAAGAAGAGAGGGCGTGGTTATGGTTTGAGAAGAGGTCCTGGAAAGAGAAATCGAGGATACGGTCGTAACCTCCGAAAAAGTTTGAGAAAGTATAAAAGTGGAAACCGAGGGCGGGGTTATGGAAGACGATTTGGTGGCAAAAGGAGGGGAGGAAAGTACAGAGGAAGGAAAAACAAAGGATGGAAAGGAAAGAAATACAGGGGAAAGACAAGGAAGGGATACCCTAAAAAGAAGGATGAAAATTGCTGAGGATCGAAATAGCGTCAGATCATAACTTTTATGATATTGCTATGATTGCAATGGTAACATAAGAATAAATAATAAAATACAAGACAGGGTGTGTATTTTCTTTAAGATATCATCAGTAATTAAAGCATTGGTAGAGAAATATAGGGATTTTGTGATAATCTTAGTCTAAAACACATATTTGGAGTAACCCTGACCCTTGTAGGATTTGCCCTTGATCAATTCCTCAATGTCTTCAAACCTAGACGTTCTTATTTAGCATTGGAAAACAGACTCGTGTAGCATAAAACAAGCTCATTCATCAGGATACAGAGAAAAAATTTAAATATTTTTTGAATAAATCTGCACGATTTTTAAAAAAAAAAAAA
>WFKH01011926.1:65589894-65601627 GCA_016163765.1 Magallana hongkongensis
CCCCCCCCCCCCCCCCCCCGATGCTACATGTGCCTGAGACAATACGTTTTTTTCTGTTGTTGCAAATTTTAAGTTTTTTAATGAAATGTGTTTTATCAAAGGATACAGCAGTGAAAATGGTGTTTGTATAGTGCCATATCTGAACTCTACACGCAAAATAAATTACATCAACATGCAAGAAAAAGATGTCAACATACAAGATAAATGTCTAAATGTAAGAACATGAAGTAATTATGCAAGTTATCAGTTATTTTACAGACTCTACATCTCAGTATGGGAAAATTTTCCAATGTCAGTATCGGACATCATGCATGCAAACTGAAACATAATAATGTCGGCATGCGACTAAAAAGTTTTAAATTATCTCTACATGCAACTTATTTATGTCGACATACGCACGTATGTTAGAAAAAAAAGACAATTAGGAAAAAACTTTCTGAACACTCCTTGTGTGCAGAAAGTATTTAAACTCATCTTTTAGTATTCATGTTTGTTTCAGGCAAAGATTGGGAAGGAGTATATCACAGATCGTTGAGACACTTCCTCTTGCAGCTGCGATCCCGGGATATGATTCCGGCTCGGTACGACTACTTAAAGATCACTTTATGTGGACGGATAATTATTTTCTTGGTTTTAAACACAGATTGATATGCACTTTTAAACTTTGTACAAATGTGTTGTTAATTATCACGGTAAAACGGTCCAATGTAAGGTCATCTTTTGGGGGGGGGAAGATTGTTTGGCCTCTCCATATCGACAGATGATAAAGTACAAGAGATTTTTTAACATTCAAAGCACCATTTTTATTTTTATTATACTATGATTAGCTGATTTACATGTATTTTTCATTATTTCTTTTCTTTAAAACGTGACGAGTGCGATACCTTAAATTAATGTTATTAGCAGATTTTTTGGTCAATATTCACAATATTTTTTTCTTTTAAAAACTGCTGTTAGCCGATTTATTTTTTCAATATATATTTTTTTTAATAAAATACTGTTGTATATTTTTTTATTCCCAATATCCAAAATATATCATTTTTTATTATTTTTGTTTATTTTACACTTAAAGATGACCTAATGTGCAGCATAGGAAAGTAAATGTGAGAAGTGGCAATTTGAACTTTTCATACCTTCTCCATAACAGCCTCACTGGCTCAAGAACAGTAACCGTGTAAGCTAATTTCACAAAAACAACCTCCCTTTTCATGTTGAACAACGCAGCGGTACATGTTACGGGATAAGTATGAATATAATTATATGACTAAGAGTAAGAAACAATCAATACAAGTTCAATTTCTTTACCTGCTTCTTCTCCAAACATGGCGGGTCCTAGTATTTCTCTGGTCCTTGTATGCATCCTTCTTTCCATCTCTCTTCTTCCACTTCTATCTGGCAAGTATTACATTTTGTTTATTCTTATTGAAACCGTCAATTAGAATGAATATAAACACATTCATTTTTACTATCCTTTAAAAGTATGGTTAATATTTCTTTTTGCCTATCAAACTTAGTCGTTCTTTTTTTTTTTTATTTCTTCTCATCAGCACACTATGTGGTAAGTGCAATTTAATTTTTACTTTCAATATTTTTATAAACGTACATAAATTATGAATAGAGGTTTATTTTGAATACTTAAATTCATGATATATTCTTAACTGCTAAGAAAATTAGATCTGAATGTTTCACCTATTGTCTGTTGTTTATATATCAGCTTTTACTTCAGCCTCTTTATCTTTGAACATGTAAGGATAGTAACCAAACCCTTTATACCCGAAGATTGAAATCACTTTTATAGAAATTATTAATTAATAAATAAATATAATAATTATAATCTATAATTTGCATATGAATATATATATATTTGCATGCATATATATATATATATATATATATAGAGAGAGAGAGAGAGAGAGAGGACCACTCGACATGTAAAGTAACAAAAGCAAGAGCGACCGAGAAAGACCTAAGGGAGGGCAACACTCAATAAACTAAATATGCAATGGTGAAACTACTTATGGTATGTGTTAGAAGCCCCACGCTTCCTTATTGTCTAATGTTATCCCAAGTCCGCTGCTTTAAATTTCAGATGCTATAAAAACACTTGATGCCAAATACTTTATATAACATTTGGAATAAACAAAATTATCACCAAAAATGGAAGGATTTATCGGTCGCAGAACCTTTTTTCTTTTTGTTGGGGGGGGGGGGGGGGGGTGAGGAGGGGGTTGTAAATTGTAAGTTTTAAAAGGGAAGTCAATGGTCGAGACTGAAAAAATTAGGACAACAAACATAGGTATAGACAAACAAAAAATCAGTCTTAGCTTTCGAAAAAGAAAGTCAAGGTGTAGCAAAAAAAATATTTTTGTTTAACACCGTAACGGTTACCAAACTGGAATTCCAAAAAACAACCCATCCATGATTGTTTGATAAGCAGCTGCATTTAATTAGTATATCAAATAAGAGCATGGTACATGTACTTAATAATACGAAGTTACATATGTATACACTTGTACTATAGGAAACTGATAAGATCGATTTATTGTGCAATGGAACAGACAGCTCATGAAGAGCCGTTTCCTCTAATTTTAGAGTGCAATCCGAGTAGATATTTTTCACTTGTAAATAAAACACAAGTACGAACCATAGTGTTTCATTTCAAAGGGCAAATTTAGATTCCCCAAAGTTTACCGATCATGCATGATAATTGTTATTTCTGCACTATCCTTCTGTGTATGTTATTAAGGAAGCCCGTGGTGCTTTAAGATAGATTTAATCACGCCCGACCGTATTTGATCACCTGATAATAGTCAAAGAATGATTCCTTATTCCTTATATTTATATAATTTTCAGCAAATGTACGATTAAGTATCAAAATAGTCGTTGATGAAATGTATTGGACTATACGTTACAAAATCGATTCATAGTGTTATCACAGACAAAGACACTGGGAAATGTAAATATTGTTTTAAACACGCACTATTAAAGTTGATTACGCTATTCGTTTTTTATATTGCTAAAACATTATTCAATGATCATTTAATTAAAAAATGAACTTTATATAATTTACTTTCAGAACAGTGAACTGCCAGCCATTTTGTCTCGCACTCCCCTTCTGATACGACGTGTCTATGACCCTAAAACACAAACCCAGTATACCCCACAACGTACTATCCCTTTCCACGGGAAATCCAAAACAACTCACGGAGAAGTGGTCGGGAAATTCCATGGTGGTGTCTTCAAGGGAAAGTACTGGTCCAAAAAATTCTCCGGGACCTTACGTAAAAACGATGGAGGGAGGGAGCTAAGTGGTCGGTATACAGGGAACAAGAGCTTGTATCAGGGGCAAGTTATGGGTAGAATAAATGGCGGAGGCTGGTATAGAGGCTTGTATAAAACTTACAGCAAAATAACGTATTACAGAGGAAATCTCAAACCGAAAGCACCAAAGCCACGGATATATAAAGGATTCAGCCGGAAACCTTTCTGGCCGGTTCAGAGAATATATTCGCCACTCAGCGATTATACCGGGTATTCCTCAGAGGTCAACAAGTACCCAAGATCTCCGTACAGGTTTTACAAAAAGCTCACTAACCATCGGCGATACACGAGCAATCGATTTCCTACGTTTAGGAGCAGCAGCTTACACTCTCAGAAGTTCCCGTACCCAGATTATGTACCCAAGCGAAACGGAACGCGAAAAATTTCTCTAATTACCTTGGTTGCTAAGAAACATCGACTAAAGAAACAATTCAAGCGGAACCATATTAGAAAAGGATCAACATTTCCAAATTTAAAGTTTTCTCAGGTAAAGATTCGAAAATTAAAACGTAATAAGAGTAAAAAGGAACCTGGACGCGGAGATAAAGGAACGTCGTCGAAAAGCAGGCGCGAGTTTATCCGAAGGTTTGTCAAGAAATTAGAGAGAGCCCGAAAACGGTACAGAATCAACAAAGAAGCTCAACAGAAAGCAGTCTTTATAAGAAAGTAATGAAGATTGCAAGACAGAGAAACTGTATCAGTTTACGATGATAATAAAGACGTCGGTAAATTAGTAGTGTATTTTATTAATCTCTCTCTCCCCTCTCTCTCTCTCACTCTCTCTCTCTCTCTCTCACACACACACACACACACACACACACACACACACATATGAAAGCATAATTGCATCATTAGAATTTTTATCAGGTTTCCACAAAACTATTTTGCATATCATTCATAGAAATCTTCAAGTTAATCAAAATAAAAATCGGTTAACCTGTTCGGAAGAAAGTAAACATAGCACAAAATATTACGTAAAATACCAGGTATTTTCAGTATTCAGATAAAATCAAATTTTTAGTCATGTTGAGAAAAAAGGAAGATGGTTTTGTTTCTTATTTCTTTTTCTTGTGATTTCCTGTTTATTTTATGCAAAACTTTTGGCTCCATGATTCTTTTGTGAAGTTTTTTTTTTATTTGATGTTTATAAATAATACTGCGAAATGATATCTTAAGAACCCCCAAGGATTTTTTTTTCAAATTATGTAATTGCATCACACTATTGTATCATAGTTGCATGTTCATGATTGTATGGACTCATAGTCGTGGTTCATAACTAATCATTATCCATTCTCTCTCTCTCTCTCTCTCTCTCTCTCTCTCTCTCTCTCTGTGTATTAATAAAAATAAATTATATTTATATATGACGTCTTCTCAGTTAATAAATAATCGATAATAATTAAAAGATTACTGTGTTCATCAAGGTATTTTTAATATAAAAACATCGAACAAAAACAACATAGCTATACACTTTCAATAATTTTTCTTACTCGGTTTGATATTTCAACCTGCCACACACCATCACAATTACAGTGTCCTTAACACCACTCTTAATGATAAAATCTTTCTCAAGATTGAATTCCTTTGTAACGGACGCCGGTGGAGAATATTGAGAGATTCCACTTAAGCATTCTACCTCGTGTCGAGGCTGATTACGAAAAACACAATCACCGGATCCGGAAGTAGAGGAAATGCGACATGTAATCTTATTTCCAACCAGACAGAAATGAAATCTGTAATTTGTCGAGGCTGATTACGAAAAACACAATCACCGGATCCAGAAGTGGGGAAATCCGATACATAAAATCTGCAATTAGCAGGCCGAGTCCGCTTTCAGGGGAACTAGATGGTCTTTGGGTATATTAATTTTCACACAGCCGTCAACTAGCCGCGGCGTGAAAAGCACGTCCCCCAAGATACAGCACTTCATGGTGTCCGTATCACACTGTAGGAAGTCGTTACAGGGCTTGGTGTTTTCTATCACCCCGCCGATAATCACCACTCCCTTATTTTGTTCCACGACGCCAAAATGCGTTCTCTGAAAATTCTCGAATCGAGCGACGAACTTGCACGACGTCTTCGAATCCTCGCTTTCTTCGAAATATTCGATGACTCGACCGTCGTACAGAACGAGAAACATTCGATCGTTGAACACACAAGATCGAGTCAGTTTACATGCCATTGGTATCTTGACCGTCAGAATAACACAGGTCTTAGTGTTAACGTTATAACACTGTATAACAGACGTGTCCATTCGACTATTCTCCTCGCCGCCGAACGTGTAAATTTTTTCATTCCGGTAAATGGCGGCAAAACAGCTCACGGGCGTAACGAGTTCTCCCGCGGACTCCCAGCTTTGATGGGATATGATGTATTTCTCCACGCTTTTCAGCATCTGATTCCCGACCCCCCGGTCACTATCGTAACCCCCCAGAACGTAAATACCGTCAGTGACAGCTACGCATGCGTGCCTCCGGCGGCCATTTAACAAGGACGGTAACTCTGACCAGACGTTCCGATTTACGTTATACCATAGAAAACTGTTTTGCTTCATGCCTCCGCCGGTGATGTAGATGTCATTGCAATAAGTCACGGCGGCAAACTCGATGCCTGGATCATAAGGAAGATTAGCCAGTTTGAACCAAGTCTGTTGTCTGAAACTGTAACAATATGTAGATGTGGAGCGCGTGTAAGGTGGCTTAGTTGCCTCGCAACCTCCCAGAACCACCAGCACATTTTCTAGACTAGATGTTGCGCGTACCCGTGCAACCTTTGTTGCCATTTCGTGTTGCCGGGCTGGGAGAAGGTGGTAGTCTTTGACGATGTTAATAAGATCTAAACACTTTGGATCTATAGCAATTTCGGGTTTTTTCTCCAGTTTGACGAGGTATTCTGGCCTAACGAACGCAAGTCTTACTTCTTGTAAAAATTCACACATATGATCTGCGTGTTTTCTGTTTTGGTCCAACCAATCAAATATGATATTACATAAGTCTTCCTCAGATGATACATTCAAGTTTTCCTGCCTTATAATTTCAATAATCTCCTTCGGGTCCAGGTGATAGAAATCTTCCAATTTGGACACTTTTCCGAAGTTGTCCAGAATGTGTCTGAAAGCGGCGGCCTTGATGATTCGACAGTTGTTTAAAACGGACACCTTCCATAAATGAATACAATTCTCAGTATCAATGTGTGGTTTGAGGTACGTTTCACACAACTTCTGCAGCGCTTTGATTTGTAGAAACGCCGACGTCTGTAAGAGAGCAATGGCCGAGTCGACGTCAAGTTCGATTTCCCCTGTGTAAATAAAGTTCATGGCTTTCTTGAAAGTCCTCGGCTCCATCTCCTCAATCACGACAGAACCGGTCAGGCTTTCTTTCATCCCGGAACCAAACATGGAGTCGAAATATGACGACATGGTCGCGAGGACCGCTTTGTGGCACAGAAAAGTCTCGTTTTGGACCTGGATTGTGACGTCAGAGTGGTCCCCGCTCAGCCAAAGGCGCTTAAGGCCCACGAAGAACGTATTGATGTGATCCTCTCTCATATCCAGTTTGCCTGACATTCCAGCGTTTGTATGCTCGGGGTCTCACTTATATAAACCGACGTCAACCTGGAACGGATGTAAATGTTTATGTATATCTATATATAAATAATTTATGTATTTTTGAATTCAAGTTTGTAATTCATTCCGCATTTCCTTTTTTCAAAATTAAAAAAAATATAAGCAACGCGGAAACTTTTCAAACATCGAAATAAATAATTCTCGTTTTATAGGAACATTAGAAATAGGACTGTTTCCTATATTCTATAATGTTTTATTTGCTACTATTTATTGCTTAGCACTGCATGTCACGTTAACGTACTGGAAATTGTGGCCTTATTTAAATTGGTGTGTTGAAAACTTTGTATATTCATCTTATAAAAATTAGTTTAACAAATGAATGTGATCGATATTCTGCGGGGTTGGTGATTTGAAAATTGTAATAAACATCGCAAGGGGGTGAGGGGTAACAGATTTTTTTCACTTTCTAAATGCAAATAATTTAAACGATTAATTCTCAATTTTAACGTATTTATTGATTTTAAAAGTAGACGATTTTAAGGCAGAAGAACTTTACACAAATATAGAGAATCGGCCATTTCCTGTTCATGTAGGAAACTACGGGAAAAACTGTCCCCTGTTATTTATACCTTGTATATTTCTGTTCGACGGAGTCCATTTACGAAGTTTGTGTAACATGATCCAAATGTCACATTGAGGAAAAAAGAAGGGGAAGGTAACATGTTACAGCTGTGATTCATCAAACTTGTATGGAAACGTCCGCGTGTGTTTGGCAATGGCTCAGAGTTAAACTTCAAAAACGTTTAATTTTGCCACATTTATTTTGCATTACTTGGGAACATCTCTCATGTACATGTATATATAGAGTAAATTTTGTTAGCGACATTAACCGAGATGGTAATAGGGCTTAATTAGGTCGCGCCGCATGAAGTGTCTGTCATTAAAGCTATCAATGTACGAAGTCCACTTAGAATTCGTCTGGTTTCAATTCATTTGATCACAAAACGAGTTCAGAAATGAAAATGAAAATAGTCACTAAAGGTGTTTCTAAACTAATCGGTGTACTAATCTAAACGTAAGTTCGATTACGGCTACAACGATATAACTCATAGTGATTAGAAAACGGGTATTTTACGCCCACAAATAATGAATTTGCAAGTCATAGCGAAGGCATGGTGATAAAATATATATGTACAAGCTTCCATTGTTAAATATTTCACAATACTTACCTCGAGATCAATAGCTCTTAAGATAGCTCCTACAAAGGTTGAATTGAAAGCAAACTTACACATCGTTTCAATGCGTAGACAAGTTAATAAATGTCCCACACTCATCGCAAAATTTACACATCGCTGAGTCGGCTCTGACGGGGGGCATAAATACAACAGCCCGAGCGGCCCCGCCCGACATTCCATCAAATGAACGCGCCATGCGATCTGTTGATTGTTATGACTGTCATTTTTTTTTTAAATTTAAATCGCAACGAATATACAATGTCTTTAGAAAGTTGTAAAATGTTGTAAGCTAGTAACACACGCGGTGCCCCCTTTACTGAGGCGTCTCTTCCTGTTAAGGAAGATATATCGTTAAGAATATTAAGGGGGTTGTCTGATATCGATTTACCACGTTAGTGTATCTAGTACAGATATGCATAGGTGTTCATTCATCCAAAAACAAACCTGTTTGAAGGGTCTATATTTAACTGGGTCGATTTTACTGCACTTAATCATAGGTGCAAAATGAAGAAACAGCTGTCAATATGAACAATGCGTTTGTTTAAATCAAGGTATAGATGTATTTTTTTCAAGTTGAATATTTCGATCGATGGAACAGGATTGTCACGTTGCAGAAGGTAAAATGTTCTTAATCTAGACCAAAATAAAATGAATTGGATTTCTGTTAAAGATAAGACACAATGGAGTTAAACTTTAATTTACACGTGTCTCAGGCTCGTTATGCCGCGATTCAAGAATGCATTGTATTTCAGTCACACAAAGATCAATGCTTCATGCATACTAGATTATAAAGTTTTATTATGCATGTCTACATTTTCTCAATTTTTTTTATTTCTAATTTTAGTGTTTTGATTTAAAGAACAGGAAATAAGAATTATATTCTTTTTTAAAAATTAACTATTTATTATTAAAGATACAATATATATATACTTTTTTTCATTCCCACATAAACAATATTGTCAACATGTTTCCATGGCAACGGATCATGCAATTAATATACAATTATGCAATCATCAAGAGCAGGATTTAGTTACGTACATAATCTAGATTTCGAGGATAACATTAACTCATTGACAAATAGTTATATATATTTGTCAGGGGCGAATCCAGGATTTGAAGTTAGAGGGGGCGCCAGTTTTAGGCAGTGGGTCTAGGGCAAAGCCCTGGTGGGGGCCCATGGGGCGAAGCCCCCGGAAGCTCCTGGATTCTGCAGATTTTATAGAGTAAATATGAAGTCTTCATATTTAGACTTTTGCGACATATCTTCTTGTTATTATACTTAAAAGCAATAAAATTATTTACAATTGTTAAAGGTTTGCAGATTTAAGACCAGTAGTTATCCCATCAAAATCCTCTGCCTTACAGAAATATAATAAATATTTCGTTTTATTATTATGGGGGTCCAGGGGGCGAACCCCCCGGAAGCTCCTGCATTCTACAGATTTTGTAGGTTAAAAATGAAGTCTTCATATTTAGACTTTTGTGATATTTCTTCTCGTGATTATACTTAAAAGTAATAAAATTATTCACAGTTTTTCAAGGTTTGTAGATTTAAGACCTGCAGTTATCCCATCAAAACCCTATGCCTTGCAGAAATATAATAATCATTTCCTTTATTTTTTTTTCCTACGAATGGCTGTAAATTAATCAGTTTAAAAAAATCAATGAAAAAAAAATGGGATGATGTAATAAAGTTTAAAAAAAGATAACCATGCCAGCTTGTATTATAATAAACATGGAAGCTAAAAACACAAGCTAGTATAACCAATTACTTAACAGAGGCGGATTCAAGGGGGGGGGGGGGCGCCCCGCGCCCCCCCCCCCCTAAAATTGTCAAAATAAAGTTAAATCATACTCCTTCTGGCAAAGAAAATGGACAACTTGCGAGTCTTAATATCAACTTTTTGGACACTCATGCGATTTCTCTACATTAGACTAATTTCAACGGTTTAGTATGAAGAAAACCCATGGGTTCAATGGTGACCAGTCCCACCTTTAAGCAATTGGTTATACTTGCTTGTGTTTTTAACGACTTTTCCATATTTATAATGATACAAGCTGTCATCGTTATCTTTGTTAAACTTCATTTTCATCGTCCCATTGAAGTAGACTTTTTTAAACTGATTAATTTACAGCCATTCGTAAGAAAAAAAATAAAAGGAAATGTTTCTTATATTTCTGCAAGGCAGATGGTTTTGATGGGATTTCTGTAGGTCTTTAATCTACAAACCTTTAAAATTAAAAATAATTTTTTTAATTTTACGTATAATCACGAGAAGAAATATCACAAAAGTCTAAATATGAAGACTTCAATTTTACTCTACAAAATCTCTAGAATTCAGCAGCTTCCGGGGGCTTCGCCCCCTGCACCCCCATAAAAATAAAAGGAAATGTTTCTTTATATTTCTGTAAGGCAGAGGTTTTTTATGGGATTACTGCAGGTCTTAAATCTACAAACCTTAAAATATTGTAAATAATTGTTTTACTTTTAAGTATAATCACGAGAAGAACTATCACCAAAGTCTAAATTTGAAATTTGAAGACTTCATTTTTACCCTACAAAATCTCTAGAATCCAGGAGCTTCCGGGGGCTTCGCCACCAGGGCTTTGCCCTGGACCCACTGGGGGCCTCAAGGCGGCCCCCAGACCCCCTGCCTAAAACTGGCGCCCCCTCTAACTTCAAATCCTGGATCCGCCCCTGCTTAAATGTGGGTGACTAGTCACATTTTAACCTAAGGAGAGCGTAACTAAAATGGGCTTTCTATGTACGTTACACCATTGAACCCACAGGTTTTCTTCATACTACACCATTGAAGTCAGTCTAATGTAGAGAAATCCCATGATTTTCCAAAAAGTTCATAATTAAGACTTGCAAGTTGTACATCTTTTTGCCAGAAGAAGTGTGATTTCATTTTATTTTGAAAATTTTAGGGGGGGGGGGGGGGGGCCGGCCGGGTGCCCCCCCCCCCCTCCTTGAATCCGCAACTGTTTGTTGACAAGCATTATTCAAGATTATTGTAGATAAGTTCATTGATAAGTGGTCATACAACGTTTTCAGCAATTTATGCATTCCTCTTATTCTTCAATTATGCATTTTTTTTTCAATATTTCGACGAGCATGCGCGTATCTAGAGGGAGGGGGTAGGGTGTTCCCCCAGAGAATTCAAATAATAAAATCCAACTAGTTTATTATCGAAAATAGGCCTCTCACCCCCCCCCCCCCCCCCCCCCGCCACCCCCCCCCCCCCCCGGCAAACAAACATATCCTTCGTACCTCCTCTGAAAGAAAAAATCTTAATTTGCGGTATACGTACAGAAATCCATTTGACTCTCAAACATGATCTCATGACACCACGATATCTGAAGATTTGTAGAGTTCACACCGCCTACATTATAGACAAGAAACAAATATACGCGAGCGTAAAAAGAAAGCCTGCAATCCATTTGTTTTTCTATTTAAAAAATACCAGTAAGTAATAAAATATTCAGGAAGGGAATTTGATATAAACGAGATCGCGTTATTGCATTACACGGAAATTCACTCACAGACATATGGACAAATTCACTCACAGACATATGGACAAAATCACTCACAGACATATGGACAAAATC
>WFKH01011926.1:65611795-65623455 GCA_016163765.1 Magallana hongkongensis
ACGTGGTTGTTGATTTACATGTACATTTTGTAACATTCTGGTATCAAGAGCATTTGACATACTGTAACGTTCTGATATCAAGAATATTTGAGATACTGTAACATATCGTTTCATCTCCTTAAGAGTTCTGTTTCAAATTAAATTTAAATGAAAGAAAAATGAAAATTTATTTATTTTCATTCGAGCAATTACTTTGGCGGAATATTATTATATTCTTGTTTTTTTTTTAAATCGTGCAGATTTATCAAAAAAATATTTAATTTTTTTCTCTGTATCCTGATGAATGAGCTTGATTTATGCTACACAAGTCTGTTTTCCAATGCTAAATTAGAACGTCTAGGATTGAAGACATTGAGGAATTGATCAAGGCAAATCCTACAAGGGGCAGGGTTACTCCAGATAAGTGTTTTAGACTAAATTATCACAAAATCCCGATATTTCTCTACCAATGCTTTAATTACTGATCATGTCTTAAAGAAATACACACCCTGTCTTGTATTTTATTATTTATTCTTATGTTACCATTGCAATCATATCAATATCATAAAAGTTATGATCTGATGCTATTTCGATCCTCAGCAATTTTCATCCTTCTTTTTAGGATATCCCTTCCTTGCCTTTCCCCTGTATTTCTTTCCTTTCCATCCTTTGTTTTTCCTTCCTCTGTACTTTCCTCCCCTTCTTTTGCCACCAAATCGTCTTCCATAACCCCGCCCTCGGTTTCCACTTTTATACTTTCTCAAACTTTTTCGGAGGTTACGACCGTATCCTCGATTTCTCTTTCCAGGACCTCTTCTGAAACCAGTACCACGCCCTCTCTTGTTTAAAAATCCACGTTTTCTGTTTTTCAATCCATATGCATACCCTCTTCGTTCTCCTTTGTTAATACGTTTTACGGATCCTTTATACGGGGAAACCTGATTTTAGAAAAAAAAATAAAATTAAAAAACTTTGTTTCCTAAATTGATATCGTAGCAGTGATTATGATACAAACAGTGAAAGAATCATTCAAAACATTCATCAAATATCTTTAAATTTATGATTTTTAGTGAGAAAAAAATTCAAAATACTTACATCACCATATCCTAAAACCAAAACAAAAGAAGAAATAAATTAATAAGATGTAAACCTTATGAAAAATAATTATTTTTAAGACTAAGTCCATTTGAAAAATATACTATTTTCAAGACTATTTTCAAGACGTAATTCCTATGATTTGTGTGAGCACCACCATAAAGTTTAATAAAATAGTGTTTTGTTAATAGGTTAACGGACTACTAAGTCACTAAAATAATATGATTAATAGGTAAATTCGTTAAAAATCTTACCTCTGGCATCGACTTCTGAAGAAAACAACACAATAGCACACAGTGCCACAAAAGCAGAGAGCACAAGCAAGCGACCAACGTCTTTGGATATCATTTTGAGGGATGATGATTTCATTAGAAATACTGTTATATTTATACACCCTATAACTATGCTCCATTTGTCAGGCCTACATATCATCACTAATTGGGCGAAACATTATATGATCAACATGTCGCCAGTACAAAACGAATAATTCAAATAGTGCGGCGATTGCATTTATTAAACTATGGTTAAAATAAGAAAGCCTCATGGGGACTTTTGGTAAAGTTTTCGAGTTTTAGAAATAAACCTAGTAGATTCCTGTATTTCATTTCAGATGAAACATATGTCCTAGCGATTGTTTGCCAAATTTTTTAATACAATTTAATGCTATTTTTACACACCGGGAAACAGGCCAAAAAGAAAAAAAGTACTGTTGGTTCAATAAACAGGATTGTCTTGAACAAAAGTGACGTAAGAGGTATGACGTAATGAAATGTACCAACAACGGGGGAACGAATAACAACGTATCTGAACTAAATTTGACGGTTTCATATACATGTAATGAAATTAAATTGCTACTCGAGAGAACTTGAGAGAACCTTTTGTAGAAACAAATGGACTTTGTATTGGATTGGTATAACTAAATTCTTAATTGACAAAGTCCTCACTGGGCTTTCATAGTTTACAATGTTAGACTTCAAGGTTCATTTGATCAGCTTAAAATTGCTTCACATGGTACATGTTTTTACTCTTAAGTACAAATTGTTTTTTTTAAAGATATTGCTTACAGAGACTTTTGCATATTTTGTATATATTATTTTTTCGTGCAAAACTACGATGGATATAACTAATGATTAGTTTTTATTCTATGTTAAGAACAACTATTTTCTTTGAGAAAAAAAAACCCCAATTACTAGTACTATATTTATGATGCAGAAGGATATCTAAATTTTTTCTTAAATTGTAAAAAATCTATCAATATGTCTTGACTATGAACCTTCAATTTAGTTATAATGGATTAGACAGGTATCCCCATCTTTAGGCATAGTGGTCCTAATTAATATTTTTTTATTTAAACAATATTCATTGAACACATTTGAATTGGATTAGGCAGCAGGCACAGTCTGTTTAACCTTCTTCCTATACCAAGGTCAAAATGAACATATTAAGTGTATACAACTCAGAGTAAGAATACCAATGAGAAAATAAAGTAAAATTCTGATACCGGTTTGGAAAGAAAAATTAAGACTACATAGGTTTTTTCATGAATATTCAGACAAAACGTTTTATTGCTGCATTAAAAGTATGTACTACTTCAAATATTTGAACATTGATATCTTAATGGATATTGAGACGATGATGTGAAATTTTAAAATATTTGTCTTGCTGATAGAAGAAGGTGGTCATGTGATAAAAAGGCTATCCGGATCTCTTAAATACAGACAGCCTCTACACTTCACAGAAAAACCACTAGATATTTGAGATCTGAAAAGATATAATGGTACAGTGCTCTTGTGGTGGAAATAAATAACATGCCACAAACAGAAATATGGTGACCAACAATTACATATACAAACTTTTGTTAACGAAGATGATGGTGTGACCTCCTTTGGTACCTGATAATGTTCTGTGGCTTACTAAAATCGTGGGTGGAGGAATAGCCGAAAGACATGATGAATTAACTGCAGAAGAAAAATCATACATTTCGATTTTTTGGTATTCCACTTTTTATAAATTTTTTTTTATTTCCAACCATATGACTTTATTTTTACAATGCCGACATCTTAAAATTAGTATGATGGACAGAACAAAACGCATACAAGCTAACTTAGTTTCAATCTGCCATAAAGCGGATGATGTAATATCAAACATATTGTATAAGTGGCTTATTACGCATGTTATGTGTACAAATATTGAAAAGCTGTGTAAGGATCACCTTTCTGTAAATCTAATAAAATAAACAGTATTAATGAACCATAAATTAAAGAACAATAATTCTACTATTATATATTATTGGCAGATTTCTTCCATTTGACTTCATGTATCAAATCAACAACAAAATTCACAAAAATTGGTGTTCCACGAAATTAAATGCGTATCAAAGCATAATTTTCTTTTCTTTTTTTTTTTTTAGAATTAAGACTACTATTCTTCAATTTTCATTGAGCGAAAATAGTGTACTACAATATTTTGTTAACAATGATAAAAATTCAATAATGTATGTGTAAGTTGAACTCTTCTTAATGTACTGCATATTCTGCGCAAGTGCGTTTAATCATCACAATAATGTATTGCATCCATCGGAAAACTCAAAACTTTACAAGAACTACAACAAAGCTATGATTACAAAATTTGCACGTGGGAATGTAATTTAAAAAATGAATGCTTTTCGTATAGTAAACCTCGCGGTACTTTAAAGGACAGGTGACACAAAACCATTTTCTTCTCAAAACGCTTTCTTTAATAAAGATAAACCAGTTTATAACAAGCCCCCCCTTCGACTAGCATCAGATAACATCACACATCTCAATTAAGTGTGCTAAAAATCCAGCTGCAGCTGATCTCCGAGTTTTGTTGATCTTAAATGATATAGGAAACCTGTATGTGTTACACGTCAAAAACGGCTTAGGCAGCATTAATTGGCCAAATAGTAAACAAAGCAATAGATGAGAAATTTACAGAAAAAATTTGTAGTGCTCCAGATGATATAAAACCATATATTTTTTAGCCTTCAATTAGAAAAAGTGCTAAATCAAATGGTAGTGATTCTGAGAGCTCTGAGATAGAATTGGTAGAGAATATAGCAGTCCAAGGCAACAAGAGAACTGAAAACTTGGCATGGTAAGAATAAAATACATCATACCATTAAACTTATATGTTATTTTATTATTGTAGCAGTTGTCCTTCTGACAAAGTTTAATCATAACAACAAAAATAAAAAAGTTACAATGCACATGTTTTAATAATTTAAAATATATCACGATGTCAAACTATTTGTTCATATTTTTTGTAGTTCTTTATGAATATTTTTTCTTACAAATATTTACAGGTGTGATTGTGAAAATTGTGTAATTATGGAAAAGGAAGGGAAATGTCTATGCTGTGATGAATTATCTCAAATTATTAAAAATAGATTCCAAAAAACCTGAAATGCATAACACAGCATGAGGGCTTCCAGGGAAATTGTCTCAACGTAGATGTCTTAGAAGTGTCCTTATATGAGTTCGTGGAACGAGACGGGCCCATAGTCTTATCAGCTTAGTGATACAGCCATAGCTATGAAACAGGTGGGATTAGCTGGGAAAACTGCAGAAACGTTATCAGTAACATAGTTTAACACATTGTTCATTTTTTTTGTTTTAGTGTCACCTATCCTTTAACTTCCTGCTTTTCTCTGATACTGCGTTGCGTAAAACACCATTTGCAACAGGTGAAAATTATGTCAGAATTCGAACCCTCCGAATTATGTTCTATACGATGGCCGATGGCGGTCCTAACTTTATACTAACGTTTTGTGTGTAACGTGTACAACGTTTTCACTGAAACTCACCGACACATGACAGCTAAAGGTAAAAGTGTAAAAAGTGTACAGTGTCATTGCAAACTTCCATGTACACTCTAGACCAACATTATGTCAGGAAAAGTTTCATGTACCCTCTACATATAAAGGTAGTTTCAAAGAATTTTACGAGTATTTCTAAAAAGCAATAGGTAACCTGGAATAAGTAAATTTTTATTTCATTTCAGATATTCATCGCTACAATTTCACCAACCAGAAACTGGTGAATATACATGAGATTGTACGATTTATATTCATCAGTTTCTGGTTAGTGAGATTGTAGCGATGAATATCTGAAATGAAATACAAATATACTTACTGCAGGTTACGTATTGCTTTTTAGAAATAAAATTCTTTGAAACTACATATAAAACTTCAATCAATATAAGTTAAGGGATATGGACATGGATAAAGAATAAACAATCTATTTTAGTTGTTTGAAGGTATATAGATAAGTTAAATTATTGTGTGTTGTATTCAATTCATACGGTCGTTTGTTGTAAAATTCATTCACTAACAGTAGCAAAGTCACACGAAAAATCTCGAACATCATGGCCAAGTACAGTATTGTAAAAGAAGTATTATGAGGACTACAGTGGACTCCGGGTATAACGAGATGCTGGGGACATAATTTTATTTCTCGTTATAACCGATACTCGTTATATCCGAGGTTGGCATTTCCCAAGGTGACACGGGCTCGTTTTTTCTTTACAATTCAAATAACAAATAATAATGAAATATTACAAACAATTAATAATGAAATAAATATAATTTATTCAAACTTTGTTCAAAAGTAACATACTTACAGCATATTCATGTAAATTTCCATGAAATAATTACATGTACAATCGTAAAGACGTGTTACTTTCACTTCACGAGAGACAAAAACTGTGTGATGGACGGTTGTTATTTTTTTTTTTTTATTTTTTTTATTATTTTATTCTTTGGTAAGTTTAAATAATGTCAATCAGCTTTTGTAAAACACTAAATTGGAATATTCGATGTCTGTTTTCTGCATTTTCTGCATGAAGAAGGTTTGTAAAATCGTTACCGCGTTTAACGCATCTTTTGTCGGTAGAAAATTCTGGAGTTTCTGGAATAACTGCCGACACACCGATATCATCACCACCTTTTTCGATTTCTGTCTGGTCATCATTTTTAATTTCACTCCGAATTTTAATTAATTAACTTAGTATCTCTGTCGTAATACCGTAACCAGTGAATCAACACCGACATAATGGGAAAGCTAAATGTATTTATGGCTATTTTTAGAGTCACGCGCTTTTCTTAACAAGTCCGCTAACTCTTTCAAGCTTTCTAAAATCACATCTATGGTTTTTTTTAATCGTACTTAATGTACTTGAAGCTTATTCATAGTCCTTTCCACATTCACTTTTTGTTTATAATTCATTTTAAACTTCGTTAATTATTTCTAAATACATGTAAGTACTTTTGTTTCTAGCGAAATTACTTTCCTTTTCATTGAATTCGAAGCCATGACTGTGAACATTGCAATAAAAACAACTCATCATTATTTCTGAATACTTTTAATCTATTGTCATGTGTATACATACCTGTGAAAATTACAAGGCCATACCGTTAGTTACCTGGGACTAGCGTGTGCAATCAAGCGTGCCGCGAGTACCTCGTTATATCCGATAGCGCTTACAACTACCGGGCACAAATTTTTACCTCGCAATATACGGAGTCTCGTTATAAGCGATCTCGTTGTATCCGGAATTTTTTAAAAGTAAATAATAAAGAAATAATTTGGGATCAAAAAATCATCTCGTTGTAAGCGGTACCTCGTAATATCCGAGCTCGTTATACCCGGAGGCAACTGTATTATATTTGTTAAAGATTTTACTCTTATCACGCTTTACATGGCGTATACACGAGTATTCAGTCACAAAAACATGGAATAAATGCATTAAGCAAGTAGATACACGAATTATTTGAAATATATCGGCAGTTAGATCGGGAGTCATGTGGTATTGTATGAGTTAAGTATGATTTAATTGATCGGTTTTATTCAGTTTAGAGAGGACGACGGGTGGTTTACAATATACATGTACAGTACCGACCAGACACAACCTAACAACAAAGCAGACCCCAACAGCTGACCTTGGTCTGCTTTGTGTCTGCTCGGGGTCTGGTCGCGGTCTGCTTTTTGAAAATTTTCGTCTGCTCTTGGTCTGCTCTAGGTCCGCTCGGAGTCTGCTATATGGGTTTGCTCTGGGTCAGCCTTTCGGGTCCGATTTACGTTCTGAAGTGTGAAGCAGACCTGTCTTTTTTCTTACCGCCTGTTAACCCCGCCTTGTATAATCCAATACACATGTAAAGACGTTTTGTCATTGTTCAGTAGCGATTGAATGGTCTGCTTCTGATATCGGGGTCTGCTTTCTATGCCCGCTCTGGGTTGACCTGGGGTCTGCTTAGGGTCAGCTCTGGGTCCGCCCTAGCAGATCCGAAACAGACCCTGAGCTGACAAGAAAGCACACTTGGGGATTGGTTAGGGTCTGCTTTCTGTTAGGTTGGGTCTGGTCAATACTGCACGTTTTGAAATCTAATGTTAATGTGAAAAATGTTGCAAGAATTTAACAGTTCAAAAAAAGCACAATTTTTTAAATTTTAGACAATACAGTTATTCTATTGATTAAAAGCAAATTTTACCCAGGAACAGACCCCTCTAAACGATGTCTTATAAATAATACAAACTATGTAATATTTTAAAATTGAATAACTATCCATTACACATGTCCATAAATTTTATATCATATTGATCCTGAATAAGCTTATATTGAATATTGCTTTATAATTCAATAATAAAAGAATGCAAAGTAAAAGAAACCTAATATAATGCTGATTTTCGTTCACTAGAAAAATAATAGTTCCATAAATAAAAGTGGATTTAGCATAGTCATAGACAAACAACCAATTTCGTAAACAAATATGCAGAATAACCTATTGGTTTCTGACGAATCAGCTTTACCTATCGGAATAGAATTAGATGTTGACACAAAATCCCGATAATGTATTTAACTCACTTTTCTACAAAGGCATACTTATGATCTCTTAGAGAAAATACACCATTTGTTTTAAAAATTTTACTA
This sequence comes from Magallana hongkongensis, assembly GCA_016163765.1. Classification (NCBI taxonomy): domain Eukaryota; kingdom Metazoa; phylum Mollusca; class Bivalvia; order Ostreida; family Ostreidae; genus Magallana; species Magallana hongkongensis. Next base: position 65,619,818 of record WFKH01011926.1, read on the forward strand.
TTTATTCTTATGTTAACATTACATTCAGAGCAATCTCTGAAAAATTCTGATCTGATGCTTGTTCATCCCTCAACAATTTTCATCCTTCTTTTTAGGATATCCCTTCCTTGCCTTTCCTCTGTATTTCTTTTCTTTCCATCCTTTGTTTTTCCTTCCTCTGTACTTTCCTTCCCTCCTTTTGCCACCAAATCGTCTTCCATAACCCCGCCCTCGGTTTCCACTTTTATACTTTCTCAAACTCTTTCTGAGATTTCGACCGTATCCTCGATTTCTCCTTCCGTGACCTCTTCTCAAACCATAACCATGCCCTCTCTGTCCTCCTCTAAGACGCTTGCCCAGGCCTCTTCCTCGTCCAAAGTTTTTCTTGTTTCCTCTTTGTCCGAATTTCCTAAAAAATCCATGTCTTCTGTTTTTTAATCCATATGCATACCCCCTTCGTTCTCCTTTGATAATGCGTTTTTCGGATCTTTTATACGGTGAAACCTGCTTTAGAAAACTTAATTAAAACAAAAGCAGAGATAATGATACTAACAGTTTGAAAAAAAAATTAACTGTTCATCAAATATTTTTAATTTATGATTGTCATTGAAAACAATTTTCAAAATACTTACATCACCATATCCTAAAATCAAAACGAAATAAGAAATTAATTAAGATGTAATCCTCATGAAAAGGAAAATGAAAAACAAATTGATTTCTAAGACGTAGTCCATTTAATAAATGTCTAAGACATGATTCGTATGATTTGTGTGAGCACTATAAAGTTTAATAAGAGACTCTTTTGTTAAAAAGGTAAAGGATAACGTATAATGAAATAGGGCTTCAGTCATCAAAATATTATGGAAAAAAGGTAATTTCGTTAAAAATCTTACCTCTGGCATCGACTTCTGAAGAAAACAGCACAACAGCACATAGTGCTACAAAAGCTGAGAGCACAAGCAAGCGACCAACGTCTTTGGATACCATGCTGAGTAATGATAATTTCATCAGAAATAACTGTTATATTTATACACCCCACAACTATGCTTCATTTGCCTTGCTTACATATTGTCGCTAATTGAGCGAAAAACTATATATGATCAACATGTCGCTAGTACAAAACGAAGGGTGCAAATAGTGCGGTGGTTGCATTTATAAAACTGATAAATGTAAGAAAGCCACGTGGTGACTTTAAGAATAGATTTGGAATTTTTAAAGCAACAGGCCAAAGGAAATAAAAGAAACAATTTTGTTGACTCAACAAACCCATAAATTATGTGCTTTTTAAGCTTAAAATTAAGAATTTGATCTTAAATAAGTTTTTTAATGCAATATTATCTAGCATTATTGTTAGGTAGTTTGTTACATATCAAATACAATCAATGTAAAGACAATTAGTTTGAACAAGACCGCGAATAACAAGATATATAAAAAACAAGTATAAACAATTTAAAGAATTGGCTTGCCTAAAAAAAGTGACGTAATAAGCATGACGTAATGATATGTACTGATGACGAGGGAAGGATAACAATGTAACTGAGCACTTTCTGAGTCCCATATTATTTAATTAAATTGCTGCTGGAGAGAACTTTTTGTAGAAAAAAAGGACATTGGATTGGTATAATTAGATTTTTACTTGAAAAAGTCCTTACTAGGCTTTCGTTGTTTAAAATGTTGCCTCAAGCTTCATTGATCAGCTTAACAATGTTTTACAACGTACAGGATTTAGTCCAACATACACATTTTTTAGATACTGCTTTCTGAGGCTTATGAAAACATTGCATTTATTAATTCTTCGTGTAAAACTACGATGAAAATACTAATATTGCTACTATTAACCTACTTTAGTATGTTTTTCTTCTATATAAAGGGCAAATTTTTTTTTCTATAAGCAATACAAAACAAAGAGTGTATTTATTATGTACATCATAGGCCTGTAGGATATCTAAAACTTATTTAAAAAATTAAAAAAAACCATATTTATAGAATTATAAGACTTCAATATAGCTATGTTGAATTAGACAAGGTGACCATCTAAAGGCATGACGATCTTTAAGGATATTGAGACATTAATGGGAAGTATTTAAACATATGTCCTGCCAATAACAGAAAGCGGTCATGTGAAAAAAGGTTTTAATATAGAGCACCTTTATACTTCCAAGATGAATCACAGTTTAACAGAAAACTGAAAAGATTTTGTGGTCAGGTCCTCTTGTGGTGGAATTGAATGACATACCAGAAACAGAAATATAGTGACCAACTATTAAACAAGCTAATATTTGTTAGCAAAGTTGATGATGTGACCTCCTATGGAATCTGAAAATGTTCAGCAATTGTGTGGTGCGTACTGACTTATCTTTGGTGGGGGGTTAACAGAAGGACATGCTGAATTAACTGTTGAAGAAAAATCACAGATTTCGTTTTGTTTTTTGTTTTTTGTTTTTTTGGTTGAAATTTTACTTTTTATTAATTTTTTTGTTAATTTCCAACCAAATGATTTTATTTTTGCGGTGCAGCCATCCTAAAGTTAGTGTGATTGACACAGCAAAAGGCTTACGATCTAACTCAATTTCAGCCTGACGCAAAGCGGAGGTTTTAATTTCAAACATACTGTATAAGTGGTTTATCACTCGAGTTATATGAACGAATTTCAAAATTCTGTATACGGGTTTTTTTTTATGTAAATCTAATAAAATAAACAGTTCTAATGAATCAAAAATTAAAAGACAATAACTCTAATATTAAATATTGTTGGCAAATTTCTTCTTTTTGATTTTATTTACCAAATCAGTAACGAAGTTGACTGTGTATCAAAGCAAATTAGATATTCAGAATTGAGACCACTATTCTTCAATTTTAATTTAGCAAGAATTGGAACTACAATATATTGTAAAGAAGGCAATGAAAAAACAATAGTGTATTCGTGAGTTGAACCTTTTTTTATAGACGTTTTGCATATGCTGCACATATGCGTTTAATCAACACATTAAAGTAAAGAAAAACTCAACTTTTTACATCAACTACACAAAAGCTATGATTATAAACAATCGCACATGGGAAAGTAATTTTAAAAACGAATGAATATCGTATAATAATCCTCTCGTTACTTTAACTACCGCGTTTTCTCTGATACACTATTTGCAACAGGTGAAGATAATGTCAGTTTTCTAAATCCTCAGAATTAGTGTCTACGATTTAAAAGATAATCTATGTGTAAAGAGAACAACTTCAGTAACTTTATGCAGTAAACGAAAATCTAGAAAATAAAAATAATTATATGGTTAATCTATGTTTGGCATGTTGGCAATTCCTACTCATGTTTCATTGCGGAGGTCAATTGTGACCATTAAACAATTGATGTGTGTTTTACATTTGCTACACATACATTTGTGAAAACAAACATAAAAAAATCAAATTAAGAAAAAAAGACAAATGCAGAATTTAAAAAAAAAAGAAATTGCATCGATATGGATCTGTAAATATCTTCTAATAAGGTTGATAAACAATTTGTTATAATTACACATACATAAAAAAATTGTCTTCTCAGACCTAGTTCCTCAATCACGATACATTGTCGATTGTTGTATATTCACCAGTTTCCGGTTTGTGGGATTGCAACGATGTATATTCACCAGTTGTTGGATTGTGGGGTTGCAACG
>WFKH01011926.1:65623465-65676986 GCA_016163765.1 Magallana hongkongensis
ATATTCACCAGTTGTTGGATTGTGGGGTTGCAACGATGTATATTCACTAGTTGTCTGTTTCTGAGATTGCAACGATGTATTTTCACCTGTTTCCGGTTTGTGGGATTGCAACGATGTATATTCACTAGTTACCGGTTTGTGAGATTGCAACGATGTATATTCACTAGTTTCCGGCTTGTGAGATTGCAACGATGTATATTCACCAGTTGTCGGTTTCTGAGAATGCAACGATGTATATTCACTAGTTTCAGGTTTTTGAGAGTGCAACGATGTATATTCACTAGTTTCAGGTTTGTGGGATTGCAACGATGAGTATCTGAAATAAACCACAAACTTATTGCAGGTTAGATATTTCTTTAGAGAAGTTAAATTCTTTGAAACTACAAATCAAACTTATTTTCAATATTATTTAAGGGATATGGACACGAATAAAGAAAAACAACAACCTTTGGTTATAATATGCATATGGTTTATGTACGAGAACCAAACCTTTGAAGTTACATTTCGACAAATCAAGATATTCAGTAACTACTACTGATAATTTATTGTGTGACCGGTCAGCAGAGGATGCTCACTCCTCTTTGGCACCTGATTCTACCTCTAATTCTTTTGCTGTGTTTGCTCTGCTCCTGTTTTGAATTTTTCTTTGGACTTTTAATTTTGAACACTGTTCGTAATCATCACATGTCATGGTAATAAGTTAAGGAAAGAATAGCTCATTTTCAGAAAAAAAGGTTTAAGTGACTTCTTGGTGTAAGCACAGAACGCAGATTATGAATATCAAAGTATTTACCTGTAATCTGCATGTTTTATTGGTAATTTATTCTTAAAAAAATCGTTAATAAATTCAAAATTGTAACTTAACCACCCTTAACCGCACTATGTTGGTGTGAAGTTCCAAGTTAACGGGTGAAATCCCAGTCCCAATGTTAAATAATCATTAAAAAAATCCAAATGTGTACACTCACACGTGCGTGTTGGCAAAATCAGCATGTGTCTGGTGCCCTCTGTCATTTTGTGGGTCACTGGAGAAAATATGAAAAAATTGCATTATTGAAATAAAGAAATGTTTCCCTGTAACAAATATAACACTTGAAACAACACATTTATCAGTCAATATCGTCTTTAAAATAAATACTTTATTTCGGTACAGACTTTTGATATTTGTACTAGGTAGCATTACAAAGAGTGTTTTATTTTACTGTATAATAGTTCATTTCCTTTTACACTACCAGTTAGCTTTATTCATGAATCGTTGTTAAAATGTCTCTATTTATCTGGATAGAATAACAATTATCATGTAATTGTACCTTTGTGGATAAACACTTTTACTGGATGTAATGCTTGTCGATCTATTCTTTTTATTTATGATCAAAATTATCGTTGTAACTGCAAATGAAGCACAGATGATGATAAACACTACTGCAATTGGGGCCCATTTATTGGTGACACACTCTGTACCTCTATTATATTGCTGACATATTTGGAAATATCCGCATTGTTTACAGCCATTGTAATTACTCTCCGAATGTCTGATATATAATGACACAGAAGAGGACGCGTTTGGATAATTTGGTCTGGCTGTATTGATTGCTGTGCAAATATAAGTTCCAGAATCCGTGGTTTGAAGGCTATTAAAGATCAGTTTGGAGTTAACATGGACGTGTTTGACCAGTGTTTTTTCAGATGTATTGTATGGCCTGAAGCTCCAAACGAAGACAGGTGGCGGGTTACTATCAGCAATGCACCGGATTGTTAGGGGATCCCCAACAACATACAAGGACTTTGAAGGAGTCAGAGTGATAGCAGACTCGTCAGGCCCGTCTGTAATATGAAAATAAACTTAAATAAATTAACCTTTGACCACCTATTTAAAAAATCTTTAAATAATTTTCTGAAATATTATCATAGAAAAATTGTTATAAATTTCAAAGATATTTTCAGCTTATTAAACCCATGGATTCAATATTGTAAATTTTCGATGCTGCTTTTTAATTAACTATTAATTTTTATTTCCTCTGATCACCATTACAGATTTGAACAGGTAACATATATCGATTTCATTCAGATCTGTCCCATAATATTATATTCTGTGTATCTTTACTTAATAGAATAGATTATTTCTTACTTTTTAAAAAGAAGAATAAATAATTAATTTTAAGCAATATATCTGAACGGCGGTAGTTTATCCCGCAAAACTACTTAAATATATCATTTTACACTTAAAACACGATAGTAAATAAATTGAGATGTTTTGAAGTTGTACTGTAGATAATATCTAAATCTATGAAATATAATGTAAGCATGAAAAATGGTATACATACAGATAACTGCAATCTTTGACGAATCACTGTTTGGTCCTGGTCCTTGGGTGAAGTTATTTTGTGATGAACATCGGAATAGAGCTACATTGTCGTCTCTCGTTACAGTGTAAGTAACGTTAACACTAATAAATTCTGTGCAGCTTTCCGTTTTATCAGATGTAGTGTTGGATAGGTATATCAATTCAGGCGTGTCGTTGTTGTGCAACATTTTCCAAATCATAATAGTTCCCCGTGGACTTCCGACATCAGCATTACACATTAAATTAATGGACTGGTTCTTTTCGAGCTCATTTGGAAACAACAGAAACTTTTCTGGTTCTTTCGCTTTGGCTAAAACAATCAAGGGTAAACGCACTGAGAAGGAAAACCATTTTAATCTTTGAATGATGAAGTCTTAAATAAAAATATTGAAAAAAGAAACAATATTTACTCTAAAAATTAAAAACATCCTATTGAACATAAAACACGCATTAAAAACAATTGATTTTTTTTGCAAGAGGTTATTTATTTTACTTTGTACAATAATGAATAGTTTAGCATAAATCAAAAAGATATACATGTAGTTACATTTGAATGCAACGATAGAACGACTGGTTATTCTTTTTTCAGAATATGTAGAATAGTATATTATCTGGCATTGGTAAACTCCCTGATCACTACAAAGAGGTTCCTTTATAATCATGACAGCAGAGAGCAGGGTTTTAGGTCCTGTGAGTTCTGTCCTGTTGCTGTAAAGATGCTGCATATTTTTAATAATGAAAGGTTCTTGACCTCCAGGAGGTGAAAATATAGCTATATCTTTAAATTCTTCGCCTATCTGTTTCTGCCATCTAATATTTCTGTCTAATATTTCTTCCATTCTATCCTTATGATAGGTACAGTTAAGGATAATGCTATCGCTATCCTGAAAAAATACGTCTTCAGTCTTCAAGGTTAATGGAGATACACCTAATAAAAACCAGAAAATTATTTATGATTTAAAACTCTTTTTATGCATGTAGTAAATAATAAAATGTAGTTGTAAATAGATTTATAATTATATCGTCATAGCAACGCGGAAAATCTGTTTACGAATTGAAAATCTAAAGAAATAAAAATGTGTACAGGGAAGGGAGGAGTTGTGTTTTTGATGTCATAGCAATTATAAAAATAAAGTAAAATAAGGGGATTGATTGGCCTCATTAACATCTAAAATAATTGAAACATACAAGTAAGTGTAAGCATTACAAAACATTACAAAATCCTTCCATTTAAGTTTGAATATACTCGTCGATGGTGTTCTAGATGTATCTAACTTTTACTTTTACCAGGAACATACAATCCTAAATACATGTTAGTACAAATGCATTCACCAACAGGTTATACTTATTCCAAAAACGTGATAATGAATAGATTATTAACTTACCATTTATGAAAACGAAAACTGCCAGCAATAATCGCATGTTGATCGATCTCATGTCCATGTTTGATAAGCTACAAACGCAAAAATCGAATTGAAACTGAATTATGAATACAATCATTTGCATGAAAATAAGAAACAAAATACGTCCCAAATGAATACATGTAACACAGGAGACACTTTCCTTGTCACAACTTTCATGAACGTTATTCTGTAAATACATGACAAGAAATAGAGAACTGGTTGTACAAACATGAGTTATAAGCAATAAATTATGATCATAATTCTTTCCTCTTCTCTATGTGTTATTTTTATGATGCCTATTTATTTTCATTGTTTCCTTATTTAAAGGACTCATGGCATGAACAAAGTCTGTTCAATAATGCTTTCCAAAAATTCTAAGAGCAAGAACTGCCATAAAGTATCTCATATATTGCATGATTACTTAAATGAATTTAATTATCATATCCGCACCTATTAACACAAATGCTACTGCATATTAGACGGCTCTTCATAACGTCATTTGTCGGAGGAGGGACTATGCATACGTAATGATTAATCTAAGATTTTTACTTGACAAAGTCCTTAATGGGCTGTCATAGTTTACAATGTTCTTGAATGAGCAGCTTAAACAGCTTCACGTACATGTAGTCAAACTTATTGTTTAGAGAAGCTTATGAAATCGTTTGCATAATTATATTCTACCGTATTTTTAAAAAAAAAGAAAAAGATACATATCCTAAAACAACGTTATCTAGCTTCAAATTATTCTTAAGGTAGATGAAACTATTAATTTACCATTTGTTAGAAGTATGTACCAACAAACTATGTATTTAATGTAAAAGGAGTATGTATATCTAAAGACAAGGTAATCTTAATTGATTTTGAGAGATTGATATTGATTAGTAAAAATTAATATAAAAATGACAATAACAAACTGTCAACCATCTCAAAAATCCAGAAAGCGAAATAAAAATTTAAAGCAGAGCAACATGGACCTCCAAAAAGATAGAGGTGGGATCAGGTGCCTTTAAGGAGTAAGCATCCCCTGCCGACCGGTCGCACCCGCCGTGTGCTCATTGTCAAGATCATGAAAAACGGAAGAAACCGTAGTCAGTCCGGTGTATAAATAATGGTCTAACAAGTATGAAAAACGTCAGTCGGCATGGTCTTAATGAAACATTGTACTTGCTGACAAAGTCATTGTATCGACCATAAAACTTGCGTAAAGGTGATTTTGATCGAGGTTCTTGATATTCTTGTTTCAACAACTTGTTTGTAAGAAGCTTGCCTCGTTTAAGAAATTGTTCGTATGTAGATCATGCTTTTGCATAACGAATAAGTTGAGAGATATAAATTCTATAAGCAGTTGATTATAGTATATTGCTACATAAGTAAGGGAAGTTGACGATGGAAAAATTAAAATTATCACGTTTATCATGTAGTTTTGTTGTTAGCCTACCATTAACGTCTTTTTCTTGTAAAATATCCAAATATGAAACAGATGTCTCAGGATCTGTGGTATTTTTTATTTTAAGCTCACTGGAATATATTGAGTTAACATAAGAGTGAAAGTAACAGTTGTTAATGGATAAATCATCATCGATATATCTAAATGTCGAGTTGAAGGCCACAGCAAGTGTTTTATTCTTTTCTTGCACAAACTTTTGAATAAATTCTGCTTCATATGAATATAAAAAAGTCAGCCAATAGAGGAGCACAAGTTGTGCCCATGGGAATATATATGTTTTTCTGATGGCGGAGGGTAACCGTTTTAGATGGAGGTTATGCAATGGAAAGGTTTGCATGATTACTTCAATATAGAGAACATGTAAACTTCTGCTGAGATTCACAAATAAGCTACATTGTTACAAAGTAGCTTTGCGAGGGATGAAATAGTAGAAGGTTACCATGTCTAGAATTTCCAGCTATTGATAGTTAAATATTTGGTTCTTTGTAATGGAATATAGAAAAATATCACGAAGAAACTGACTAACAATCAGAATATACGTAACAAACAAGCTAATTCTTCATAAGAGTATAAATAATGTGACCTCCATCGATAAAAAATCACGTTTAGTAGTTGTGTGTTGCTAAATAAATAATCTGTGCAAAATAGCCGAAGTATATATCTCCTATAATGCTAAAGAAAAGTAAAAAGAAATCACTTTTTATTTTTTTAACCAAAGAACCATATTTGATATGTGTCAATTTGGCCCCATAATTTACATCTTTTAAAAGTGTTTCAGGTACATGAAATATATATGTTATTTTTTTTATAAGAGTTGATATAATATCTATTTTTTTACCTATTTTTTTTTATTTGAACTCATTGACAGTATATAAAGTCAGAAGTAACGCAATCAATTCGAGAAATATGTCATCAGACGCAGAACTGCAGGTGCAACTTAGATAACATGTATTAAAATTAGTGCGAGGTCATTTTATCACGATTTAAACGAGTTTAAAAATTATGATGTCATATTTCAAAACTGTGGGGATTTGGATTAAAATAAAAATTATGAAAAAACATTTTTATCTGTAAAAAGAAAACTAAAAATTACAGTGAAGTGATGATGTGCATTTTAGGTGGTCTTTTTAGACCCTGATCATGTATGGTCATTTAACAAAATTGACATAGTAAAATGCATACAAGCTAACTCAATTTATTAGATATGATATAAAGCGGATGTTTAAATCAAATATACTGCTTGAGTGGTATAAAACGCATGTTTTCTTAACAAATATTAAAAGGCTGTAAGTAAGAGCCGTTTTTGTTATCGAAAAAATTGATGTGATTTTAATTTTATAAAATACAAAGTTCTGATGAGGAAAAGATTAACAGAGAATGGTTCTATCATTTGATTTTGTCGTCAGATTTCTTTCATTGATGTTGTGTATCAAATCAACAACAAAAGCCACGAAAATTGGTGTTCCGCCTAGTCAACTGTGTATGTAAGAAAGAAAATTAATAATAATAATTAATAAAAAAAGAAAGTTTAAAAAAATCAACAAAAAATGTTTATTTTTAAAAATGTTGTCTTTCAATTTTCGTCTCATCGAAACAAAATTCCATTAAATAAATGCCAACGAATATTGCAATTGATTAGACCACAGTATCTCGTGATACTGCGCAGAAATAGAGCACTGTGATATACTGTTAACAATGATAAGAATTCAATAGTTTATTTGTAAGTAAACTATTTTGAATATGCTGCATAATGTTAAAATATCCAAATAAATTATCTTGCATGCTTAGGAAAGCTTATGGACTACAATAAAGCTATGATTACAAACATATACGAGGGTTGTTCGGAAATTATTGAGACATTTACTCTTACTCCCTTGAGAAAAATGATAAACCATTGAAATTTCACTAATAAGTTAACCAGGGTACCATTTATTAATGTGAAAATTTTCCAGTCAATGACATCATTAGATCATTCCTGGTAAGTTGACAAACTTGCTTATGTCCAGTGACCCGGCGCAACCCCAATCTCATCGCAACGTCATTTTAACGCGCTTCCTTGCTCCTATGTTTTATACGTCTTACAATCGAACGGAAAACATGAATTATTTTTTATTTCTCATCTATTTGGTTAATTTTAAGATATCAACGTTTACTTATCTTCTCCATATTTGACTTTTTTATAAAAAATTGACTTATTTCTACCCAAAAGTCAACTTTCTGTGAAACGTCTGTTAAAGTCATTCTGTACATATTGAAGAACTATTGGCATCAATTTTTTGTTTTAAAAGTAGTAGATATTTAGTCCCTTTGTTTTAATTCTAGTTAAAAAGTTAGTAAAAAAAATCCGATATAATGAAGCTATTGACACCTATATATTGTATAATTTTTGTTTAAGCAATTACTTACCTGTAAAGGTCTTCTTCCGTGTTTCCGACCAATTTGATGTATATATTTGCTGCGCCGCCTTGACGTCAAAATTCAATAAACCGTCGTGGCCAGATTTCTATTGCTTGGTAAATATATTTGTACTATCTCCGAATTTCAACTCGAACACAAGTGAAACTTGCGCACAAGTTAGTCACAATAAATAGCAAAATGAATATATATAATTTGATTTACTTTCCTATTAGTTGTTGGTCCACCGACACTTAGTAAGTAATTGTTTAAGTTTAATTAATCTCCGAGTTTATGACTGCGCCGGGTACCCCTACCACCGACTTGTTTATGTACCGCCGTAAACAAAATATTAAAGATTTTTTAATATTACTTTGTTTAATTATTTGTTTAGGTTTCTTCAAAGTTTATGCCAATTTTCACCAGTATTTGTCACTTAGAAGGAAAAATATTTGTGTTGTCTCAATAATTTCCGAACAACCCTCGTATACACACGTGTGAATGTCATTTGAAAAGCTAGTATTAAAAACGAATGAGTTTTGTATATTAACCCTTTGGTAATTTAACTTCCCGTTTTCCTCTGATACTGCGTTGCTTTAAACACTATTTGCAACAGGTGAAGATTATGACATTATTTGAAGCTCTCAGGATTAACAAATTATTTTCTACGATTCAATACATGACTAATCAATTCCTCGCGGTACAACTCTGTCGACAATTACCAGGCTTTATCATGGGGATATTATAAGTCAAATTTTATGGTTGCTATACATTACATACATTTTACATCTAATTATCAACGACGCCATGTCTAATTTATATGTGCGTCACTGTGCGATGCATTTTTTTTTTTTAAATTTAGTTGTTCATTCTTGTTTTAACTTTCTTTAGTACACTGTATTGTGATTTTATACAAACTAAACAGTAATTACTCGTAATATTAAGTTGCAGTGTGTGTGTTTTTAATGACAAAGAATCATGGACAGTGTGGTGACAGCACAATGATGAAACTCTTTAACCTCTAAGGAAAACTGTTTAAATTATGCCACTTTAAACGATAAAGTTCAAAAACATGCCATCAAATACAGAAATGATATACAATCGAGATATGTTGTTTACACTGATATGTCGACAGGACCGTTGATATAGTGCAAAACGCACATATACAAGATGGGGACAAATAAAGGGATGGTTATATCAATTTGTCAATAGTACCTCATCCGAAAAATTCTTGTTTTTCATCGACAGCGATGATGATAGACAATTAAAGATTGTGCGATATTCTGGTTCTACAGCAAAACACAGAAATGGTTTGAATGACTTACGACAACTTTGTTTCCGGTGTACATGTAACGACGAAAAGTGCTTACCGTAGAAAATTGAATGGGGGTTATTTTTGAATGATATTCGTTGTTGTAGAAAACTTGGATGGTTGCTAAGAATCAACGTCCTTTTGATCATTTTGTTTATTAGCAAAATTAGAAATAAATACAAAACAAAAAGAGAGATGATTAAAAGAAAAAACTGATACATCTATTTAAAATATGTTGTGTGATGAATAGAATAAGCACTGGCAGTATATTTATCTACAGCTAAAACATTCATCCAATGTACACCAGTTTCTTTCCTTCCCTTCCTTTCCGGTCTGTAACAACCGTTAATGATACAACGCCGCTTAATGATATAAATAGCATTAAGAAAAAGAAATTATCATAACTTAGGAAACAAAGTTTTCTACACAATTTACCTGTTTCAGAAAAAGACAATTGTCAAGTATCTTATAAATTTATTCATTTAAATCCAAAAAGCTAATACTTGTATATGTATTGATAAAAGTTGCATTGTCAACAATTAAAGGTAGAATAACTGTGTTTAGACACAATTGATGACCTCTTTGACAAGACAACAGGTTCAGCAGTTTAATGTAGTAACAAAAACTGTAGAAGACTGTCACCCAACAGCATAGCGCAGTGGGTTAGAGGGTTCACTACGAATCTATAAGTCATTAGTTCTACTCTCGCCGGTGATTTTAAAATTTTTACCTTTCCAAAAATTTTTAAAACGTATTTTTTGGTTAAATATTGTAATTTTTTTTAAAATTCTAAACCGGTGAAAGGATTTTAATTGTAATGTAATTTAATCCACATCAATATCGACAGATGTCCCATACCACTTTAACAGCACATTATGAGGGGTATAATTTATATGTGTTTTACAAAAACGTAATATAAATTTTGTGAAAATAAAACTGAAAAGAAATAAACAGAAATAAAAATAAATTGAAAAAAAGAGAGTTATTTTTCATTTAGGAATTGCATCGGCATGGATCTGTCAAGTTGCTTCAATGACGTTGATTAAACAATCACCAGTAGTTATACAATAGAGTTACGTTTCATAAAAAACGTACATCCTGCCTTCTAAGACCTATCTCAGCAATCACGATACATTGTCGATGGATGTATATTCACCAGTTTCTGGTTTGTAAGATTGTAACAATGTATATTCACCAGTTTCCGGTTGGTGAGATTGTAACGATGTACATTCACCAGTTTTTGGTTTGTGAGATTGTAACGATGAATATTCACCAGTTTTCGGTTGATGATATTGCAACGATGAGTATCTGTAATGAAATATAAATATAATTACTGCAGGTAACCTATTTCTTTTAAGAAACTATATTCTTTGAAACTAAAAATCAAACTTCAGTTCAATATAAGTTAAGAAATATGGACATAAATGAAGATAAACAATTTGGAACATCGGGTTTTTGTGCGAGAACCAACACTTTAAAGTTGCATTTAGACAAATCGAGATTCGTTAGGAGACGTTAAGTGTCTCCTTGGTGTAAGCATAAGACGCTGATTATTAATATCTAAGTTTTTATCTGCAACCTGTATGTTTTGCTCGTATTTTACTCTATAAATAATTCGTTGATGCATTAAACATTGTATCTTAACCACCCTTTACCACACTGTTTATTTGAAGTTACCAAGTAACCAGTAAGATCCACGTCTCGGTATTAGATAATCATTTATAAATCCATGTGTACTCACGTGTGCGTGTTGACACCGTGTGTGCCTCGTCTTGTGGGGCACTAGAGAAAGAAGGAAAAAACATTTTGAGATAAGGCTGTCCGAAGCTAAAATTATTTCGGAAAACGGTACTGTTTTAATTATCGCAATAATATTTTAACTGGGCAAAATTTCTATAATTCTTTATTACCTAAATTAACAGCGATATCCAACACTATATTTGATGCTTTTTTGTGACGTCATATGTACTTCCTAATCACGTGACGTGCGTGTCCTAACACGGCAAATGATCTATATAAATGGCATCGGCCTAAATGATTAATGACATTAAACCATAAATATTTTTATGAAAAATCCTTCGATAAGACATGTATTTTGCAGTTCTTGCTGGGTGTTTATATAAATATTCCGTTTATTTAAAATACTGTCAAAACATTTCGCCCCATCATTGAAAGTAGGCCCATATTTACTTTTTAAGCTCAATTTACACAAAATTGGGTCAATGTGTACGTTTCCCCCAGCATGAGTCACATTGGTACTTTTTTTTTTTTACAGATTTGTTGTGTGGCCGGCAGCTCTAAAAGAATACGGAAGGCGGGTTAGAATCAGCAATGCACTGGATTGTGAGGGAAACTCCAACAAAATACAAGGACTTAGAAGGAGTCATACTGATTTCAGGCTCGTCAGGCCCATCTGTAATTTATGAATAAAATTTCAACCTCTAGCAACTAATTTTAAAATTTTTCGAATTTACTTTCTTAAACTTTATCACGGATTAAAACATTAAAATCACATATATATTTCCATTAATTTGCGTTGTTTTTTTTTTATCAGCTTTTAATCATTAGTTCCCCTAATCACCAGTTCATATCGGTATTTCAACAGGTGACTTATAACATCGTTGGAAATTACATTTAAATATATGATATTTATAAAGTTCAGTTACTTATATTGATTTTATCTAGTGATTTCCACTTGTTCCCCTTGTTATAAATAACTTTAAATGTATTGAGGTTGTGTTCAAGACAAAACTGATATCAACTACATTATTGAATATGATTTACAGCAAAAAAATATTATACATACAAATCATTGAAATTGTTGACAATTCCTTGCTAGGTCCTAGACCTTGTGTCAAGTTGTTATGTGATGAACATCGGAATAGAGCTCCATTGTCGTCTCTAGTTGCAGTGAAAGTAAAGTGAACATTTATGAACTCTGTACAATGTTCTGTTTTATTTGTTATAGCGTTGGATAGGTATATCAATTTAAGTATATTGTTGCATTGAGAAATCTTCCAAATGTGAATATTTCCCAGCGGACTTCCGACATCAGGAATACATGTTAAACTTATATTCTTGTTTTCTTCGAACTCGATTAGAAACATAAGAAACTTCTCTGGTTCTTTCGATTTGGCTAAAACAATCAAGGATATAATCATTGATAAGCAAGACAATTTAATCTTTAAATGACAATATCTGCAATGAAATATTCAAGAAAAGAAACAATATTAACTCTTAAAACTAAATACATGTTATTGAACATTGAAAAAACCCCCAGGTAAAAAACATATTTTGTAAAAGGTTGTTCATTTTGTACAATAATGAATAATTAAGCATTGACCAAAAAGACATAGTTACCTTTGAATGCTACGATAGAACGACTGGTTTTTAATTTAGTGAAACCATAAGAATAGTACTCTATCTAGCTGCAGCATCGGTAAACTCTCTGATCACTACAGAAAGGGTCCTTAATTATCATCACAACCGAAAGCGAGGTGTTAGGTTTAATGAGTTCTATCCTGTTGTTGTAAAGAGACTGTCACTCCTTTTCAATGAAAGGTAATGGACCTCAAGGAGGTGAAAAAATAGCCAAATCTTCAAATCTGTCCCCAATATGTTTTTGCCATTTAATATATCTGTCTGATATGTATTCCATACTATCTTGATGATAGGTACAAGTAAGAATTATGCTATCGCTGGCCTGGAAAATTACGTCTTCAGTCTTCATGGTTAGTGGAGATACACCTAATGAAAACCAGGAAACTGCAATGCAACTGTATGCGTCACAGGAAGTCGATGCACAAGTGCTTCACTGAAAATATACGTATTGAAGGAAGATTTTTTTACGAAAATAGAAACTTTAAGAATATATTTTGAAATTTAAGTGAATTCAAAGCTTCTAAAGAGAAAACAATTTATTTTCTGAGCAGTTTGGGTTTGAGAATGATGTAAATCAAGAATGTTAAACAGGTCGAAGGAAATAACACACATTTAAAATCTTGTTTAACGTCTTACTTACTAGAACAATTTAAACTTTCACAGTATGATATCTGAATATGATTTTTATATAGATTTTTCAAACTGAATAATCCTCTGTAAACCCGTATCCCCACTCCCTTCATGTACAGATCCAGTCTTAATTGAAGTAGCCGGCAGTTAGAAAATGTGATTTATAACTACTCATGGTTCAAAATTTATTATAGTACCATACCTACATTGCATCTGTATGGACTTTCTTTTTTAAATACATATACAATTTTGAATGTTATAGCAACTAAAATCACAATTAAATATTCAGATACGGATCATTTTTTTGTATATGCACTATAAATATAATATCCCAGCACCAGTACCTGTGAATCAGAATTTCATTTGTAGAAAATATGTTACATTTTGCAGGTAATACATTTATTAGACTCTTTATAAGCATATAAAATGAGATATTCTAGCTATCTTGGATTTAAAATGGATACTAGGGATACAAAGTTCACATTTACATTCAATAATAAACATTTTTACAATACTCGCACGTCATCACCATTTGTAATTAAAAGAAAAAAAATAAAGTCATGAGTATTTAGTATTTAATTGCGATAATGCATCTAATCTTATTTTTTTGCAATAATAAAATCTCACAATGAGTGATTGTACTAGATAATCTATTGTAAATAATGATACAAATATAAGAAATGTATTATGTGACATGGAACATAATATAATGTGCATTATTTCTTTCCTAGAATGCATATATGAGCATAAACTTTGAAACGTTTTTTAACATAAGAGAGATTTTTTACATCAAAATAGATGGAAGCACATATTCATTAGACTTATGAAGGGAATTCAAGTAAAGCATATGACGCCTGACGGTTTAAAACTAATAAAAATGCTACCTATTTTAGTTGTTTGAAGGTATATAGAAAAGTTAAATTATTGCGTGTTTTTATTCAATTCATACGGTCGTTTGCTGAAAAAAAGTATTCACATAACAATAGCAAAGTAACACAAAAAATCTCTAATGTCGAACATCATGGCCAAATACAATAATATGAATGGGCTATGAAGACTTTCTATTGTTTTTCTTTTTAGATTTTACTCTTCTCACGCCTTACATGACGTATACGCGAGTTTTTAGTCACAATAAAAACACGAAATAAATGCATTAAGCAAGTAAATACACAAATTATTTTATAGCGCTCAAGTTTGAAATATATCGGTAGTTAGATCGGGAATCACGTGGTATTATATGATTTAAATGTGGTTTTACTAATAGCGTTTATTTAGTTTAGAGAGGAAGGGTGGTTTTCAGTATACATCTACAGTACCGACCACTCACAACCTTACACCAAAGCAGATCCCAAAAGCTGACCTCGGATCTGCTTTGTGTCTGCTTGGGTTCTGGTCGGGATCTGCTTTTTGAAAATTTGCGTCTGCTCTAGGTTTACTCTAGGTCCGCTCGGGGTTTGCTATGGGTTTGCTCTTTTGGCAGCTTTTGGGGTCCGCTTTACGAACTGCAGTATGAAACAGCCCTTCCCTTGTATAATTCAAATACACATGTAGAAACATTTGGTCATTTTCAGTGTCGATATAATGGTCTGCTTCTGATATCAGAGTCTATGTCCGTAGTTCTCTGGGTTAGCCTGGGGTATGCTTGGGGTCAGCTCTGGGTCGCCCTAGCAGATTCAAAGCAGATCCTGAGCTGACACAGAAAGCAGACTTGGGGTTTGGTTGGGGTCTGCTTTCTGTGAGGTTGGGTCTGGTCGGTACTGTATGTTTTGAAATCTAATGTTAATGTAAAATTGTTGCAAGGATTTTACATTTTCAAAAAAGCACAATTTTTTAATTTGAGACAATGCAGTTATTTTATTGACCTTAACAAGACACAGATCATTCTTAACGATGTCTTATAAATGATAAAGCTATGTATTATTTCTTAATTGGATAACTATCCATTACACGGCGTTGATTGCTTTTTTTTTGAACTATGGTTAATATAAGAAAGCCATTTAGGGACATTGGGGGAAAATTGAGAACTTTAGATATGATTATTCTTTCTTATTTGTAAAGAACTACGATGCACAACGATGTACTAAAAATACCATTATCCACCTTTAAATTGTTTTTGATTCTATTTAGAGGACAAATATTTTTTTATTCCATGAGTAATACAACTAAACACTGTACATATTATGGATATCCCAGAACCTAAGGATATCTAAAATTATTCTAAAAGTAGAAATGCACACAAGCTAAATTAATTTAAATATAAAATAATGCGGATGTTTTAATCACATATTTTGCATGAGTAGTTAAACACTCAATTTTTGTGAACGAATATTGAAAGGCTACATATGAAAGAGTCAGTTTGTATTCAACAAATTGCTGTGGTTTAATTTAATAAAATACAAAGTTATTATGAAGAAAAAGTTCAAATAAAAATTTAAATATTGTTGACAGATTTCTTTCATTTGAGTTTGTGTATCAAATCAACAACAAAAACCACGAAAATTGATGTCCCGCTAAATCAGCTTTTATGGATGCAAAGAATAAAAAAAATAAATAAAAAATAATTATAAAAAATAAATAAATAAATACTGTTAAAAATAAACTAAAATGTTTATTTTTAGAAGCAGTGCATTTTAATTTTCGTCTCATTGAAACAAAACTCCATTAAATTTATGTCAACCAATATTGCAATTGATTACACTACAGTATCCAGTGATATTGAACAGAAAAAAAATGCACTATGATCTTATTCTAACAATGACAAGAATTCAGTAGCTTATTTGTAAGTTGAAATATTTTAAATATGCTGCAAAATGTTTAATTATCCAAAAAATATTGCATGCCTCGGAAAGCTTATGGACTACAATATTGCTCTGATTACAATCATTTATACACCTGTTTACATTGTAAATGTCATTTTAAAAGCTAGTATAAATAACGAATGAGTTTATTTTTAATCTCTAACTTCCTGTTTTCCTCTGATACTGCGTTGCGTTCATAACCATTTACAACAGGTGATGATTATGACATTGATCGAAGCTTTCAGAATTTACAAATTATTATCTACGGTTCAATACATGACTTATTAATTCCTCGTGGTACAATTCTATCAACAAAAACTTGGTTTTAATCTGGATTATAATGAGACAAATTTTATGGTTGTTATTTAGTGCATACATTTTACATCTACAACAAAAAACGAAGATGCTGCGCACTGTACTGTACAATGCGCTGTTTTTTTTTTTTTTTAAATCTAGTTGTTCATTCTTGTTTTTACTTTCTTAAGTACACCCTATGGTGCTTTTACACAAACAAAACATTAATTACTTGTAATAGTCAGCTGCAGGTACAGTGTGTGTCGTAAATGATAAAGAACCATGGGTAGTGTAGTGACAGCAAAATGATGAAACTCTTCAACCTTAAAGGAAAACTTTTTTATTATTATGTCACTTTAAACTAAGTCCATATACATAGAAATGACAAACAATCAAGATATCTTGTTATTACTTATTTTGTCGATAGGACAGTTGATAGAGTGCAAATATCACAGATACACGCTGTGGACAAATAAAGGGATGGGACGTAATTTTGTCTATAGTACCTCATCCGATACATTCTTGTTTTTCATGGACAGTGCTGATAACAGACAATAAAAAATTGTGCGATCTATGGTTCTACAGAAAAACAAAGAATAAAATTAATTGACTTACGGAACCTTTGTTTTCCTGTGTAACGACAAAAAGTGCCCCTCCCCTACCCCTGTAACAAATTGAGTGGGGGTAAGATTTGAATAATCTATGTGTTGTAGAAATCTTGGATGGTTGCTTAGAATCAACGTCCTTTTGATCATTTTTCTCCGTGTAAGATATAGAAAAATGACCCCGTAGAATAATGACCCTGTACCGTTTCGTGATTGGGGTGGGGGGATGGTTGTCACAAAGCCTTATTATAGGAAGTGTCTTTTTAAAATACAATTTTATTTCGGAATATTGAAAAAAAATACAAGAACTATAAATTTGAAAACGTTGTGATATTTATAAGAAACAGTTTGTTTATTAGCAAAATTAGAAATAAGTACAAAGCTTAAATTTTTGTCTTTAAAACAAAAGGTCATTTGACAGATGATGAATAGAAAAACTAATACATGTATATAAAAAATAAAATGTATGTCTGTTGAATAAAATAAGCAACGGCGGTATATTTATCTCCTTCTTCCCATCCTCCCCGGTCTCTCTCTTTCATTCTCTCTTTCAAAACGAAAAAAGATGTTTGCTCTCCATTTTGTGTTAACTTATTTTGTAATGTTTAAAAATGAATGTTTTAAAATAAATAATCATAACTAAGATATCAAAGTTCTATAAACTCTATGTGTCTTCCTTTTTTTAATGACAAACGTTTTGGATACATCTATGAGAGTTTTAAATAATTCTCTAAAGAGTAGCAGAATTTCATGTCTATCAATTGTTTAAAAAGATAAACCTGATGTAGTACACTTTAAATCAAACACAAAAACCAAATGCAAAATTTGACTGAAAAAATAAAATGAATTTCAGTTTTTGGTATGTAAATAGAAAAAGAATTAAATAGTTGTTGATATCATATACCTAGTAGTGAATCACGCCCATGCACAAGTTTGACGGCATCCAGAAGCTAGCCTGAACAAAACTTTCCACTTAAAAGTAAATCGTTCTAGACAGTAAAATCTTAAAAACAAAAATTTGTATATTTATTGATAAAAGTCTGCATTTTCAACAATTTAACACAGAATAACTGAGTTCAGACGCAGCTAATGACCTTAATGTACAGAAAACAGGTTCTTCAGTTTTAGGTATTAAACAAAAATGTAGAAGATCAATTTTGTCAATTATCTTATTTTTTGCTGTTGGCATTCCCGGAATGAATAACACCCGTCGTGTTTTATTTAATTACGTAAGCGATTTTAAAAGATTGAATAAGGCCGACTTCTATTTTTATTGTGCGTGTTTTGCGCAGTCTAATAAAATACTGTGTATTTATACCTTTTATGAAATTGTTTCGATACCATTTATTAAACTGAACGCAATAAAAACACAGATAAAAATATATAGATTTTTAAAGGAAAATTTTAGTTTTTAAACGATTTTTTCGTTGTCGGTAGGTGCTTTTATGACGTTATTTAAGAAAAAAACAGCAATTTAAAAAGTTTACCGGGATATGAAGTTGGTTGGTCACATGATCAAATCCTCTGAAGCCCTGTATACAGGGTTATTTTCGCCCCGTGTAATTTTCGCCCTTCTACACTTGCAAACAGTTTCGCCCCGTCTTGAATTCGCCCAGACACAGTTGTGTTTAAAAAAAGATAATATGAGACATTGGTATTTGCCCAGTCTTAAATTCGCCCACTGCCAACGAGGGCGAAAGGGGCGAAAATAAAACGGTGGCGAATATTTCCCTGTATACTGTATTACTTATATTTACGTTTGAAAAAGACAAATCATTCAGAACTATTAAAATTACCGAGATTTTATGTTTACAATAATCCAAGCGACAAGCAATAAGCGCGTGCTATGATCATTGTGACGTCATGAAAAAAGTTCATACAGAATTGAACGTTTTGGCTATTCTATAGGTTCATATAAGGAAACATATTTGCAAATGTGAATATTATAAAATGAAGCTTTGTAGGAGTAACTTTTAAGAAATAACTTAAACGAAAAAATAAAATGTGTACGCCTTTAAAATTTTACACTCAGAATAATGCTATCCTCAGATTTATTTTCTTTATTTTTTAATGAGTCATTTGTACCAATCAACATTTGCAATGCTCCAAATATATAGCAACATTTATTGCATTTTGATATTTTGAGATGACCCCCAATACAATTCAGACTAAAGAGTTTAGTATTTTTATATATAAGGTAGAAAATGATATTACAAATCACATATTACAAGGAAAATTGCTACTGTAGTATTTTTTAATCTGCTTCGAAGTGCAGAAAATAGGAATTTCCAATATATTCCTACAGTAAATATTCCTGTATTTTGAGATATCCCCTTAAAAGAACAAAATGAAAGATCTTCTTGAAACTTTGCAAATATACTAGAGTTGGTGTAAATAACATATGGTTAAAAAATAAAAAGTTATCGTGGTTTTTATCCAAAATTCCAAAATCGGCCTCCTTAACAGCACTTTATAAAGGGTGAAATTTCTGTGTGTTTAACGTTTGCGACATATAAATTTCGTGAAAATAAAACTGTAAAGAAATAAAGAAAAGGAAAGACACATGAAAAAAAGGTATTTTGCATTTAGGAAATGCATCGGTATGAATCTGTCAAAATGCTCCAATGACAATGACGTTGATCAAACAAATACCAATAGTTATACAATAGAGTTACAATTATATAAAAACGTACTTCCTGTCTTCTCAGACCTAGTTCAGTAATCCCAATACATTGTCGATTGATGTGTATTCACCAGTTTCTAGCTGGTGAGAATGTAACGATGTTTATTCACCAGTTTCTGGCTGGTGAGATTGTAACGATGTATATACACCAGTTTCTGGCTGGTGAGATTGTAACGATGTATATCCACCAGTTTCCAGTCGGTTAGATTGTAACGATGTATATCCTTCAATTACGTTGATCAAACGATTACCAAGTAATACGATATAGTTACATTTATATAAAAACGTACTTCCTGTCTTCTCAGACCTAGTTCAGCAATCACGATACATTGTCGATTGATGTTTATCCACCAGTTTCCGGTTGGTGAGATTGTAACGAAGTATATCCCCTAGTTTCCGGTTGGTGAGATTGCAACGATGTATATTCACCAGGTCTGAATGGTGAGATTGTAACAATGTATATTCACCAGTTTTTGGTTAGTGAGAATGTAAAGATGTATATTCACTAGTTTCCGGTTGGTGAGATTGCAACGATGTATATTCACCAGTGTCTGGTTCGTGAGATTGTAACGATATATATTCACCAAGTTTCGCTTAGTGAGATTGTAACGATGTATGTTCACCAGTTTCCGGTTGGTGAGATTGTAACGCTGAGTATCTGAAATGAAATACAAATATACTTACTGCAGGTTACTTATTGCTTTACAAAAATAAAATTTCTTCGAAGCTACATATCAAATTTCAATCATTATAAGTTATATATATGGACAGTGATGAAGAAACACAACTTGGAACATTGGGTTTTTCTGCGAAAACCAACGCTATAAAATTACATTTTCGACAAACAGAAATGTTTAACAGCAATAAATAATAAATGCTTAATTATGGAGAAAATTGCTCTTTCCCAGAACTGAAGTTAGGTGTCTTCTTAGTGTAAGCATAGGGCGCTGATTATAAATATTAAAATCTTTCAGTTTTCACGTGCAAACTGCACAGAATATCTATGTGAGTTGAAATTAACAGATCCAAAATACGAAGAGAAAAATCTAACAAAATCGAACTAAACAATTGCACGCATTAAAAAAACAGTGTTTTTATTCATTTCATACGTTTGTTTGTTTAAAAAAGCATCCACATAACATTAGCAATGTCACACTAAACATCTCTAATGCCGAACATCATGGCCAAATACAGTATTGTTAAATATCTATAATGAAGACTTTCATTTTTTTTTTTTTAGAGATTTTACTATTATCACGCGCTACATGGCGTATACACGAGTAGTCAGTCGCAAAATCATGGAATAAATGAATTAACAATTAGATACACGAATTAATTGAAACGTGTCGGAAGTAAGACCGGGAGTCACGTGGTATTGTATAAGTTAAGTATGATTTTATTGATCGCGTTTATTTAGTTTAGAGAGGACGACGGGTGGTTTAAAATATACATGGACAGTATCGACCAGACACAACCTAACACCAAAGCAGACCCCAAAAGCTGACCTTGGGTCTGCTTTATGTCTGCTCGGGGTCTGGTCGCGGTTTGCTTTTTGGGAAACTTTCGTCTGCTCTAGGTCCATGGGGGGAGTGCTATGGGTTTGCTCTGGGTCAGCCTTTGGGGTTCGCTTTATGCCCTGAAGTGTGAAGCAGACCCGCTTTTTTTCTTATCGCCTGTTAGCACCGCCCTTGTATAATCCAAATACACATGTAGAGACGTTTGGTTATTTTTAAGTAGCGATTTAATGGTCTGCTTCCGATATCGGGGTCTGCTTTCTATGTCCGCTCTGAATCTGCTCTGGGTTAGCCTGGGGACTGTTTGGGGTCAGCTCTGGTCGGCCTTAGCAGATCCTAAGCAGATCCTGGGCTGATACAAAAAGCAGACCTGGGGTTTTGGTTTGGGTCTGCTTTCTGTTAGGTTGAGTCTAGTCGGTACTGTATGTTTTGAAATCTAATGTTAATGTGAATAATGTTGCAAGGATTTCACAGTTTCAAAAACACCCACCAAAACACAGTTGTTGAAAATTTGAAACAATGCAGTTATTTTATTGATTGAAAGTAAATCTTATCAAGGAACAGATCATTCTAAACGATGTCTTATAATTAAACAAAAGCTATGTATAATTTTTGAATTGAATTACTATCCATTACAAATGATCATAAATGTCATATCAGGCTGATCCTGAGCAATCTAATATTGAAGGGCCATAGGTAATTTGTTTTAGAATGCAATAATAAAAGAATACAATGTATAAGGAATCTAATTTAAAGCTGATTATTGTTAACTAGTAAAATAATTGTTCTATAAATAAGGATGAATTAAGCATCGTCGAAGACGAACAACAAATTTCGTAAACAATTATGCAGAATAATCCATTGGTTTTTGATGATGCAGATTTACCTATCGAAATAGGATTAGAGGTTGCCAAAAATCCCGATATTGAATTTACCTCATTTTTCAACAAAGGCATACTTATGATCTCTTAGAGAGAATACACCAACTTTTTCCGATTTTACTATTTATTCTTATGTTAACATTACATTCATAGGAATCTCAGAAAAATTCTAATCTGATGTTTGTTCATCCCTCAGCAGTTTTCATCCTTCTTTTTAGGGTATCCCTTCCTTGCTTTGCCTCTGTATTTCTTTCCTTTCCATCCTTTGTTTTTCCTTCCTCTGAACTTTCCTCCCCTCCTTTTGCCACCAAATCGTCTTCCATAACCCCGCCCTCGGTTTCCACTTTTATACTTTCTTAAACTTTTTCTGAGATTACGACCGTATCCTCGATTTCTCTTTCCGTGACCTCTTCTCAAACCATAATCACGCCCTCTCTTTCCTCCTCTAAGACGCTTGCCCAAGCCTCTTCCTCGTCCAAAGTTTTTCTTGTTTCCTCTTTGTCCGAATTTCCTAAAAAGTCCATGTCTTCTGTTCTTCAATCCATATGCATACCCCCTTCGTTCGTCTTTGATAATGCGTTTTTCGGATCCTAAATACGGTGAAATCGGCTTTAGAAAGCTTAATCAAAACATCAGCATGATGATACTAGCTGTTTGAAAAAAATTAAACTGTTCATCAAAAATTTTTAATTTAGGATTGTCATTGAAAACAATTTTCAAAATACTTACATTACCATATCCTAAAACCATAACGAAATAAGAAATTAATTAAGATGTAATACTTATGAAAAAGAAAATGAAAAGCAAATTGATTTCTAAGACATAGTCCATTCAATAAATTCCTAAGACATAATTCGTATGATTTGTGTGAGCACTATAAAGTTTAATAAGACAGTCTTTTGTTAAAAAGGTAAAGGATAACATATATTGAAATAGGGCTTCAGTCATCAAAATATTATGGAAAAAAGGTAATTTCGTTAAAAATCTTACCTCTGGCATCGACTCCTAAAGAAAACAGCACAACAGCACACAGTGCTACAAAAGCTGAGAGCACAAGGAAGCGACCAACGTCTTTGGATACCATGTTAAGTGATGATGATTTAATCAGAAATACTGTTATATTTATACACTTCTCAACTATGATTCATTTGCCGGGTTTACATATTGTCACTAATTGAGCGAAAAACTTTATATCATCAACATGTCGATAGTACTAAACGATCGGTGAAAATAGTGCGGTGATTGCATTTATTTAACTATCATTAAGGTAAGAAAGCCACGTTGGGACTTCGTGAAAAGCTTTGGAAATTTAAAGGACAATATATGGTTTGTACCTAAAATGGCCTCCTAAATGAACATCGTCATTTTACTGTTATTCTATGTTTTCTTTGTACACATATACATTTGAAGTTTTTTCATAACTTTCATTTTGATTTAAGTGCCCACAATTAAAAATATGACATTATAAAGTTTACCTTTTCCCGACATTTTCGCATTTTTAGCATAAAACGGCTTGTTTTGAAGCAGTTTTTCTTTAAGAAAACATTGTGTGATTGCTTGAACAATCAAAATATTTTCACCAAAGATATATGTATCCAGTACTTATAAAAGACAAAAAGTTCGTTCTTGTTCAAAGCGTCGCTCTATATTTCCCATTCGAAAAAAGATTAGAAATATGTCAAATTTTTACTGATTTTTATTGAATTATAAAAATAGCGTCACTTCTGACGTCATATACTGCCAGTGAGTGCAAATAAATCAAATAAATAGGCCAAAAATATATTTTATATCAACTTTTCTGAAAATAACACAACAATTCAATGTACCTGAAACACTTTAAAAAATTGCAAATTATGGGGGCCAAATTTGACTCATATCATATATAGTTCTTTGAACCTAGTAAATATATCTTTTAAGATTCAAGATATGTCTTACGGATTATTTGCCAAATAATTCCATCGAATTTTCTTTTACAGCCCGTTGATGCTATTTTTACAAAATTATTCAGGTTAAGCCAAAGGAAAAAAAAGTTGATATATAAAGTGTCTTTAAGCTAAAGGTAATTAATTTGTTATCATATAAGTATTTTATCGTCTGTCCCAAGATATCTTCGATTCACAATTTACTTAATTACTCGATATTTATAAATACCTCAGGGTTCAAACGATGTTCATTCAAAAGTATGAAATATTTCCAAGATTTCTCCGTTGAAACGCCCCCTTTAGCTTATCACGTTTCAATTTATGGCTAAAAAATGTGATGTCTACGAGGATTTTGTATTAAAGCAGGCCCGGATGAGTGAGAGTGAAAAATGATAATGTGTCAATGAAGATATCTTGAAAATTCTCCCTTTTATTGATTTCAATTGCACTTCTTTCACAGGTATGTGTATTTTTATTAAAAATCGGATAAATGTGCTGTATAAATATCTTGGAACAGACTATAGTGCAATATATTTAGCATTTTTTAAGATGAAAAAAATTTTGTTACAATTTAAAAGCAATCAATGTAAAGAAAATAAGCGTGAAGAAGACCGCGAATAACATTCAACCAGATATATGTAAAAAAAAAAAAGACAGCTTAAACATTTTAAAGGATTGGCTTGTCTGAAAAATAGTGACGTAAAAGGTATCACGTGATGATAGATACTAATTACGAGAGAACGGATAACAAATAACTAAACACTATCAGATGGTTCCATACTATTAAAACAAATTGCTGCACGAGAAACCTATTTGTAATAAAATGGACCTTGGATTGGTACATGTATAACTAGATTCTTACTTGACAAAGACCTCATAAAAATTCAAACGTACATGATTTAGTCCAACGTTTTAGATACTGCTTCTTTAAAAACATTTACATTTATTATTTCTTTGTGCAAAACGATGAGGCATATACTAATATTGCTACTATTAACCAACTTTAGTAAGTTTTTCTTCTATATAAAGAACAACACTTGTTTTTTTCTGTAAGCAATACAAAACAAACAGTATATTTATTATGTACATCATAGGCCTGAGGATATCTTAAGTTGTCTTAAATATGAAAAAAAATTCTATCTATAGAATATGTTAAATTATAAGACTTCAATCTATATATGTTGAATTAGACAAGGTGACCATCTAAAGGCATGGTGATATTTAAGGATGTTGAAACATTAATGGGAAGTATTTAAACATATGACCTGCCAATAGCAGAAAGTGGACACGTGGAAAAAGGTTTCAATACAGAGCACCTTTATACTTCTAAGATGAATCACAGTTTAAAATAAAACTGAAAAGATTTTGTGGTCAGGTACTATCTCGGTGGAATTGAATGACATGCCACAAACAGAAAGATAGTGACGAACTATTAAACAAGCTAACATTTGTTAGCAAAGTTAATGATGTGACCTCCTATGGAACTTGATAATGTTCAGTAATAGTGTGGTGCGTACTGAAATATCCTGGGCGGGGGATTAACCGAAGGTCATGCTGAATTAACTGCTGAAGAAAAATCACAGATTTCTTTTTTTTTTCTCTTTTTGAAATGGCAGTTTTTGTAATAATTTGAATTTTTTTTTATTTCCAACCAAATGATTTTATTTTTACAATGCAGCCATCCTAAAGTTAGTATGATTGACACAGCAAAAGTCTTAGAAGCTAACTCAATTTCAGCCTTATGCAGTTAACGAAAATGAAGAAGATTGTCACAATAGACATTATGCCAATGATTTTTTTTATTATAATTTGTTCTATATTTGTCTACTATATTTAACGTAAGAGTTGTCGTTTATAGATCTAAGTTATCGTTCATTTATTTACGCTTTATTGGTCACTGGGTTGTTCCGTTCTCGATGTTACTATATTTAGATTGGGATTCTCTTCGAACCTGTTTGGTAGGTTTACGTAGAAGCTTATGAGGGGTGTTGCCGGATGTCGCTATATTTAGTATCTAGAGTAGTAAAACTTGTTTGGTTAGTTTGATGACTATATATATGGGGTGTGGGCTGACTTTTGTGAGAAGAGGTCTGGACGCCGAGCAGTATTTTCGTGTATGTTAAGCCATTGCTGTGTGAACTTGGGTGTGTCTCTTGTGTCTCCCCTGCTGTGTGATCTCGGGAACATGTAGCCTGTGTGGAGTTTGTTGGCGCTGGCGTTGCGAGACCTGATTGCCTACATTTTCTGTATTTTTATTGCCACAACTCAGTAAGTTTAACTTAACGATATTTTTGTCGGCTGATGAATTGTATTGCTATTTATTACATAAATTGTCTGGAACGTGTTTGATCATATTCGCATACAAAAACAAGAACGTATTACTTTGTGTACTATAATGTCGTTAATTTACTTGTTTTTAAAGCAATTAGTGGGTTTGCATAAAACTTATGTTTGTAATGATTTATAAGAAAATTGTGTGTTAATTGTAGGTGACCAATTTTATAATTCTTAAGTTATTGTTAACCTGAGGGGACGGGGTGGATTTTGGTGGATTTTGGTGGATCGTGGTGGAGCGTGGTGGATCGTGGTGGAACGTGGTGGAAAGTGGTGGGGCGTGGTAGAAAGACGTGGACGATGCACGAGATTATGGAGGCCCGTTGAGAACTATGATTAATAATTTCTTTGTACATATGTAGATAAATTTATTGTTTATTTTTTTCATATTGTTGTTGTTTATTGGAAAACAAGAGTCATCCATATGATTTAATAAGGGGTAAACGTTAAAAGAACCCATCACAACAGGTCAGTTGTGACAAAGATAAAATTAATTATATGGTTATTTTATGTTTGGCATGTTGGCAATTTCAACTCATGTTTCATTGCCGAGGTCAATTGTGACCATTAAAAAGTTGATGTGTGTTTTATATTTGTTACATATACATTTGTGAAAATAAAGCCATAAAGAAACCAAATAAAGAAAAAAGACACATGCAGAACATTAAAATAAGAAATTGCATCGGTATGGATATGTAAATATGTTCCAATGAGGTTATTAGCAATTAGTTTAAATTACACAGTAGATGCACATTTAACAAGAATATGTCTTCTAAGACCTAGTTCCTCTCTCACGATACATTGTCGATTGTTAAATATACCCCATTTTCCGGCTTGTGAGATTGTAAGGATGTATATTCACCAGTTGTCAGTTTCTGAGACTGCAACGATATATATTCACCTGTTGTTGGTTTCTGAGATTGCAACGATGTATATTCACCATTTGTTGGTTTGAGGTATTGCAACAATGTATATTCACCAGTTGTCGGTTTCTGAGATTCCAACGATGTATATTCACCTGTTTCCGGTTTGAGAGATTGTAACGATGTATATTCACCAGTTGTCGGTTTCTGAGATTCCAACGATGTATATTCACCTGTTTCCGGTTTTTGGGATTGCAACGATGTATATTCACCAGTTGTCGGTTTGTGGAATTTCAACGATGTATATTCACCTGTTTCCGGTTTCTGAGATTGCAACGATGTATATTCACCTGTTTCCGGTTTGTGTGATTGCAACGATGTATATTCACTCGTTGTCGGTTTCTGAGATTGCAACGATGTATATTCACCTGTGTCCGGTTTGTGAGATTGCAACGATGTATATTCACCAGTTTCCGGTTTGTGAGATTGTAACGATGTATATTCACCTGTTTCCGGTTTGTGGGATTGCAACGATGTATATTCACCAGTTTCCGGTTTGTGAGATTGCAACGATGAGTATCTACAATGAAGCACAAACTTATTGCAGGTTACATTTTTCTTTAGAGAAGTTAAATTCCTTGAAACTACAAATCAAACTTATTTTCAATATAATTTAAGGGATATGGACACGAATGAAGAATAAAACAACCTTATGTTGGAATGAGCATATGGTTTATTTGCGAGAACCAACACTTTGAAGTTACATTTTGACAAATCAAGATATTCAGTAACTACTTGTAATGATTTATGGTGTGACCGGTAAGCAGATGATGCTCACTCCTTTATGGCACCTGATCCTACCTCTAATTTCTTTAGAGATGAATATATAAGTATTTAGCTCTAATTGGTCATTTATTCGAAAACCCTCTGTCATTTTGTGGGACACTAAAGAAAGAAGGAAAAAAATTGCATTGAAATAAAGAAATGTTTCCCTGTAAAAAATAAACCCTTGAAACAACTATCAATCAATATTGTTTTTTAAAAATACTTCATTTCGGTACAGAATTTTGTTAATTGTTCTAGGTTGCATTACAAAGATTGTTTTTTTTACTGTATAATAGTCCATTTCCTCTTACACTACCAGTTAGCTTTATTTATGAATCGTTGTTAAATGATCCCTATTTAACTGGGAATAGTAACAATAAACATATAATGGTACCTTTGTGAATAAACACTTTTGCTGGATGCAATGCATGTCGATCTATTCATTTTATTTATGATCAAAATTATTGTCGTAACTGCAAATGAAACACAGATGATGATAAACACTACTGCAATTGGGGCCCATTTATTGGTGACGCACTCGGTATCTCTATTATATTGCTGACATATTTGGAAATATCCTCATTGTTTACAGCCATTGTAATTACTCTCCGTTTGCCTTATAAATAAGGCTACAAAGGAGGACGCGTTTGGATAATTTGATCTGGCGGTATTGATTGCTGTGCAAATATATGTTCCAGAATCCGTGGTTTGAAGGCTATTAAAGATCAGTTTTGAGTTAACATAAGCGTGTTCGACCAGTCTTTTTTCAGATGTATTGTATGGCCTGAAGCTCCAAACGAAGACAGGTGGTGGGTTACTATCAGCAATGCACCGGATTGTTAGGGGATCTCCAACAACATACAAGGACTTTGAAGGAGTCAGAGTGATAGTCTGTAATATTAAAATAAAATTTTAACCTCTGACCACCTATTTGAAATTTTTAAAAATCATTTTCTGAAATATTATCATAGAAAATATATTAGAAATCTCACATATATCTCTATCCCAATGAACCCATGGTTTCAATATGTCAATTACCGATGTTGTTTTTGTCAGCCCTTAAATATATATTACATGTATTTCCTCTGATAACTATTACGTATTTCAACAGATACATGTAACATATATCATTTCAATTCATATATACTTTAGAAATCCAGCTTCAGCTCTATAATATTATACTTTGTGTATCTTTTCTTGATACAATTAATTACTATTTCTTAATTTCTAAAGGAGAATAAATGTGCAATAATTCTGAACGGGGATAGATTATAGCTCAAATACTACTTGAATATATTTATATCATTTTACATCAAAACATTTTTAAAAGTTAATTGAGACGTTTTGAAGTTGTACTGTAGATAAAACCTATTTATTTAATATAATGTAAGCATGAGAAATGGTATACATGTATATACAGTTAACTGAAATCTTTGACGAATCCCTGCTCGGTTCTGGTTCTTGCGTGAAGTTATTATGCGATGTACATCGGAATAGAACTCCATTGTCGCCTCTCGTTACAATGTAAGTAAAGTTAACACTGATGAATTCTTTACAACTTTCTGATTTTATTGTTGTAGTGTTGGATCGGTATATCAATTCAGGTGTGTAGCTGTTTTGAAACATTTTCCATATATTAATAGTTCCTTGTGGACTTCCGACATCAGCATTACACATTAAATTAATGGACTGATTCTCTTTGAGCTTATTTGGAAACAACAGAAACTTCTCTGGTTCTCTCGCTTTGGCTATATGCATTGATAAGCAAGACAATTTTAATCTTTGAATGATTAAGTCTTCAATTAAAAAAATTGAAAAAAGCAACAATATTTACTCTTGAAAATCAATACATCTTATTGAACATAAAACACAAATTAAAAACAAAATAGTCATATTTTGTAAGAGGTTATTCATTTTATTTTGTACAATAGTGAAATGTTTAGCATAAACCAAAAAGATATAGCTACCTTTGAATTTTACGATAGAATGACTAGTCTGCATTTTCTCAAAACTATAGGAAAAGTACTCTATCCAGCATTGGTAAACTCCCTGATCACTGCAAAGAGGTTCCTTAATTATCATCACAGCAGAAAGCAAGGTGTTGGGTGCAATTAGTTCTGTCCTGTTGCTGTAAAGATGCTGCATATTTTTAATAATGAAAGGTTTTTGACCTCCAGGAGGTGAAAATATAGCTATATCTTTAAATTCTTCGCCTATCAGTTTTTGTCATCTAATATTTCTGTTCCGTATGTCTTCCATACTATCCTTATGATAGGTACAATTAAGAATTATGCTATCGCTCTCCTGGAATATTACATCCTCAGTCTTCAAGGTTAATAGATATACACCTAATAAACCAGAAAAAATCTTTTAATGCAAGTAGTAAATACAAAATGTAACATCATGTAGTTGATAATAGATTTATCATGATATCGTGAGAACATTGCCAAAAATCTTTTTACAATTTAAAAATCTGTCAAACCAAAAAAAAGAACGAAAAGAAAAACAAGAGGGAGGTGAGTATTTGTTTTTTTTTTTAACGTGATGGCAAAGTTTTAAAAGGAAAATAAAATGAAGGAATTGACTAATTTATTAAAATCTGAAATAAATTGAAAAATTCATTCGTGTAAATGTGATTTTGACATATTACAAAATTCTTCCATGAAATTTTAAATCTAGATTTAACCCACTTTTACTCTCAAACAGGAGAGTAAAAGTTTTTGACAAAAACTTTCAACAACAGGTTATACTTATTCCAATAAAGTGATAATGAAAGGACTATTACATTGGAAAGTGTGAAATGAAAAATTAAATATTACATGTAACTTACTATTAATGAAAACAGAAACTGCCAGCAAGAATCGTATGGTGATTGAACTCACGTCCATGTTTGATAAGCTACAAACACAAAAAATCAAATTGAAAATGAATTATGAATTTAATGTATTTGCACACAAAATACACAAAAATACGTCCCAAATCAATACATGTAACACAGGAGACACTTTTCTTGTAACAAGTTTCATGAAGGTAAGCCTGTAAATACATAGAGAAACAAAGAATTGGTTGTACAAACATTCAACTCATATGAAATGCAACACGAGTTAAAAGGAATAAATAATGTCCATGATTCCTTCCTCTTCCCTATTTGTTTTTTTTAAATGAATGTACTCGTATATTTATTTTAATTCTTTCCTTATTGAAAGGACTCATTGCCAAAAAAATAATAATAATGCTTTTCTAACTTTATAAGAGTAAGAACTGCTATAATGCATATCATATATCTAATACATAGCAAGATGATATAAATGAATTTAAAATCATATACCCATCCATTAACGCAAATGCCACTGCATATTATAGTCTGTCCCAAGTTATTGCTTCCATCACTTTTTGATGATTTTTAATAAAAATACACAAATACACATGAAAGAAGTACAATTGAAATCGATGAAATGGAAAATATCCAAGGTATCTTCATTGACCAATTATCCTTTTTCACTCATAAAAGTTTACCGGAACAAAAATAAATTTCTTACGGAGAATTATAATGGGAAATGTTTACATCTTTTCTCCATTCGGAAGTACTCCGGGCACCTTGCGCAAATTTTTCAACGTTATCATCCGGGCTATTTCATGGCTGACGCAAGGCAAAATCCCCGTAGACTTTCTATTTTAGGATGTGTATTGAAACCCGAAGCGGTAGAGGGGGCGTTTCAAAACAGATAATCTGGACATTGTTCATATTATATACGCGTGTCTTAAAATATTAATTGGATTTAAATCTTTTTTCTATACTTTTTCTGATCAATTGTGATATGAGAATTATGTAAATCAATAATATCCAGCATACGAAAATAAAAGGATTGTACTTTGTCCTTCTTTTTATATATTTAATAAACCAATTGTCAAATAATATAATGTAGTGTATAATGTAATACAAACATTCCCTGAATCACTCTGTTCTCCAATTCTCACACTCTCCATGCACAGAAACATACGTTATTAGAGCCGCCGACAGAGCAGTAAAGCTAAATGCCTTTTCCGAAGCTTGTTACTTTTGCATGCATTAAAGAAACACGTGACATTAGGTGACCGTGTTATTTATTGGAAGAATATCAGTATCAACATAGCATAATTGGGTATGAAGAAAATGAATAAACTTGATGAAGGTGAGTATTACTAAAGTCAACAATTGCAAACAGTTTTTTTTCGATTTTGCAAGTTCTTTGACCGGCACTATAAAAGTAATTTCTGTGTGATTTATTTTTGGCGATATACAAACTTAAACAAAAAAGGTATAGAAAGACAATTACTAGAGTTAGTTCTAGCATGGAATTACTGCAGTACAGTTAAATACAATAATGGTGAAAATAGAAATACACTTCCTAATGAAATAAACAGATTTTATTACTTTTCTTAATCAAAACACGTTTACAATAAATGCTTATCCAGCGGTTTGTGGTTAGTGAAATTGCTAGGCAGAATATCAGAAATAAAAATGAAATGTGGATATAACGAACAGTGTTCAAAATGAAAAGTCCAAAGGAAAAATACGAAACAGGAGCAGAACAAACACGAAACTGTACGAAAATTAGAGGTAGGATCAGGTCCCATGGAGGAGTGAGGATCCTCTGCTGACCAGTCACACACACCGTGTGCTCTTTGTCGTAATTTAAAAATATATATTTTTTTGTAAGTTACAGATTTTATTTGGAGGCGTCTTCTTTGAGAATATTATATCAATTCTTAACAAATGTATGAAATGGTAAAGTAATAAATATATCAACTATGAAATCCACGTATTTTCGAAATATTTGAAACTGGTGTGAAAAAGAAATTAAGAAAAAAATATTTTTTTAAGGTTTAAACATTTCAGGGGAAACAAGTGGTCGAAAGAACAAAAAGGACTAATCTCTCCCAGGCAGTACAGTTTATGGATATATAATGGATCATGTGTAGGTATTGTCTTAGATAATTTTTGGAGCATAACAGAAATCATAATGACCTAAATGAAATTAACAATCATAATCCTACTCATTATTCACTGCATATTCGTTGGCTCTCCATAACGTAATTTGTTGCAGAAGAGACAGTGCATACGGAGTGGGTAATTTAGGATTTTTACTTGACAAAGCCCTGGGCTTTCCTAGTTTACAATGTTGCTTGAACGAACAGCTTGAAACCACGTCAAACTTGTTTTCTCGGCAATATGCAAAATATATATTTTTTTACAGAGGCTTATGAATTTGTTGGCATATTCCCATTCTTATTTAAAAAGAACTATGATGCATATACTAAAAAAACCATTATTCACTTTCTATTTCTTTTTGTATTCTATTTAAAGAAGAAACATTTTTTTTCTTTCACGAGGAATACAAATAAACACTTTACTAATAATGTGCATCACAGACCCAAGTGCTTTCTTAATTTCTTTTAAAAGTAGAAATAATATCTTAATAGTCTATGTGTCTAGAGTATGTGGTATCATACTAAATATGTCCATCTATGTACATTATAATTTTAATGGGTTTTGAGAGAATAATGTTAATATTTAAAAATGTATTTTCTGCTGATAGCAAAGAATGAAATTCTTTGGTGGTAGTCGTGTAATAAAAAGGTCTGACGTACCACATCAATACAGAGAATCAATACTCATCGCAGCAATATGGGACCTGAAATGGTAGGGAGTTACAGTGTCGTGAATTTCCTGCTAATAATACTATAAAAGGTGATGCGGAATTAACAAACATACCACAAAGAAATCTCTGCCAATAACCAAAATATCTCTGCCAATAATCGGAATATATGTAATAAATTACCCCTTATTAGCATTATGAATAATGTAACCTTTGTCAGCTCAAAATCTCGTTCAGTGATTGTGTGATACTATCCAAAATATCTTAATAGAATGGCCAAAAAAAATGCCTAATAAAGTCAAATAAATTTGAACCATATGCATATATTTTTATAATGCAACCGTCCAAACAGATCGCCTGTAAAATTCAATAAAATTTGAATCGCAAAGTGCATTCAATTTATATAGGAAATAAATCGGATGTTTTAATCAAATATATATACATCCACCAAGTGTGATCCCCTTTATTTCTTATGGAAATTGATTGCAATTCATAGCTCTGTAGAAACTGACAGGACTGAAATCTACACGCCCCATTTATCGATTAGTCTAAACCTTCAGCAACATGAGAAAAATCACGCACTGCACGAAATAATCATGATGATGTCAGACTCAAATTTCCATAGGAGACAATTTGGATGTTTCTTTTAGCTAATGTACTGATGTTCATTATAGTTATGTAGTTAATCTTATTAACTATTTTGAAATTTACATAACCCGTTAGCGCGGGTTATGCATTTTATTTACAATGTTGCCACCTTCATATCCTGCATGAATTGCAAAAGAAAGCATTTCATTGTGTAAATATTGCATAAGTGGTTTAACACTCATGTTTACTCAACAAATATTGACAGGTTGTACACATATGTAACAGTCATTTCTAATCCAACAAAATTGCCGTGGTTTTATTTACATTCGTAAAATTATTCAAAGAAATAGTTCTGATAGGGGAAAAACTATTATTCATTTATTGCATAATGAAGATTTATTCCATTCGGAAAAATCATATTTCGGGCAACGCTCGAGGGAAATATGATTTTCCCTGGGGGGAAAATCAAAGTAGCATCAAAGTAAAAAGAGAATAATGCATGGCAAAATTTATGTCACATCCCATATCAAACCGAGATTCCAATGTCAATAATCAAAGAAGAAGAACGAGAAATTCGTAACAAGTGATTGTGTTATATATTGAAATATTTACAGTAGTGGGTAAAAAATATGAAATAGTGATATCGCGTCGAAGAAGAAGAAACAAATTCAGTCGTTTGATGCCTCATATATGAGTATTTTAAAAAAAAAAAAAAGCTAAATCTCCAAAAATAGCACTTATTAACAAAAGATAGTCCAAATATTAAGAATCTATAAATAATCACATTATGATACTTTCACTCTAGTAATTGAGAGGAAATAAAATGGCATTCTAACTTTTTTTTTTAAAACACATATATTTTCGTGGTTTTTTTAAAATAGGAAACTGTGTCCTCATTTATCAAACGCAATAAAAATCATAAGGATCAATGCTCATTGCTATTTTTGAATCTTGCGCCAAAATCTAGGCTTAATACATTTGTTTAAAGCTGATTAAAACCCCAGCAATTTAAATTCAAAAGAAATTCTTAAAATATTACTATTTTTTTCAATTTAACTAAATATATTTTGAAATTTGTTTGGAACTTTCTAAATTTGACTGAAACTGTCGATTGATATCTGCTTCTACTAATATGGCGCCATACAGTACATTATAAGTATTAGTACACAACCTTTTCGTAATGAATTAACAAAAAGACGGACCCAAATGCACATTTTTGATGAATATAGTCACAAAATTGTGATTCTATTATTAAGTTCGCTCTGCAAATGATCACACCAAAAAACTTTATGATGCGAAATCACATAAAACATATTGATTTCGGTCGCCGCCCCAATAATTTTGCCCAAAAATGATTTTTTTTTTTAAATTAATGCTTAAATGAAATTTTATATCAGCGATCTGTGTTCATTGGGGGGCGGCGATTATAACGGCGATCTACGTTCAATGGACGCATTTTTATCATAAAAACTATCAGAAAATGTGTTATTTTTTAATACTTTTACATAATCAAAAAATATTACACATTTCTAAAGGCATTATTTCCTTTTAAAAGGAATCAAAGCTAAACTTTGCTTTGTACAGTCATCATTTATAAATCGTAAAAAAAAATTTGTTGTTTACCTTTGCAATGATATAAATTCTATATTGTAAGACAAAAATCAACGGAATTCGAAATTTGATAAAAATAAAAGTTATAAACACCTTAATGCAACCTCGGGTATTTTATCCAATAGCAAGAATGACACATAATATAACTTGGAATACTGTAAACCAACTTTTATTCGCGTAAGAGAAATTTTCGCAAGTTTAGCGAGGGCCTTATTGTCATGAATGACATGTGGTGATAACGAACAGTGTTCAAAATCAAAAGTCCAAAGGAAAAATACAAAACAGGAGCTGAGCAAACACGGACCTCTAAAAAAAAATCAGAGGTAGGATCAGGTGCCATGGAGGAGTGAGCATCCTCTGCTAACCGGTCACACCCGCCTTGTGCTCTTTGTCGTAATCGGGAAAACGGAATAATCCGTACACAATCAGGTAAGTAATTATGGCCTAAAAATAAGTATGAAAAACGTCAGACAGCATGCGAGCCAGTGCAAGATTGTATTTGCTGACAAGGTCGTTGTATCGACCATAGAACT
This sequence comes from Magallana hongkongensis, assembly GCA_016163765.1. Taxonomy (NCBI): domain Eukaryota; kingdom Metazoa; phylum Mollusca; class Bivalvia; order Ostreida; family Ostreidae; genus Magallana; species Magallana hongkongensis. The sequence continues at coordinate 65,659,467 of WFKH01011926.1, forward strand.
TACAAAAAGATGACTTCAATCGAGACTGTTGATAGTCCTGTTTTATCAACTTGTTTGTCAGTAGCTTGCCTCGCCTTAGAAACTGTTCATACGTAGAGCATGCCCTTGAGTATCGAATTCACTGAGAGACAAATATTTCTCGCCGCGAACCAGTATTTGTGATATAGTTGTAATAAAAAAAACCAGGAGTGGATAAGGCTTAGTCGCGAAAATTTGTCGCCGCGAACCAGTTCATCTCATGTAAATCGTAAAATAAGGTTTTCGCGAATAATAGTTGGTTTACTGTAAGCGACTCTCAAAACATATTCTTAAAGACTTCTTCAAGACTGTAATACTTATATAAAAAATATTGTTTAGTAAGTATGTTTGAAAATTAATCACGTTTTGAAAATAGTAACGAAGTCATCGTTTTCGACTTACATGCAAAAAGGTGCTGCATAATGTTTAATTATCCAGAGAGAATCTTGTATGCTTCGGATAGCTCACGAACTACATTAAACTATGATAACAAACATTTATACACTTGTGAATGTCATTTTGAATACTAATGTTCAAAACAAATAAGCTTTTATAATACGATACTTGAACTTCTTGTTTCCCCTGAAACTGCGTTGGACAAACACCATTTGCAACAGGTGAAGATTATAACATCATCCGAGCCTTTCAGAATTAACTAATTATTTTCTACGTTCCAATATATTGCAAGTTAATTGCTCTTGGTAAACATCTGTCGAAAGATAATTGAATTTAATCTGGGATAGAATGAGCCAAATTTTATGTTTTGTTATAAATTACATGTACATGCATTTTACATCTAAGTATTTACGACCCCGAGTTTAACTCGAGTGTGCAATACTTTGCCCTATATTTTTTTTATACTTTAGTTGTTCGTTTTTGTTTTATTTTAACTTTCCTTAGCACATTGAGCTGTGTTTTGATATATACGAAACACTAATTAATCGTAATACTGAAATGCAGTGTATGTTTCTTAAATGATAAAGAACCATGGACCGTGTGTTAATAAATGATAAAACTCTTTTACCTCAAAGTATTTTTTTTCAAAATTATGTCACTTTAAATGAAGTCAAAAAACATACCATCAAACATAGAAATAACAAACAATAACATATGTATACTACTGACGTCAACAGGACCGTTGATATTGTGCAAAACACATATATTCAAGCTGTGGGCATACTAAAGGGATCGGATATCACATTGTCTTTAGTACCTCATCGGATAAATTCTTGTTTTTCATCAACAGGGCTGATGATAGACAATTGAAGAGTGTGAGATATTCTGGTTCTATAAAAAAACAAGGAACTGAAAAGTGCTTCCCACTCCCGTACGAAATGGACTTGGTGTAATTTTTGAATAATCTACGTTGTTGTTGAAAACATGGATTGCTGCTTAGAATCAATGTCCTTTTGATCATTTTTCTCCTTGTGGTAAATAAAGACACCGTAGAATAATGAACCATTTCGTGATTTGGTAAGGGGGGGGGGTCGTCTCAGTGCTTAATATAGGAATTGTATTTTTAAAATACAATTTTAATTAGAATATTAAAAAGTACAATAACCATGAATTTTAAACCGTTACATTTATGACAAAAAACCCCCAAAAAACAGTTTGTTTTTTTAGGAAAGTTAGAATTAAACCAAAATTTTTGTTCATTGACATTTGATAAATAAAAATAAAAATAAATGGATTTCAAATATAAAATAAGCACTGGCAATATATTTTTCGACAGGTAATATGTACATCAAATTCTATCCTTCTTTCCATCCTTTCCGGTTTCTTTAATCTTTCTTTTTCTCTTGTAAAATGAAAGAAAATATTTTTGCTCTCAAATTTGTGTGAACTTGTTTCATAATGTTCAAAAATAAATGTTTTAAAAGAAGTAATCATAATTAAGCTGATGAGGAAACATTTTTTATACACACCATTTGTCTTTCAAGATTTAATTGGATACATGCATGAGAGGTTAAATGATTTCTCTTAAGAGTAGCAGAATTTAATGTCTATCAATTTTTAAAAAGATATACCTGATGTAATACACTTCAAATCAAACTCAGAAACAAATTCAAAATTCGACTTAAAAAAAGAATTAATTTCAGTTTTCGGGATGCATACAGATAAAAGGTTCAACAATTGTTGATATCAGTAATGAATCAGGCCTCATACACAAGTTTGACGGCATCCAGAAGCTAGCCTAAACAAAATGTTTCACTTAAAAGTAAATAGTGCTAGACAGTGAATCTATTCATATCAAAGAAAAACATGTAGGGTATTAATTTATAAATTAAAATCTTAAAAGCAAATACTTATATATTTCTGTGTGCTTGACGGCATCCAGAAGCTAGCCTAAACAAAATGTTTCACTTAAAAGTAAATAGTACTAGACAGTTAATGTGTTCATATCAAAGAAAAACATGTAGGTTATTTATTTATAAATTAAAATCTTAAAAGCAAGTTCTTATATATTTCTGTGTGCTTTACATTTGCAACATATAAATTTCCTGAAAAAAAATACTGTACATAAAGATAAAAAATACACATAGAAATAAAGTTATTTTTCATTTAGAAATTGCTTCGGCATGGATCTGTCAAAATGCTCCAATGACGTTGATCAAACAAGTACCAATAGCTATACAAGATAGTAACATTTATATAAAAACGTACTACCTATCTTCTCAGACCTAGTTCAGTAATTACGATACATTGTCGATTGATGTATATTCACCAGTTTCCGGTTTGTGAGATTGTAACGATGTATATCCACCAGTTTCTGGCTGGTGAGATTGTAACGATGTATATCCACCAGTTTCCGGTCGGTTAGATTGTAACGATGTATATCCACCAGTTTCCGGTCGGTGAGATTGTAACGATGTATATCCACCAGTTTCCGGTCGGTGAGATTGTAACGATGTATATCCACCAGTTTCTGGTTGGTGAGATTGTAACGATGTATATCCACCAGTTTCCGGTCGGTTAGATTGTAATGATGTATATCCACCAGTTTCTGGCTGGTGAGATTGTAACGATGTATATCCACCAGTTTCCGGTTGGTGAGATTGTAACGATGTATATCCACCAGTTTCTGGCTGGTGAGATTGTAACGATGTATATCCACCAGTTTCCGGTTGGTGAGATTGTAACGATGTATATTCACCAGTTTGTGGCTGTTGGGATTGTAACAATGTATATCCACCAGTTTCAGGTTGGTGAGATTGTAACGCTGAATATCTGAAATGAAATACAAATATTCTTACTGCAGGTTACCTTTTGCTTTACAGGAATAAATTTCTTCAAAACAACATATCAAACTTCAATCATTATAAGTTTTTTATATGGACAGTAAGGAAGAAAAACAACTTGTAACATTGGGTTTTTGTGCGAGAACCAACACTATAAAGTTACATTTCGACAAATAGAAATATTTAGCAGCAATAAATGCTTAAGCATGCAGAGGATTGCTCATTTCTAGAACTGAAGTTCGGTGTTTTGTTGTTGAAAGCATATGGCGCTGAGTATGAATATCAAAGTGTTTACGTGTAACCAATATGTTGTGTTTGAATTTTATTCTATAAATAATGCATTAATGAATTAAACACCATATCCTAACCATTCATAACCACACTGTTTTGGTGTGAAGGTCTAAACGGGTAAAATCTCAGTCGCAATATTTAATAATCATTTATAAATCGATATGTTTAGACTCACACGTGCGTGTTGACAAACTCCGTGTGTGCCTGGTACCCTCCTTCGTCCTGTGGGGCACTAAAGAAAGAAGGGAAACGTTTAAAGATTAAATAATGAAAATAATTTCTTTCTATTTATCACATATAACACTTAAAATAACACATTTATGAATTAATATTGTTTGAAAAGTAGTTCATTTCGGGATAGAACTTAGTTCGATTATACTAGATAGAATTTACAAGAACATTCTTTTATTGTTATGTTGTGAATCGCCTAATACACTACCTGTTACCTTTATAATGATTAGTTTTTAGAAGTTTTTAAATACAAATGGGTGATATAAATATGTGGCTGTACCTTTGTGAAAGAACAATATTGCTGTATGTAATGCATTTTGATCTTTGTCTTTTATTCTTGATCAAAACGATCGATGCAGCTGCAAATGAAACACTGATGAGGATAAACACTACTGCAATGGGAACCCATTTATTTGTGACACACTCAGTCTTTCTTTCATATTGCTGACATACTTTGAGAGATCCACACTGATTGCATCCTTGGTAACTAATCTTCGAATGCCTTACAGATAAGAAAACAAAAGAGGTCACGTTTGAAGAATTCGGTCTAGCTGCATTGGTTGCCGTGCAACTGTAAGTCCCAGAATCTGTAGCTTGTAGGCTATAGAACACTAGCTTTGAAATATCAGGAGAGTTTTTGATTACTGTTTCCAAAGATTTGTTGTGAGGTTGAAATTTCCAGGTGAAAACAGGTGGCGGGTTACTATCAGTAATACACTGGATTGTGAGGAGATCTCCAACAAAAAACAAGGACTTGGAAGGAGTCAAATGTATTGCAGGCTCGTCAGGCCCATCTGTAAAAGAAAAGTAAATTATCAGCCTCTGACCACCCATTTCAAAAGCTTTTGAAAATACTTCCGGAAACTTTATCACGGAAAAAACCCCATTAAAATTATGCATTTCTATTTGATTGATATTATGGTTTCATTATTGTAAATTATTGTTCTTGTTTTTAAATCAGCTTTTAATGTTTAGCTCCACTTATCCCCAGTACATAGTGTTGTTTCAACAGATGACTTAGATCGTCAAATAAATGATATTTATCCAGCTTCAGTTCAATAGTCTTATATTGTGTGTATCTTTACTATCTTTAATTGATTTTCCATTCATGTTTAAACAAGAATAACTGAATATCAACAGTTTTAAGCGTCGATAGTTAAGTTTATACCACTAAAACAACTTGCATATGGAACATGTTTCCAAGTAGCTTGAGACGTTTTGAATTTGTACTGTACTCAAAACTAATAACAACAACTTAATAAAATATAATTTACAGCAATACAAATATACATACAAATCACAGAAATTTTTGACGATTCCCTGTAAGGTCCTGGACCCTGGGTCAAGTTGTTTTGCGATGAACATCGAAATACAGCTCCATTGTCGTCTCTGTTTACAGAATAAGTGGTAGTAACAATAATAATTTCTGTACAGTTTTCTGATTTATTTGTTGTAGTGTTTGACAGGTATATCAATTCAGGTGTATTGTTATATTGAGAAATTTTCCAAATCTTAATAGTTCCCTGCGGACTTCCAACATCAGCACTACACATAAAACTAACGGACTGGTTCTCTTCGAGTTCGTTTGGAAACACCAGAAACTCCTCAGGTGCTGTGGGTTTGGCTGAAACAATCAACGGTATATTAATCAATAGGTAAGACACGCTAAATCTTCTTACTACAAATATTATTATGAAACTAAAGAAAAAATCACTCAAAGGTTGTTTTTACGAATTAATATTGAGAAATAAAATTACAATTAACTTTTGTTAAAAAAAGGAATGTTTATGAATTAATCTAAAGGACGAAGTTACCTTTAAAAGTAACAACAGAACGACTTGTTTGTAGCTCTTTTGAATTTTCGTTAAAGTATTCTATCTGGCATCTGTATATTCCCTGATCACTACAGACTGGGTCCTTTATTATCATTAAAGCAGAACGTGAAATGTTGGGCGCAATGAGGTTTATTATCCTGTTGTTGTAATAAGGCTCCATCTCCATAGCAATGTAAGGTCCTGGACCCCCAGGTGGTGAAAACACAGCTATATCTTTGATATCATCGCCTATCAGTTTCTGCCATCTAATATCTCTGTTCGAAATTTCTTCCATACTATCCTTATGATAAGTACAGTTAAGAATAATGCTATCGCTATCCGGGAAAATTACGTCCTCCGTCTTCAGGGTTAATGGAGATACACCTTATGAAAACCAGGAAACTATTTATGATTTAAGATATGCATGTATTACACAGTAACACGTAGTTCACCATAGATTTATCATTATATCGTCATATCATTGCCAAAATTTGTATACAGTTTGAAAACCTACGGAAATAAAAAAAATTGTACAGTGGAGGGGATATTTGTTTTTTGATGTGATGGCTATTTTTAAAAACAAATGAAATAATGAGATCAATTGGTTTCATTAACATCTGAAATTAAATGTTATATACAAGGAAGTGTAAACTTAATTGTGACATTATTACAATATCTTTATATTAAAGTTTGAATATACTAGTCAATGGTGTTCTAGATTTATCCTATTTTTAGTCTCAAACAGGAAAATAAAATCAAAAATAAAGGTTGTCATAAAACATTCAATAACAGGTTATTCTTATTTTTAAAAAAAGTGATAATGAATAGACAAATAACTTACTATTTATGAAAACAGAAATTGTCAGCAAAAATCGTATGTTGGTCCAACTCATGTCAATTTTTGATAAGCAACAAACACAAAAGTCAAATTGAAAATGAGTTATAAATACAATCATTGGCATACAAATGCAAAGAATACACCCCAAATCAATAACACATTTTCCTTGTAACAAATGTTATTAACGTTACTCTGTAAATACGTAATAAATAAATACGGAGTTAGTTGTACAAACATGAAATTAATATAAAATACAACACGAGTTAAAAAGAATAAATTATGTCCTTAATTCCTTCCTCTTCTGTACGTGTTTTTTGTATATCTATTTCAATTATTCAATTGTTTCCTTATTAAATGAATCATGACATGAAAAAAAGTTCTTTTATATAATACTTTCACAACATTCTAAGAGTAAGAATTGTAATAACGTCTTACACATTGGACATCATAAAAAGGGGCATAGCGTGATAAACATTGGCTGAAGCAGATTTCCGAGGAGAGAAGATAATACATTAGTAGCATCTGTATGCGTCACAGGAAGAAGTCGATGCACACGTGCTTCACTGAAAATATATATTTTGGAGGAATATATTTTTTAAGGAAATGGAAACTTTAAGAACATGTTTTGAAATGAAAGTGAATTAAAACTTTCTAAAGAGAAAACAATTTACTATATGATCAATTTGGGATTGAGAATGATGTAAATCAAAAATTTTAAGCATGTCGAAGGAAATAACACTCATCTAAAATCTTGTGAAACGTCTTACTAACGTGAACAATTAAAAAATTCACAGTATTTCTGTATATAATTTTTATATAGATTTTTCAAATTGTACAATGCACTGTAAGCCCACATCCCCACTCCATTCATGTACATATCCAGGCTTAATTGTAGTAGCCGGCAGTTAGAAAATGTGATGTATACCACATGGTTTAAAATTTATTATACTACCATACCTACATCAGTATGACTTTTTTAAATACATAAAAATATTTGAATGTTATAGCAACTAAAATCAGAGTTAAATATTCAAATACGGATCAATTTATATTTTCATTGTACAGTTAATTTAATCATCCAGCACAAGTAACTGTAAATCAAAATTTAATTTGTAGAACGTATATTGCGTTGTGCAGGTTATTCATTTATTTAACTCTTTATAAGCATATAAGATATGATATATTCAAGATATTTTGGATTCAAACTGGATACTACGGGTACACAGTTCACATTTACATGTAATAATTATTTTTTTCTACAATAGTCACACGTCATCTCTATTTGTAATTTGTATTCAGGTGTAGTTAGTATTAAATTGCGATATTGCGTCTGATCTAATTTTTGTTTGACAATAATTAAATGAATATCCAAAAATAGTGATTGTACCTGGAAATCTATTGTTAATAAATGATAAACGAAAATGAGGAATGTATACTGTGTCATAAACCATAAGACATTGTACATTTTTGAGCTAGAATTCATATATGAGCATAAACTTTCACATATTTTTATTAGAGAAACTATATATATAGTATATACATTAGCTGCAGGTCTGTAGCTCCCGGTCTGAAAAAATTCGGATGGACGACCTGGGAGCTACAGTGCCTCCCATAGTAAAAAACTGCAATTTACGGCGCACAAAAAATTGCGCTAGTTTTGAACTGATTATTCTTATTTCTGAACACATTCTGTACAAATATTTGATTCCAAAAAATTCTTCGGACATTTTACTATAGATATCGTCACTTTACTTGTCTCCGATATTCTTTTAAACACCATCACCAGTCCCGTAAAGTGAAGTGGTGCAGTTTGTTTACATGTAAAAATGGCGACTCTCGATCTCGACGTGAATTTAACATACTTCATTTTCCCAGGTCGGTTAGCGTGTTTCGGGGAAAGTCTGAGGCAAGTAAAGAGACGATATCAGTAGGAAATAGCATGAAGAATTTAATGGTACTAATTTTTTCCACAGAATTTGCGTATAAATAACGTTAATCAGTCCAAAAATAGCGCAAATTTTTGTGCGCCATAAATTGCAGTTTTTTTACTATGGGAGGCACTGTAGCTCCCAGGTCGTCCATCCGAATTTTTTCAGACCGGGAGCTACAGACCTGAAGCTATATATACATATATATAAATAGATGGAAGCACATATTTATTCGACATATGAAGGGAATTCCATTAAAGCATATGAGGCCTGGTGTTTAAAAACTAATTAAAACGCTACCTATTTTAGTTGTTTGAAAGTATATAGGCAAGTTAAGTTATTGCGTGTTTTTATTCAATTCATACGTTCGTTTGTTTAAAAAAGCGTCCACATAACAGTAGCAATGTCACACTAAGCATCTCTAATGTCGAACATCATGGCCAAGTACAATATTGTTAAAGATCTATTATGAAGACTTTCTATTTTTAAAAGATTTTACTCTTTTCACGCTTTCCATGGCGTACACACGAGTATTCAGTCGCAAAATCATGGAATAAATGCATTAACAAGGAGATACACGAATTATTTGAAATATATCGGCAGTTAGATCGGGAGTTACGTGGTATTGTTATAAGTTAAGTATGATTTTATTGATCGCGTTTATTCAGTTTAGAGAGGACGACGGGCGGTTTACAATATACATGGACAGTACCGACCAGACACAACCTAACACCAAAGCAGACCCCAAAAGCTGAACTTGGGTCTGCTTTGTGTCTTCTCGGGGTCTGGTCACGATTTGCTTTTTGGGAAATTTGCGTCTGCTCTGGGTCTGCTCTAGGTCCGCTCGGGGTGTGCTATAGGTTTGGTTTATACACTGAAGTGTGAAGCAGACCCGCCTTTTTTCTTATCGTCTGTTAGCCCCACCCTTGTATAATCCAAATAAACAGGTAGAGAAATTTGGTCATTTTTAAGTACCGACTTAATGGTCTGCTTCTGATATCGGGATCTGCTTTCTATGTCCGCTCTGATTCTGCTCTGGGTTAGCCTGGGGTATACTTGGGGTCAGCTCTGGTCCGCTCTAGCAGATCCTAAGCCGATCCTGAGCTGACACGGAAAGCAGACCCGTTGTTTGGTTGGGGTCTGCTTTCTGTAAGGTGGGGTTTAGTCGGTGCTGTATGTTTTGAAATCTAATGTTAATGTGAATAATGTTGCAAGGATTTTACATTTTCAAGAAAACACCCCAACCCCCCCTCCCAAAAAAAAAACCCCCAAAAAACCCCACAGTTTTTTTAAAATGTGAAACAATGCAATTATTCTACTGATTAAAGTAAATCTCATCAAGGAACAGATTACTCTAAACCATGTCTTATAAATAAACGAAAGCTATGCATAATTTTTAAATTGAATAACTATCCATTTCACATGTTCATAAATGTCATATCAGGCTGATCCAGACCAATCTAATATTGAAGGGCCACAGATAATTTGTTTTAAAATGCAATAATAAAAGAATACAATGTATAAGGAATCTAATTTAAAGGTGATTATTGTTAACTAGCAAAATAATAGTTCCATAAAAGAGTAGATTTAGCATCATCGAAGACACACCACCAATTTCGTTAACAATTATGCAGAATAATTCATTGGTTTCTGACGATGCAGATTTACCTATCGTAATAGGATTAGAGGTTGCCAATAATCCCGATATTGAATTTAACTCATTTTTCTACAAAGGCATACTTATGATCTCTTAGAGAAAATACGCCAACTTTTTCCGATTTTACTATTTATTCTTATGTTACTGTCATAGCAATCTCAGAAAAATTCTAATCTGATGCTTGTTCATCCCTCAGCAATTTTCATCTTTCTTTTTAGGATATTCCTTTCTTGCCTTTCCCCTGTATTTCTTTCCTTTCCATCCTTTGTTTTTCCTTCCTATGAACTTTCTTCCCCTCCTTTTGCCACCAAATCATCTTCCATAACCCCGCCCTCAGTTTCCACTTTTATACTTCCTCCAACTTTTACTGAGGTTACAACCGTATCCTCGATTTCTTTTTCCGTGACCTCTTCTCAAACTATAATCACGCCCTTCCTTTCCTCCTCTAAGACGCTTGCCCGAGCCTCTTCCTCGTCCAAAGTTTTTCTTGTTTCCTCTATGTCCGAATTTCCTAAAAAATCCATGTCTTCTGTTCTTCAATCCATCTGCATACCCCCTTCGTCCTCCTTTGATAATGCGTTTTTCGGATCATTTATGCGATGAAACCTGCTTTAGAAAACTTATTTAAAACAAAAGAAGAGATAGTGGTACTAACAGTTTGAAAGAAAAATAACTGTTCATCAAATATTTTTAATTTATGATTGTCATTGAAAACAATTTTCAAAATACTTACGTCACCATATTCTAAAACCAAAACCAAATAAGAAATCAATTAAGATGTAATCCTTATGAAAAGGAAAATGAAAAGCAAATCGATTTCTAAGACGTAGTCCATTTAATAAATTTCTAAGATATTATTCCTATGATTTGTGTGAGCACTATAAAGTTTAATATGAGAGTCTTTTGTTAAAAAGGTAAAGGACAACATATATTGAAATAAGGCTTCAGTCATCAAAATATTATGGAAAAAAGGCAATTTCGTTAAAACTCTTACCTCTGGCATCGACTTCTGAAGAAAACAGCTCAATAGCACACAGTGCTACAAAAGCTGAGAGCACAAGCAAGCGACCAACGTCTTTGGATACCATGTTAAGTGATGATGATTTAATCAGAAATACCATGATATTTATACACCTCTCAACTATTGTTCATTTGCCGGGTTTACATATTGTCACTAATTGAGAGAAAAACTGTATATGATCAACATGTCGATGGTACAAAACGAACGGTGAAAATAATGGGGTGATTGCATTTATTCAACTATCATTAAGGTAAGAAAGCCACGTGGGGACTTCATGGAAAGGTTTGGAATTTTAAATTTGAACCTAGTAAATATATCTTGTAAGATTAAAGATGTGTCTTACGGATTATTTGCCAAAGATTTCCATCGAATTTTCTTTTACAGCCCGTTGATTCTATTTTTACATAATTATTCAGGTTAAGCCAAAGGAAAAAAAAGTTGATATATAAAGTGTCTTTAAGCTAAAGGTAAACAATTCGTTAGCATGTAAGTTTTTTAATGCAATATAATTTAGCATTATTTTGAGATGAAAAATATTTTCTTACAATTTTAAAGCAATCAATGTAAAGAAAATTAGCGTGAAGAAGACCGCGTATAACATTCAACCAGATATATGTAAAAAAAAGACAGCTTAAACATTTTAAAGGATTGTTTTGTCTGAAAAATAGTGACGTAAAAAGTATGACGTGATGATATATACTAATTACAAGAGAACGGATAACAAATAATTAAACACTATCAGTTGTTAAGTATATTAAGTAACTATTAAGTTATTCCTTTGTGCAAAACGACGATGCATATACTAATATTGCTACTATTGACCAACTTTAGTAAGTTTTTCTTCTATATAAAGGACAACACTTGTTTTTTTTCTATAAGCAATACAAAACAAACAGTATATTTATTATGTAAATCATAGGCCTGAGGATATCTTAAGTTATCTTAAAAATAAAAAAAAATCTATCTATAGAATATGTTAAATTATAAGTCTTATCTAGTTATGTTGAATTAGACAAGGTGCTCATCTAAAGGCATGGTGATCTTTAATGATATTGAGACATTAATGGGAAGTATTTAAACATATGTCCTGCCAATAACAATGTCATGTGAAAAAAGGTTTCAATAGAGAGCACCTTTATACTTCTAAGAGGAATCACAGTTTAACAAAAAGCTGAAAAGTTTTGTGGTTCAGTACTCTTGTAGTGGAATTGAATCACATGCAACAAACAGAAAGATAGTGACCAACTATCAAACAAGCCATTTTTTGTTAGCATTGTTGATGATGTGACATCCTATGGAATCTGATAATGTTCAATGATCTTGTGGTGCTTACTGAATTATTTTGGGTGGGGGATTAGCCGAAGGACATGCTGAATTAACTGCTGAAGAAAAATCACAGATTTCTGTTTTTTTATTTTTGGAATTTCACTTTTTAATAATTTTAATATTCTCTTTATTTCCAACCAAATGATTTTATTTTTACAATGCAGCTATTCTTAAGTTAGTATGATTGACACAGCAAACGGCTAACAAGCTAACTCAATTTCAGTCTAACGCAAAGCGGATGTTTTAAGATCAATTCTATGTAAGAATCAAAGTTCGGTGACCGCGCAAATTCACAGATTTTCTTCATACTTTACAGTTAAATAGACTTTGATGAGTAAAAACATTTAACACCATTTATTTGTTGCGATGTGGTCCCGTTGCCATGGTAACAGAGGGTAAAGATGTAAAAATGGCATTTTGATACTTATTTCAGAACAGATCGTGAAAAATGTAAACAATTTGGGGGATTATTGGGTAGGATATATTTTGAAAAAATATTGTCATTTTTCTAGGAAAAGAAAAACATATATGGAGAAATGCATCTCCATAAATTCTCCATGTTTCAATGGTAACTAAACAGAAATTTCAAAATATAAATGCTTCTTTGTATTTGAATTTGAAATTCAAATCTTACTTTTTTGTACTCACTATTATGACTGCGAAATAAAGAATTTGAAACTGAAAATTGAGAACCGTTGCTATGGTTACAAGCTGAAAAAAGGGTAAATTCTAATGTTTTGAGGCTTTTTTGAATAGATATTATTCACATATAAATTATAAGTATTTAACATGAATTGGTGAGAAACAATCAAGTATGTAATGAACCTTAAAACCAACTGAAAAAAAAATTGACATTTTCTAAAAATAATTGCAGTTGCAGATGGACTTTTCAAAAAGTTAGAATTTCTGTGCGATTTCCTATGCAACTTTATTTTCATAGCAACAACACTTTTTTGTTGCATAACAAAGCCTTTTGTAGTATTTATAACAATTTTAGGCATATTTTTACAAGTTCAGACAAAAGCAATTGCTCTCTCTAAAATCAGGAATTATAGCACACCAAAATCACCTTAAATTTTTTAAGTTTTTTCTATTTTTTGACCACGTTACCATAGCAACAGGTGTAAATTTAAAAAAAATGTAAATTGCATGGACATTGATAGGGGTGTAAAAATTAAATAGTTTCTCATTTCGACTTATTTGAAAAACATAAAAAGAGATTTTAAAAATTTTTTAATTATTTCCATGGTAACATTTTAAAAGTATTGGTTTCTCCATCAATTCTCTTCTATAAAATAAAATTGACAATAGGTGAAAGGTTGTTTAATGTCTTTGATAGTTTATTAGTGGGTAAAACCTTCTATTATGGTTTAAAAGTAGGTAAGTTTTTCTATTTTTCAATCTTTAACCTCGGTTACCATGGCAACGGTTCCCCCGAATAACCAACTTTTACTGTCTTTCAGTGTTTTACACCTAGGTGTGGACATGAAAGAAAATTGTTGACTATGAGTGGCCAGACCCTTAAATAAATCTTTGATTCTTACATAGAATTGATATTAATATCAAACATATTGTATTAGTGGTTTATCACTCAGTAATATGAACAGATATCAAAAAACTGTAAAAGGGTTTTCTTTATGTAAATCTAATAATATAAGCAGCTTTAATGAACCAAAAATTAAAAGACAATAACACTAATATTAATTGTTATATTCAGTAGTATATTCTCACTATATAACTCTATATAGACGAATACTCAATAATTGTAATATTAGCTCGTCCGAAAAATATTGACCGGTCAATATTTTTTTAATATTGACCGGCTAGGAATAATATCCAGAGAATGTTCCCTCTATTTCAATTAATCGCTTCTGACTTGTTGATTCGTAAACGATGACGTAAACAACTCTTCACTACTCCAAAACAAGGTGACGTCATAATAGGCAATCAGTCAAGGCAAGTAATCAACGGACGCGCAATGCGACGGTTTGCTATCATAAGGGACATAAGGATTTGCGAATTACTTTGAGGTAAAATCAGGTAGAACATCTGTAACTTAATTCCTACGGGCGGCAAAACATTACCAGTGACCGTTTGATGCCAAGGATATTTTGGAAATGAACTTTGCGCAAAAGTGAATTCGGGAATTCTATGTTGAGCTGAGAAAATTACGGCGATCTGTTTTCAATTACTTTTTTAAATTTTGGTTTGTTTCTTTATATAACAAAACAAATATTGACTGGGGTTGAGTGCAATATTGATTATATTAGCCCCCTAGGGACGAATATTGCCCGACACGAAAGCTATGATTATAAAAAAAATAGTAGAGTAATTTTAAAAACGAATGAATATCGTATATTAATCATCTCGGTACTTTAACTTCCTGGTTTTATTTGATACACTAATTGCAACAGGAGGAGATAATAACAGTATTCTAAATCCTCAGAATTAGTTTCTACAATTCAAAAGATGACTTATGTGTAAAGAAAACAAGTTCAGCAAGTTTATGCAGTAAACGAAAATGTAGAAGATAAAAATAATTATATGCCATTGGTTAATTTATGTTTGGCATGCTGGCAATCCCCAGATATGTTTCATTGTGTAGGCAAATTGTGACTATTAAAAGGTTTTTGTGTGTTTTACATTTGCGACATATACATATGTGAATACAAAGCCAAAAAGAAATCAAACAATGAAAAAAGACACATGCAGAACATATTTAAAAAAGAAATTGCATCGGTATGGATCCGTCAATATGTTCCAATGAGGTAAATAACAAAGTAGTTAAAGCTACACAGTAGAGGTACATTAACCCTCTGACTGCGGCAGGGACATATATGTCCTTTTACCGGTGGCTGCGAGAGGGACATATATGTCCCTCACGACGTCATAAGCGTAAAGTCACTTCTCCCTTTCATTTTTAATGAATTTCATTACATCTTTACCGGAGAAATTGATTTTATTTTTTAGAAACATTAACCTTTTGTTATAGTAGATGCATAATTATTGATTTATATTTACGAAAATTTTAAAAATACGCAAAAGATACCGGCAGTAACTCGCGACGACTTCATGTCGTCAATGATGAGTGTTAACTTCATGCAGTGGATAATATTAAACAGATGTGAAATACAAATAAAAGACTGAATTGGGGTGATTTGTATATAATGTGCGACTATGAGCTTCTTGCGATTTTCGTGAAATTGAGTCGCACGAAAATAAAAAGTTTGTTACATTATATACCATACCTATTCATTTCGTTCTCCTTTCTAATTGTCCAGGTTATAAATATGAAAACATCACACAAACCAAGAAAAAAAATTAAAAAAATGAATTATTCAGTAATCATTACCTCTTCACCCCCCCCTCCCCGATTCTTTATCAGGATAAAAAACGTTAATTAATACTTCAAGTTTTTCGTAAATGGTAAGAGTATATGTGCATCATATTGTTATTATTACGCAAATTAACCGACATCGAAATCCACACCATGATTCGCATTTTTTCAGTTTATCTGAATGATATGAAAATGATATTCCTCTGCTATGACACAGAATACGGACAGAGTATGGTTTTCCATGTTGACTAGCGGTATTTGCAAGTCATCAGACCGTTTTACGAAATATGGACTCTCTAGTAAGGTACTCGAAACTTCCCTATCTAAGATTTTCTAGAAGGACATGAACATGTATACCAAGTCATACATGTAGTAGAAGTCTGATATAAATTTTGCGAGAATCAATTGTAAGCTACGAATGAACTAGCATACTATCACGATGAATTTGCAGTTTATTAGGGCCTGGAGTTTTTAAAGGAATAATGAAGAAATCCGTCATCGATTCTTTCTTACATAAATTATGTTTTGTAGAAATTTTCAAACAAACGACCATATATACAAACACATATATTGTGGAGGGTCAACTTGGCCGTAACGCAATGATTTTATGATGGTTTCTGTGAACTTAACTTATTCCTACCTGTACGCATACCCTGACATATAAAGCACAATTTACAGAATTTAATTTTAATATTTTTGAAACCATTTTGTTAAAAAAAGGGGGATGTCATTAAATCCGATATTACTTTGGTAAAAAATGAAACGACTATCATCATTTTGACCTTATATAGCACGCTAGGTACATAATGTTGCTTAAAGGATTTGGAGATCCCCTAAATACACAATAATTGCTTATAAAATCTCACTGGAAATGTACTTATTTAATTTGTAGCAGTGGTGTTTGTTTTTGAAACAAATGTCAACAAATTAAAAACAAAACCAAGGTATTGATTTACTACGTATTTGATTTCTTTCTTGCAAAGATTTACTTCCAGAACTGTATTACATACTTTGATGTTTGAAGTGTGGATAAAATTTTGCAAGCAACATCTCCAATCATACATTACATGTGCTAGTGCTATACCTATTTTACTAGTCCAGTGCTTAAACCTAAGATTTAGAAGTACTAGTAATTGTTTAACAGAAATACAACTTTTAATTCTATACTAAACATCTACAAATATTTAAATGACATACACTTGTAATTGGAAATTTAAAGTATTCCGATATATTTTATCACTTAGTTGTCTGTAACAACCGTTAATGATACAACGCCGCTTAATGATATAAATTGCATTAAGCGTTGCAATTGCAACGCTTAATGCTATAAATTCTTGCATTAACAGTTGACATCTTTAACCGTTAATGATAAATCGCCGCTTAATGATAGAATTGTATCATTAAGCGTTAAAAATGCACAGCAGCCTTAACGCTTATTGAAACAAGCAAATATCGACACCCTCAACCGCTAATGATACAAACTTTATATCATTAAGCGTTGCAGTTGCACCCTCTAACGATACAAAATTGTATGAATGATTGAAAATAAATCTTTTCATTTTTTTTTCAATTTGCTCAACAATCATAATTCTAGTTTTTAAGTGCAATTCTATGTGAAAATCAAAATTGTATAAAGGAGTTCCGGTGTAACGACGAAAAGTGCCCCCCCCCCGTAGAATTTCTACGGAGAAAACTGACCCAGGGTCAGTATTCTATGACAAGTAGAGTCCTTTTTCTACAGTAGAAAAACCATTCCAGACCTGTATTTCTACAACCCCCCACACGTTGAAAACTGACCCCCATAGAATTTTGACCTCACT
>WFKH01011926.1:65682398-65703212 GCA_016163765.1 Magallana hongkongensis
TAACAAAAACCCGAAAGTGATAATTTGGGTTAAATATATAGGCACATTCTAAAGTGTTGTTTTGCACTAAAATGATCTATTAAAAAGTGTAATCTATATTTACAAATGCGCACGTTTACATACGAGCAATTTTTTTTTTACTTTCGCTGCGTTTCAAAAGAGACTTGTTACTTCTAAAATATACACTATAGAATATATTTTAAATCATAATGGTTATATGTATTTCATTTTGCTCGATTTCGTTTTGTTTCGTTTCGGTAGGTTTCGTTTTGATTTCGTTTCGTTTCGTTTTGATTTATTTCGTTTCGGTAGGTTTCGTTTCGTTTTGGTAGATTTCGTTTCGTTTCGGTAGATTTCGTTTCGTATCATTTCGTTTCGTTTCTATTTCGTTTCGCAATATACAGGTACCCAATTCCGCGTTCGCGAATTTATATTCTCGCGATTTGATGCAAAACGGTTGATTCGCGGAATTAAGGTGGTATGGGACACTTCCATCTTGTGACGTATTGTTTATCGAAATAAACAATAAAATAAAGGGTTCTTATATAAGTAGTTTCTTTCCCAATATTGTCACCTAACAGCGTAGCGCAGTGGGTTAGAGGGTTTACTACGAATCTGTAAGTCATGAGTTCGAATCCTGCTGGGGGTTTTACAATTTTTACCTTTTCAAATATTTTTAAAAGCTATTTTTTGGTTAAATATTGTAAAATTTGAAAATTCTAAACCGGTGAAAGTATTTTAATTATAAATTACTTTAATCCACATGAATATCGACAGATGTCCCATACCACCTTAAGTTCTCGCGTAAAATAAGGAATCTACAGTACTGTATACAGGGTTATTTTCACATCGTGTTATTTTCGTCCTTCTGCGCTTGCAAACGGTTTAGCCCCGTCTTGAATTCGCCCAGACACAGTAGTGTTTAAAGATAAATAGACTTGAGACATAAGAATTCGACCAGTCTTAAATTCGCCCGCTGACAACGAGGGCGAAAGGGGTGGAAATAAAACGGGGACGCGGCAAAATAAGATGTTAAAATGTTTCAAAAAGTTTAATTTTAAATGTTTTTTCCAGATATCAGACATTACATCCTTAAACAAGATTCATTTATTATTAATTAAATAGCGCCAGTACTATTTACAGTATATTTCTACATGCATAAGTCCAGTAAAATTAAGGTAAGGTTTGCGGTTACAGGGAGATAACTCACACATTTTCATTGTGACGTAACACCAACTACCCTTTATTTCAGCTATGACGTCAAAATTTATATGAAGTCATAATTGATTTCAGTTTTTTTTATTTCGCGGGTTTTTTTTAGTTTCAATGAAAAAATAAGAGGACACAAGCATTTTATCAATTTTCACAAAATCGAAGTCCGCATTATATGGTTTTAAATAGTGTTTTAGAAACATCAGATTACACATATTCTAAGATACGTTTTTCCTGAAATCGGTGGACTTGGAAAGGTTTCAAATAAGATGTTTTCGTTTACATAATAGTAGTCCAAAATTCAGACTTTTGTTGCATTTTATTCTATTTTTAGATAGTTCATCAGATATTGATAAAAGTGAATCATGATAATAAACAGTGATATTATTTTCGAACATTTTAAGCATAAATAACCCCCATAATAGTCACATATAAAATGTACATATTTTCACGAAATTGTTTACATTTCATCAACATGAAAATTGGAAATCATGAACTTTGACCTTTTGTAGTTATAAAACGGGACGGGCAAAATCATTTGAATTTCATGAGAAAAAAGACTTTAGTATAGTGAACAAAATGGTATGTAACTTTGGTACAACCTCTAAAAAATGCAAGCCGCAAACCTTACCTTAAGAAATTATCAATTCTGACGATTTATACATGGAGAAGACTACATTTGTACTGTGTAACAGTTGCATAAATGTAATTAAAATAAAAGAATAAAGTATGCACAATGTTATGCACATATCTGCAATGATGCCAAAAAAAGTAATAAATGATACAAACGGAAAACAATCGGTGTATTCAAATGAATTAAGAGGCAGCGAATTCTCTCTCTCTCTCTCTCTCTCTCTCTCTCTCTCTCTCTCTCTCTCAGATTTTCTCTGAATAGAAAATCGTACATGTAGTTGTGACACTCTTTGTGTTTGTGTGTTCCTCTGTTCTGAATCTGTCTCTGATATGGGGTGCAGCCATGCAAAATGTAAATGCGAAGGAGGAAATAAACTTCCATCGTACCTTCTTTTCGCAGATGTCTGCAAGTGCCATTCATGAGTAATGTATTTTACACGTATGTGCAACGGGGAGGCATTGGAATTCTTTTAAGCTTTTTGTTCGATGGAGTATTCTATGAGTGATATATAGTATATGGTTATATCTAAAATCGTTTCTTTCCTAAAGTGAATAGTTCTCAGCGATGTTTAATTGTTTCGTTTATCTCTTTCTTTCTCTCTCCTCCTCCTCCTCTCTCTCTCTCAACGAAAATTCGTTTTTAGTGTCGCAAATTTGTTTAAAGTGTCAAATTTCTTGATTTTAAACTACCGTTTGGATAAGTTGCTACAATGTATTGAAATCTGCATCATCTATGAGGATTGAGCGTAATACATGCATATCCTAAAATGTTTAAACATAATGTTGCATTTTTCTTATCAATCGTTTCTTGTAATTTCTAAGATAAAAAAAAAAAAACCACAAAACACTTTATATAGGATTTGGTAATTTCAACCGATTCTGCTACTTTCAAGTTAAGAATAATTTCATTTTGAATTTTAATACAAGATTCTTTTTTAAAATTGATTTTTTTACTATAACCAAACATCTTAGCAGAAACAAAGTATTACTTTTAATCAATATAAATATAGTCCGCTTTATATGTTATTATTTCTAATGATGGATAATAAATTCGTTTGAATGACCATCCATAAAAACTAGGTTATGAAAACGCTCTTTTAAAAAAATAAATTTGCTGATCTTATTTTGATTGTACTATTATACTACTTTTATTGAATATGGGAATATTGTTGATATCATTATTAAGCCATATATGCATTTATATTTTCTTATAATTATGTATCAAACAAACGTTGCTTCTGCTTCTCGGCAACAGCAATGAATCCAAGGATACAGTCATGAAATCTTTGGAAAATGTAGTGGAAAAGACAAGTAAAGAATTACGGCATTGTAATCCGCACGTTGAAGTAGAACGCGCACTTGTTAAATTCCTTGAACTTTGAAAAAATCCCGCGTAAAAACGTCAAAAAAATTATGACGTCGTTTTTAATGTCGCAGTGACGTAAAGTTTTTTGTTCAATAACGTCGCAGCCAGAGGGAATAAAAAAAAAATCTGTCTTTCTCACACCTAGTTCCTCAATCACGATACATTGTCGATTGTTGTATATTCACTTGTTTCCGGTTTGTGAGATTGTAACAATGTATGTTCACCAGTTTCCGGTTTCTGGGATTGCAACGATGTATATTCACCACTTGTCAATTTCTGAGATTGCAACGATGTATATTCAACTGTTTCTGGTTTGTGGGATTTCAACGATGTATATTCACCAGTTTCCGGTTTGTTAGATTGCAACGATGTATATTCACCAGTTGTCAATTTCAGAGATTGCAACGATGTATATTCACCAGTTGTCGATTTCTGAGATTGCAACGATGTATATTCACCAGTTTCCGGTTTGTGAGATTGCAACAATGTATATTCACACGTTTCCAGTTTCTGAGATTGTAATGATGTATATTCACCAGTTTCAGGTTTGAGAGATTGCAACGATGTATATTCACCAGTTTCCGGTTTGTGAGGTTGTAATGATGTATATTCACCAGTGTCCGGTTTGTGAAATTGCAACGATGTATATTCACCACTTGTCGATTTCTGAGATTGCAACGATGAGTATCTGAAATAAAACACAAACTTTTTGCAGATTACATATTTCTTTAGAGAAATTAAATTTTTTGAAACTAAAAGTCAAACCTCACCTCAAATTCAATTAAGGAATATGGACACGAATGAAGAAAAAAAACCATTTGGTTAGAATATGCATTTGGTTTATGTGCGAGAACCAACACTTTGAAGTTACATTTTGACAAAAGATATTCAGTAACTACTAATGATGATTTATGGTGTGACCGGTCAGCAGAGGATGCTCACTTCTCTATGGCACCTGATCCTATTTCTATTTTTTTTAAAGTTAATGTTGAACACTGTTCGTAATCACCAAATGTCATGGTAATAAGTTAGGAAAGGAATAGCTCATTTTCAGAAAAATCAGCGTGTGTCTGGTACCCTCTGTCATTCTGTGGGGCACCAGAGAAAGAGGAAAAAAATTGCATTATTGAAATAATGAAATGTTTCCCTGTAACAAATATAACACTTGAAACAAAGCTTTTATCAATTAAGATCGTTTTTAAAAAATACTTCACTTCAGTACAGAATTATGTTTATTATACTTGGTAGCATTATCAAGAGCATTCTTTACTGTATAATAGTCCAATTCCTTTTACACTTCCAATTAGCTTTATTCATGAATCGTTGTTAAAAGGTGTCTATTTAACTGGGAAGAATAACAATAATCATGTAATTGTACCTTTGCGAATAACCCCTTTTGCTGGATGTAATGCTTGTCGATCTTTTGTTTTTATTTATGATCAAAATTATGGTCGTAACTGCAAATGAAACACAGACGATGATAAACACTACTGTAATTGGGGCCCATTTATTGGTGACACACTCAGTATCTCTATTATATTGCTGACATATTTGGAGATATCCGCATTGTTTACAACCGTTGTATTTGCTCTCCGAATGCCTTACATATAAAAACACAGAAGATCTCGCGTTTGAGTGATTTAATCTGGCTATATTGATTGCTGTACAAATATAAGTTCCAGAATCCGTGGTTTGAAGGCTATCAAACACTAGTTCGGAGTTAACATGAACGTGTTCAACCAGTGTTTCTTCAGATGTATTATATGGCCGGAAGCTCCAAATGAAGGCAGATGATGGGTTACTATCAGCAATGCACTGCAATTTGAGGGGATCTCCAACAAAATACAAGGACTTGGAAGGAGTCAAAGTGGTTGCAGACTCGTCAGGCCCGTCTGTAATAGTACAAATAGTACAAAATATTACCAACCTTTGACCACCTAAATGTATTACAAAAAAATTACAATTATTTTCCGAAACATCATCATAGAAAAATTATTATCATAGAAAAATTATTATAAATCTCAAATATATCTCCTTTTAAGGAGGCTGGACGATCGACAGATTAACCATTAGAATTATCTAGAATTTTAAGATATGATAGATTTGGGTATTTTCTATATCTTTATGTAGAGCTCTTGTTCCATCCATTAACTCAAATGCCACTGCATATTAGTTGGTTCTCTCATATATTGCATCCAATAATAGGGAACTTCTTGAACAACTCTGGCTGATGCTGATTTCCTTAAAGAGAAAATAATTGATTTGAAGTGCTTGTATGCGTCAAAGGATAAGGTAAGTGCACCAGTGCTATAGCATATAAATGCATCGGAGAAATATATTTTTTAAAGATATAAACAAATAAAACAGAAATTTTAACGGATATTTTAAAATATTAATTAAATCTAAATCTTTTTTCTATACTTTTCTGATCAACTGTGATATGAGAAGTATGTAAATCAATAACACACAGCATAGGAAAATCAAAGGGTTGTATGCACAGATTGTCTTCTTTTTATATATTTAATAACCAATTGTTAAATAATAATTATAATGTAGTGTACAATGTAGAACACACGTTCCCTGAATCACTCTGTTCTGCCCACTCTCTCCATGCACAGAGGCATGCGTTATTAGGGCGACCGGGCAGACATGCTAAATGCCTTTTCCAAAGCTTGTTACTTTTGCATGCATTAAAGAGACACGTGACATTAGGTGACTGAGTTAACTATTGGATGAATAATAGTATCAGCATATAATAATAGGGTATGAAGGAAATGAATAAACTTGATAAAGGTGAGTATTACTAAGGTCAACTATTGCAAAAAGCAACGAACACTTTCAAATTAAACAAAACTTGTACACCAACATGTAAAAAAAAATATGTTTACTTTTATCTAAGCCTTTTATTTTTGATTTGACAGACACTTATAAAAGTAATTTCTGTGATTTTTTTGGCGATATACAAACTTAAACAAAAAGGTATATGAAAACAATTATTAGAGTTTATTCTAGAATGGAATTACTGGAATACAATAACGGTGAAAATAGAAATAAACTTCCGAATGAAATGATTTTTTTACCTTTCTTAATCAAAACACTTTTATGATTAATGCATATCCACCGGTTTGGGGTTGGCAAGATTGCAAGGCGGAATATCTGAAAAACAATGAAATGCGGTGATAACGAACAGTGTTTAAAATGTAAAGTCTACAGGAAAAATACGAGACAAGAACAGAACAAACACGGACCTCTACAAAAATTAGAGGTAGGATCAGGTCCCATGTAGGAGTGAGCATCCTCTGCTGACCGGTTTAACACGCCGTGTGCTCTTTGTCCTAATATAAACATATATTTTTTGTAGGCTAAAGGGTTTATTTGGGGGCGTCCTCTTTGAGAATATTATTTCAATTCTTAACAAATCTATGACATTAGAAAAGGAACAAGTACATAAACTATGAAATTAACGTATTTTTGGAATATTTGAAACTGGTGTGAAAAAGGAAGTAAAGACAACTTTTTTCCAAGGTTTGAATCCTTTCAGTGGATCAAGAAATCAAAAGAAACTTTTGTTAGAAAAAAGACTAATCTCTCCCAGACAGTACAGTCTATGGATATATAATTGATCTTGTGTCTTGGCCAATATTTGGAGCATACCAGAAATCATGATGACCCAAATGACATTTATAATCCTAATTCTACTCATTAACGCAAAAAACCACTACATATTCGTTGGCTCTCCATAACGTAATTTTTGCAGAAGAGACAGTGCATACGGACTGTGTAATTTAGGATTTTTACTTGACAAAGCTTGGGCTTTCCTAGTTTACAATGTTGCTTGAATGAACAGCTTGAAACCACGTCAAACTTTTTTTCTCGGCAATATGCACAATATATATTTTTTACAGAGGCCTATGAAATAGTTTGCGTATTCTCTTTCTTTTTAAAAAAGAACTATGATGCATATACTAATATATAACCATTATCCACTTTCTATTTCTTTGTGATTCTATTTAAAGAACAAACCTTTTTCTTTCACGAGGGATACAAATTAACACTTTTCTAATAATGTGCAATGTCACAGACCCGAGTGCTTTCTTAATTTTTTTTCAAAGTAGAAATAATATATCAAATGTTTATGTGTCCAGAGTATGTGGTATCAAACTAAGTATGCCCATCAATATACATGTTTCATTATAATTTTAATGGGTTTTGAGATGATAATGTTAATATTAAATGTATGTTCTGCTGATTGGAAACGATACTAGTTTTTGGTGGTATTCATGTGATAAAAAGGTTTGACGGACCACACCAATACAGAGAATCAATACTCTTCGCAGCAATATGGGACCTGACATAGTAGAGAGATACAGTGTCATGAATTTCCAGCTAATAATACTTTAAATTTGGTGCTTTGTTTCGGAATTAGCAAACATACCACAAAGGAATCTCTGCTGAACAATAATCGGAATATATCTAATAAAGTACATCTTGTTAGCATTATGAATAGTGTAACCTTTGTCAGCTCAAAATCTCGTTCAGTGATAATGTGTTACTATCCAAAATATCTGAGTAGAATAGCCGAAGTACATGTCGAATAAAGTCAAATAAATTTGAACCATATGCATTTGTTTTTATAATGCAACCGTCCAAACAACAGGTCGCCTGTAAAATTCAATAAAATTGAAATAGCGAAGCGTTCTCTATTTAGGAAATAAATCAGATATTTTAATAAAATATATTTACATCCACCAAGTGTGATCCCCTTTTTTACTTACGGAAATTGATTGCAATTCATAGCTTTGTAGAAACTGACAGGAGTGAAATATACACGCCCCGTTTATCAATTAGTCGAAATCGGAGACTATATGGCTGTTTCTTTTAGCTAATGTACTGATGTACATTATCAGTAATTTAGGTAATTTTAATTAACTATTTTGAAATTTACATAACCCGCTTACGCGGTTTTTTTTTTGATTTTTTATGCAATGTTGCTACCTTCATACCCTGCATAAATTACAAAAGAAAGCATTACATTGTTTAAATATTGCATAGGTGGTTTACCACTTGTTTTTTTAAAACAAATATTGACAGGCTGTATACATATGTAAGAGTCATTTTTATCCAACAAAATTGCTGTGGTTTTAAATACATTCGAAAAAGGATTCAAAGAAATTGTTCTGATAGTGGGAAAAAACTTTTATACATTTATTGAATGATTGTGAAGGAGATATGAAGATTTATTCTCCCAGTGAAAATCATATTTCCTGAAGGCAAAGCCTGAGTAAAAATTGTTTCTTATACCGAACGACAGATGATAATTTAAATTACATCTTGATCTAATATTTTTACGACTATTGAAAAGCAAAATCGAAGTGAATGTTCACCGGTTTCTTTTATTACTTTTCTGATCTAAAAAAGATTTAAAACGATTTCATTTGAGTACATCGTAAGCTCATCCTTTGAATTTTTCATAGGAATAGGATAAAAATTCACGTGGTTTTGGAGGGGTGGAATATGATAAAAGATATGACGACGACAAGAAAATTTGAAGTTTATTAGCCTTGACTCGTGATTTTCTAGAACCAATCAGATAAAATTATTATAATGAGGTATAATATATGTTGTTGCTTATTTCTTTTATTTGATTTCGTGTATTAAATAAATGCCAAAAATCACGAAAATTGGTGTTAGCAAAATTAACTTTTTATCAAAGCAAAAACCCAAGTACATGTATTTTAGAACCTTTTGCAATATTCACATTATTCACAGCTCTCAAAATTCACAAATTATTTTCTACGATTCAACACAGTTAATTCCTCTTGATATATATCTATCGACAAATACTTGATTTAATGAGTCAATTTTTATGGTTGTAATAAATTGCATATCTTTCACATCTAATTATTAACGACACCAAGACTATTGTGAGTGTACAATACTTTGTGCTGTATCTTTGTTATACTTCAGTTTTTCAGTCTTGTTTTAACTTTCCTAATTACACTGTATTGTGTTTACACAAACATAATATTAATAAATCGTAATATTGACATGCATTTAATTTATTGTATATGGTGGTGAAAAATGATGAAACTCTTTAGCTTCAAAGTAAATAGAGAATAACGCATGGCAAAATTTATGTCACATCCCACATCAAACCGATATTCCGATGTCAATAATCAAAGAAGAACGTGAAATCCGCAACAAGTGATTGTGTTATTCATTGAAATATCACAAAAGTGGGTAAAAAGTATGAAATTATGATATCGCGTCAAAGAAAAAAATACTAATACAAAGTCAGTCGTATGATGCCGAATTTAAGTGATTCAAAAAAAGTTAAATCCCAAAAAATAGCATTAATTAATAAAAGATAGTCCAAATATTAAGAATCTAAAAATAATTACATTATGAGACTTTCACAAGAGTAGTTGTAACGTAATAAAATGGCATCATAACGGTTTAAAACACTTACATTTTGGTGGTTTTTTAAATAGGACACTGTGTCCTCATTCATCACACACGATTAAAATCATGATGGCAATCAATACTCATTGCCATTTAGAATATTGCGCTAAAATGTGAGCCTAATACATTTGTTCAAAGCTGATTAAAACCCCAGCAATTCAAAATTCAAAAGAAATTCTTAAAATATTGTTTAAAAGTTGGAAAGTAATTTCTATTCAATTTAACGTCTTCATCTTTTTGAAATTTGTTTGGATCTTTCTAAATTTGACTGAAACTGTCGATTGATATCTGCTTCTACTAATATGGCGCCATAAAGTACATCATTAGTATGAGTAGACAGCCTTTCCGTAATGAATTAACAAAAAGACGGACTAAATACACATTTTCGATGAATATAGTCACACAATTGTGACTCTGTTCTTAAGTTTGCTCTGCAAATGATCACACCGAAAAACTTTATGCTGCAAAATCACATAAAACATATTAATTTCGGTCGCCGCCCCAATAAATTTGCCAAAAAATGATTGAAAAAAAAATTTAAGGCTTAAATGAAATTTAATATCGGCGATCTGTGTTCATTGGGGGTCGGCGATTATAACGGCTATCTACGTTCAATGGACGCATTTTTACCATAAAACTATCCGAAAACTTGTTATTTTTTAATATTTTTACATAATCAAAAACTATTACACATTTCTAAAGGCATTATTTCCTTTTAAAATGCATCAAAGCTAAACTTTGCTTTGTACAGTCATCATTCATAAATCGTAAAAAAAAATTGTTGTTTACCTTTAAAATGATATAAATTCTATATTGTAGGACAAAAATCAACGGAATTCGAAATTTGATAAAAATACAAGTTATAAACACCTTAATGCAACCTCGGGAATTTTATCCAATAGCAAGAATGACACATAACTTGGAATACTGTAAACCAACTTTTATTCGCGTAAGAGAAATTTTCGCAAGTTTAGCGAGGGCCTTATTGTCATTATTGACATGTGGTGATAACGAACAGTGTTCAAAATCAAAAGTCCACAGGAAAAATACAAAACATGAGCTGAGCAAACACGGACCTCTAAAAAAATCAGAGGTAGGATCGGGTGCCATGGAGGAGTGAGCATCCTCTGCTAACCGGTCACACCCGCCGTGTGCTCTTTGTCGTAATCGGGAAAACGGAAAAATCCGTAAACAATTAGGTGAGTAATTATGACCTAAAAATAAGTATGAAAACCGTCAGACAGCATGCGAGCCAGTGCAAGATTGTATTTGCTGACAAGGTCGTTGTATCGACCATAGAACTTACAAAAAGATGACTTCAATGGAAAATGTTGGTAGTCCTGTTTTATCAACTTGTTTTTCTGTAGCTTGCCTCGCCTTAGAAACTGTTCATACGTACAGCATGCCCTTGAGTATCGAATTAACTGAGAGACAAATATTTCTCGCCGCAAACCAGTATTTGTGATAAAGTTGTAATAAAAAAAACCAGGAGTGGATAAGGCTTAGTCGCAAAAATTAGTTGCTGCGAACCAGCTCTCATGTAAATCGTGAAATAAGGTTGTCGCGAATAAAAGTTGGCTTACAGTAAGCGACTTTCAAAAACATATTCTTGAAGACTTTTTCAAGACTGTAATACTTACATAAAAATGTTGTTTAGTACGTATGTTTGAAAATTGATCAAGTTCTGAAAATAGTAACGAAGTCATCGTTTTCGACTTACATGTTAAAGGTGCTGCATAATGTTTAATTATCCAGAGAGAATCTTGTATGCTTCGAATAGCTCACGAACCACATTAAACAATGATAACAAACATTTATACACTTGTGAATGTCATTTTGGATACTAATGTTCAAAACAAATAAGCTTTTATAATAAACCTTACGATACTTGAACTTCCAGATTCCCCTATAACTGTGTTGGCCAAACACCATTTGCAACATGTGAAGATTATAACATCATCCGAGCCTTTCAGAATTAACTAATTATTTTCTACGTTCCAATATATTGCAAATTAATTGCTCGTGGTAAACATCTGTCGAAAATTAATTCGATTTAATCTGGGATAGAATGAGTCAAATTTTATGTTTATTATAAATTACATGTACATGCATTTTACATCGAATTATTAACGATGCCAATTTTAACTCGAGTGTGCAATACTTTGCGCTATATTTTTTTTTATACTTTAGTTGTTCGGTTTTTTTTTTGGTTTTAACTTTCCTTAGTACATTGAGCTGTGTCTTGATATATACGAAAAATTAATTAATCGTAATACTGAAATGCAGTTTATGTTTTGTAAATGATAAAGAACCATGGACAGTGTGTTAATAAATGATAAAACTCTTTAACCTCAAAGTATTTTTTTAAAATTATGTCACTCTAAACGAAGTCAAAAAACGTACCATCAAACATAGAAATAACAAACAATAACATATGTGTACTACTGACGTCAACAGGACTGTTGATATTGTGCAAAACACATATATACAAGCTGTGGGCATACTAAAGGGATCGGATATCACATTGTCTTTAGTACCTCATCGGATAAATTCTTGTTTTTCATTTGAATAATCTACGTTGTTGTTGAAAACATGGATTGCTGCTTAGAATCAATGTCTTTTTGTTCATTTTCTCCTTGTGGTAAAAAAGACCCCGTAACCATTTCGAGTTTTGGTGGAAAGGGGGGGGGTCTCAGTGCCTATTATAGGAATAGTATTTTTAAAATACAAATTTGATTAGAATATTAAAAAGTACAATAACCATGAATTTTAAACCGTTACTTTTATGAAAAAAAAAAAGTTTGTTTTTTTAGCAAAGTTAGAAATAAAACAAAATTTTTGTTCATTGACAGATGATAAATAAAAATAAAAATAAATGGATTTTAAATATAAAATAAGCACTGGCAATATATTTTTCGACAGGTAAAAGATTCATCCTATGTACATCAAATTCTATCCTTCTTTCCATCCTTTCCGGTTTCTTTAATCTTTCTTTTTCTTTTGTAAAATGAAAGAAAATATTTTTGCTCTCAAATATGTGTTAACCTATTTCATAATGTTCAAAAATAAATGTTTTAAAAGAAGTAATCATAACTAAGCTGAGGAAGCATTTTTTATACACTCCATTTGTCTTTCAAGATTTAATTTGATACATGCATGAGAGGTTAAATGATTTCTCTTGAAGAGTAGCAGAATTTAATTATCTATCAATTTTAAAAAAACAAATATACCTGATGTAGAACACTTCTAATCAAACTCAGAAACAAATTCAAAATTCGACTTAAAATAAGAATTAATTTCAGTTTTTGGGATGTATACAGATAAAAGGTTCAATAATTGTTGATATCAGTAGTGAATCAGGCCTCATACACAAGTTTGACAGCATCCAGAAGCTAGCCTAAACATAATGTTTCACTTAAAAGTAAATAGTACTAGACAGTTAATCTATTCATATCAAAGAAAAACATGTAGGTTATTATTTATAAATTAAAATCTTAAAAGCAAATACTTATATATTTCTGTGTGCTTTACAATTGCAACATATAAATTTCCTGAAAAAATACTTTACATAAATATAAAAAAGACACATAGAAATAAAGTTATTTTTCATTTAGGAATTTCTTCGGCATGGATATGTCAAAATGCTCCAATGACATTGACCAAACAAGTACCAATAGCTATACAATATTGTTACTTTTATATAAAAACGTACTACCTGTCTTCTCAGACCTAGTTCAGTAATCACGATACATTGTCGATTGATGTGTATTCACATGTTTCCGGTTTGTGAGATTGTAACGATGTATATCCACCAGTTTCCGGTCGGTGAGATTGTGACGATGTATATCCACCAGTTTCTGGCTGGTGAGATTGTAACGATGTATATACCTCAGTTTCCGGTTGGTGAGATTGTAACGATGTATATCCACCAGTTTCCGGTCGGTGAGATTGTAACGATGTATATTCACCAGTTTGTGGCTGTTGGGATTGTTACGACGTATATACCCCAGTTTCCGGTTGGTGAGATTGTAACGCTGAATATCTGAAATGAAATACAAATATTCTTACTGCAGGTTACCTATTGCTTTTCAGGAATAAATTTCTTCAAAACTACATATCAAACTATAATCATTATAAGTTATATATATGGACAGTAAGGAAGAAAAACAACTTGTAACATTGGGTTTTTGTGCGAGAACCAACACTATAAAGTTACATTTCGACAAATAAAAATATTTAGCATCAATAAATGCTTAAGTATGCTTAATAAATGCAGAGGACTGCTCATTTCTGGAACTGAAGTTCGGTGTTTTCTTGGTGTAAGCATAGGGCACTGAGTATGAATATTAAAGTGTTTACATGTAATCAATATGTTTTGTTGGAATTTTTTTCTATAAATAAATGAAACACCATATCTTAACCATTCATAACCACACTGTTTTGTGTGAGGTCTAAACGGGTAAAATCCTAGTCGCAATATTTAATAATCATTTATAAATCAATATGTTTAGACTTACACGTGCGTGTCGACAAACTCCGTGTGTGCCTGGTACCCTCCTTTGTCCTGTGGGGCTCTAGAGAAATAGCGTTTTCCACATTAGACATCATAAAAAGGGCATAGCTTGCTGAAGCAGATTTACGAGGAGAGATATGATAAATTAGTAGCGCCTGTATGCGACACAGGAAGTCCATGCACAAGTTCTTCACTGAAATTTAAGTAAATTTAAAGCTTCTAAAGAGAAAAAAATATTTTCTGAGCAGCTTGGGTTTGAGAATGATGTAGATCAAGAATGTTAAGCATGTCGAAGGAAATAACACACATTTAAAATCTTGTTAAACGTCTTACTTACTAAAACAATTTAAACTTTCACAGTATGATATCTGAATATGATTTTTATATAGATTTTTCAAATTGAACAATCCTCTGTAAGCCCATATCCCCACTCCTTCTCATGTACAGATTCAGACTTAATTGTAGTAACCGGCAGTTAGCAGATGTAATGTTCAACTTACCACATGGTTCAAAATTTATTATAGTACCATACCTACATTGCATTTGTTTGGACTTTCTTTTTTAAATACATATACAAATTTATATGTTAAAGCAACTAAAATCACAATTTAATACTCAAATACGGATCAATTTTTTGTATATGCACTATAAATTTAATAACCCAGCACCAGTACCTGTGAATCAGAATTTCATTTGTAGAAAATATGTTACATTGTGCAGGTAATACATTTATTAAGCTCTTTATAAGCATATAAGATAAGAGATATTCTAGATATCTTGGATTTAAAATAGATACTATGGATATAAAGTTCACATTTACATGTAATAATAAACATTTTTACAATACTCACACGTCATCACCATTTGTAATTAAAAGAAAAAAAAATAAAGTAATGAGTAGTTAGTATTTAATTGTGATAATGCGTCTAATCTTATTTTTCTGCAATAATAAAATCTCACAATAAGTGATTGTACTAGATAATCTATTGTAAATAATGATACAAATATAAGAAATGTATTATGTGTCATGAAACATTATACAATGTGCATTTCTTACCTAGAATGCATATATGAGCATAAACTTTGAAATGTTTTTAACACAAGAGAGAATTCATACATCAAAATAGATGGAAGCACCTATTCATTAGACTTATGAAGGGAATTAAAGTGAAACATATGAGGCCTGACGGTTTAAAACTAATAAAAATGCTACCTATTTTAGTTGTTTGAAAGTATATAGAAAAGTTAAATTATTGCCTGTTTTTATTCAATTCATGCTGTCGTTTGCTGAAAAAAGTATTCACATAACAATAGCAATGTCGCACGAAAAATCTCTAATGTCGAACATCATGGCCAAATACAATAATATCAATGGGCTATGAAGACTTTCTATATATTTTTTTTTTGATTTTACTCTTCTCACGCCTTACATGGCGTATACGCGAGTATTCGGTCACAATAAAAACACGAAATAAATGCATTAAGCAAGTGAATACACAAATTATTTTATAGCGCTCAAGTTTGAAATATTTCGGTAGTTAGACAAGGAATCAAGTGGTATTATATGATTTAAATATGGGATTACTAATAGCGGGTAGCCTGGGGTATGCTTGGGGTCAGCTCTGGGATCGCCCTAGCAGATTCGAAGCAGATCCTGAGTTGACACAGAAAACAGACCTGGGGTTTGGTTGGGGTCTGCTTTCTGTGAGGTTGGGTCTGGTCGGTACTGTATGTTTTGAAATCTAATGTTAATGTGAATAATGTTGCAAGGATTTTACATTTTCAAAAAAGCACAATTTTTTAATTTGAGACAATGCAGTTATTTTATTGACCTTACCAAGACACAGATCATTCTTAACGATGTCTTATAAATGATAAAGCTATGTATTATTTCTAAATTGAATAACTATCCATTACACGGCGTTGATTGCTTTAATTGAACTATGGTTAATATAAGAAAGCCATTTAGAGACATTGGGGGAAAATTGGGAATTTTAGACATGATCCAAGTAGATAATTGAATTCAGATGAAACATATGTTCTAGCAATTATTTGCCAAATCAACCGAATTGTACTGAAACAATATGTTTCTCCTTCAGATAATAGTTATCATTTTGGTAACATATGTAAACTTTGGGAATATTTCTTCACATATGGGCGATAGGCCAAAGCGAAAACTATTTTTGATTACTATTTTTGTTGGTTGAAAAACCCGTGTATTAACTGGGCTTTTTTTTTTACTAAAGGTAAATAATTTTGGGTTTAAAAAAGTTGTTTTTTAAATGTAATTTAATTTAGCATATGATATAGGTTAATTAACACATTCTCTCCTTCCCTAAAGTTTGGTATTTTTCGAAGGCAATCAATGTAATTTCACTTCTTAGTAACAAGCAGGCGGATGACAAGATTCATTCAACTAGATAAGAAAAAAAACTTACTCATTTTATATGATGGGTTTGACTGAACAAAAGTGATGGCCTGTTTATAAGTATGACGTTATTATGTGTATTGCTAATAACAACATAAAAGAACAAACCATGACAGTTCCAAAATAGTAAATGAATTTGCATGATATCAAAGAGAACTATTTGTATTATAATGGATCTTGTGTAGGTATTGCATTGGATAAGTTTTGGAACATAACAGAAATCATGATGATCTAAATGACTTTAATAATCATATCCGCACCTATTAACGCAGATACCACTGCATATGAGTCGGCTCTTCATAACGTCATTTGTCGCTGAAGAGACTATGCATACGGAATGGTTAATTTAAGATTTTTACTAGACAATGTTTTTAAGAGGCTTCCGTAGTTTACAATGTTGCTTGAATGAACAGCTGAAAACAGCTTCACATGGTACATGTATTTAGATACACACGTTTTCTTAGCGATATGCAAATTAGATATTACTTACAGAGGCTCATATAATTATTTGCACATATTCTTTCTTATTTGTAAAGAACTACGATGCATGTACTAAAAATACCATTATCCACCTTTAAATTGTTTTTGATTCTATTTAAAGGACAAACATTTTTATTCCACGAGTAATACAACTAAACACTGTACAATTTATGGATATCCCAGACCCTAAGCATATCTAAAATTATTCTAAAAGTAGAAATGCACACAAGCTAAATTAATTCAAATATAAAATAATGCAGATGTTTTAATCACATATTTTACATCTACAACAAAAAAAGAAGATGCAGCGCACTGTACAATGCGCTGTCTTTTTTTTTTTAAAGCTAGTTGTTCATTCTTGTTTTTACTTTCTTAAGTACACCCTATGGTGCTTTTACACAAACAAAACATTAATTACCTGTAATAGTCAGCTGCAGGTACAGTGTGTGTCGTAAATGATAAAAAACATGGGTAGTGTGGTGACAGCAAAATGATGAAACTCTTCAACCTTAAAGGAAAATTTTTTTATTATGTTACTTGTTATTACTTATTTTGTCGATAGGACAGTTGATAAAGTGCAAATATCACAGATACATGCAGATACATGCTGTGGACATATAAAGGGATGGGACGTAATTTTGTCTATAGTACCTCATCCGATACATTCTTGTTTTTCATGGACAGTGCTGATAACAGACAATAAAAAATTGTGCGATCTATGGTTCTACAGAAAAACAAAGAATAGAATTAATTGACTTACGGAACCTTTGTTTTCCTGTGTAGCGATAAAAAGTGCCCCTCCCCTACCCCTGTAAAAAATAGAGTGGGGACATAGATTTGAATAATCTATGTTTTGTAGAAAACTTGGATAGTTGCTTAGAATCAACATCCTTTTGATCATTTTTCTCCGTGTAAGATATAGAAAAATGACCCCGTAGAATAATGTCCCTGTACCTTTTCGTGATTGGGGTGGGGGGATGGTTGTCACAGTGCCTTATTATAGGAAGTGTCTTTTTAAAATACAATTTTATTCGGAATATTGGAAAAAATACAAGAACCATAAATTTGAAAACGTTATGATATTTATAAGAAACAGTTTGTTTATTAGCAAAATTAGAAATAAATAAAAAGCTTAAATTTTTGTCTTTAAAACAAAAGGTCATTTGATAGATGATGAACAGAAACACTAATACATGTATATAAAAAATAAAATGTATGTCTGTTGAATAAAATAAGCAATGGCGGTATATTTATCTCCTTCTTCCCATCCTTCCCGGTCTCTCTCTTTCAAAACGAAAAAAGATTTTTGCTCTCAATTTTGTGTTAACTTATTTTGTAATGTTTAAAAATGAATGTTTTAAAATAAATAATCATAACTAAGATATCAAAGTTCTATAAACTCTATGTGTCTTCCTTTTTTTAATGTCAAACGTTTTGGATACATGCATGAGAGTTTTAAATAATTCTCTAAAGAGTAGCAGAATTTCATGTTTATGAATTGTTTAAAAAGATAAACCTGATGTAGTACACTTTAAATCAAACACAAAAACCAAATGCAAAATTCGACTGAAAAAATAAAATGAATTTCAGTTTTTGGTATGTAAATAGAAAAGAATTAAATAGTTGTTGATATCATATACCTAGTAGTGAATCACGCCCATGCACAAGTTTGACGGCATCCAGAAGCTAGCCTGAACAAAACTTTCCACTTAAAAGTAAATCGTTCTAGACAGTAAAATCTTAAAAACAAAAATTTGTATATTTATTGATAATAGTCTGCATTATCAACAATTTAACACAGAATAACGAGTTCAGACGCAGCTAATGACCTTAATGTACAGAAAACAGGTTCTTCAGTTTTAGGTATTAAACAAAAATGTAGAAGATAAACTTTGTCAATTATCTTATTTTTTGCTGTTGGCATTCCCGGAATGAATAACACCCGTCGTGTTTTATTTAATTACGTAAGCGATTTTAAAAGATTGAATAAGGCCGACTTCTACTTTTATTGTTCGTGTTTTGCGCAGTCTAATAAAATACTGTGTATTTATACCTTTTATGAAATTGTTTCGATACCATTTATTAAACTGAACACAATAAAAATACAGATAAAAATATATAGATTTTTAAAGGAAAATTTTAGTTTTTAAACGATTTTTTCGTTGTCGGTAGGTGCTTTTATGACGTTATTTAAGAAAAAAAACCAGCAATTTAAAAAGTTTACCGGGATATGAAGTTGGTTGGTCACATGATCAAATCCTCTGAAGCCCTGTATACAGGGTTATTTTCGCCCCGTGTAATTTTCGCCCTTCTACACTTGCAAACAGTTTCGCCCCGTCTTGAATTCGCCCAGACACAGTTGTGTTTAAAGAAAGATAATATGAGACATTGGTATTTGCCCAGCCTTAAATTCGCCCACTGGAAACGAGGGCGAAAGGGGCGAAAAAAAACGGTGGCGAATATTTCCCTTTATATGTATTACTTATATTTACGTTTGAAAAAGACAAATCGTCAGAACTATTAAAATTACCGAGATTTTATGTTTACAATAATCCAAGCGACAAGCAATAAGCGCGTGCTATGATCATTGTGACGTCATAAAAAAAGTTCATACAGAATTGAACGTTTTGGCTATTCTATAGGTTCATATAAGGAAACATATTTGCAAATGTGAATATTATAAAATGAAGCTTTGTAGGAGTAACTTTTAAGAAATAACTTAAACGAAAAAATAAAATGTGTACGCCTTCAAAATTTTACACCCAGAATAATCCTCAGATTTATTTTCTTAATTTTTTAATGAGTCAATTGTACCAATCAACATTTGCAATGCTCCAAATATATAGGAACATTTAGTGCATTTTGATATTTTGAGATGACCCCAATAAAATTCAGACTATAGTGTTTAGTATTTTTATATATAAGGTAGAAAATGATATAACAAATAACATATTACAAGGAAAATTGCTACTGTAGTATTTTTTAATCTGCTTCGAAGTGCAGGAAATAGGAATTTCCAATATATTCCTAGAGTAAATATTCCTGTATTTTGAGATATCCCCTTAAAAGAACAAAATGAAAGATCTTCTTGAAACTTTGCAAATATACTAGAGTTGGTGTAGATAACATATGGTTAAAAAATAAAGAGTTATCGTGGTTTTTATCCAAAATTCCAAAATCGGCCTCCTTAACAGCACTTTATAAAGGGTGAAATTTCTGTGTGTTTAACATTTGCGACATAAAAATTTCGTGAAAATAAAACTGTAAAGAAATAAAGAAAAGGAAAGACACATGAAAAAAAAGGTATTTTGCATTTAGGAAATGCATCGGTATGGATCTGTCAAAATGCTCCAATGACAATGACGTTGATCAAACAAATACCAATAGTTATACAATAGAGTTACAATTATATAAAAACGTACTTCCTGTCTTCTCAAACCTTGTTCAGTAATCCCAATACATTGTCGATTGATGTGTATTCACAAGTTTCTAGTTGGTGAGATTGTAACGATGTATATTCACCAGTTTCTGGCTGGTGAGATTGTAACGATGTATATACACCAGTTTCTGGCTGGTGAGATTGTAACGATGTATATCCACCAGTTTCCAGTCGGTTAGATTGTAACGATGTATATCCTTCAATTACGTTGATCAAACGATTACCAAGTAATACGATATAGTTACATTTATATAAAAACGTACTTCCTGTCTTCTCAGACC
>WFKH01011926.1:65714144-65732035 GCA_016163765.1 Magallana hongkongensis
TATCAAAAATGGACGTGAGTTCGATCAACATACGATTATTGCTGACATGTTTTGTTTTCATAAATAGTAAGTTAACAGTCTATTCATTATCACTTTTTTAAAATAAGTATAACCTGTTCTTGAATATTTTTGTATTAACATGTATTTAGGATTTTATTTCCCTGGTAAAGGTAAAAGTGGGATAAATCTAGAACACCATCGACTAGTATCCTCAAACTTTCATGGAATGATTTTGTAATATTGTAAAAATTATGCTTACAATTATGTATGTTTCAGTAATTTCTTATCTTAATGAAGCCAATCAATCATTTATTTTTTTTATTTCATTTTATTTTCATAATTTGCCATGATATCAAATCCCCCCTTCCCTGTACAAATTTTTATTTCTTTATAATTTCAATTTGTAAACAGATTTTCGGCGATGTTATGACAATAACCTTATAAATCTATTAACAATTACATTTTATTATCAACTACATGCATAAAAAGAGTTTTAAATCATACACAGTTTTCTGGTTTACATTAGGTGTATATCCATTAACCCTGAAGACTGAGGACGTAATTTTCCAAGAGAGCGATAGCATTACTCTTAACTGCACCTATGATAAGGATAGTATGGAAAACTTATCGATTAGAGATATTAGGTGGCAGAAACAGATAGGCGATGAATTTAAAGATATAGCTGTATTTTCACCTCCTGGGGGTCCAGGACCTTTCATTGTTAAGGATATGAAGCCTCTTTACAACAACAGGATAAAACTCATTGCACCAAACACCTCGCTTTCTGCTGTGATGATAATTAAGGACCCTATCTGTAGTGATCAGAGAGTTTACCAATGCAGGATAAAGTACTTTAGTCCCTATTGGGTTTATGAAGAACAAACCAGTCGTTCTATCGTAGCATTCAAAGGTACCTGTCTTTTTGGTTAATGCGAAACTAGTCATTATCGTACGAAATAAGATGAACAACCTCTTTACATAATATGAGAAATTTTTTTTACTGTGTGTTTAATGTTGAGTAGCATTTAATTTTAGTAGTAAATATTGTTTCTTTTTTTAGTATTTTTATTGAAGACTTTATCATTTAAGGATTAATATTGTCTTGCTTATCGATGCGTATACCCTTGATTGTTTTAGCCAAAGCGAGAGAACCTGAAAAGTTTATGTTGTTTCCAAATGAGATGGAAGAAAATCAGTCCATTAACTTAATGTGTAGTGCTGATGTCGGAAGTCCACAGGGAACTATTAAGATTTGGAAAATGTCTCAAAACAAAGACACACCTGAATTGATATACGCATCCAACGGTACATCAGATAAAACAGAAAACTGTACAGAATTCTTCAATGGTAACGTTACTTACTATGTAACACGAGACGACAATGGAGATCTCTTCCGATGTTCATCGCAAAATTACTTCACCCAAGGACCAGGACCCAGCAGGGATTCGTCAAAGATTTCAGTTATCTGTATGTATACCATTTTTCATGCTTCCA
The DNA here is from genome assembly GCA_016163765.1 of Magallana hongkongensis. NCBI lineage: Eukaryota > Metazoa > Mollusca > Bivalvia > Ostreida > Ostreidae > Magallana > Magallana hongkongensis. The sequence continues at coordinate 65,715,639 of WFKH01011926.1, forward strand.
TTATATTTCATGGATTTAGATATTATCTACAATACCACTACAAAACATCTCAATTAATTTACTATCGTGTTTTAAGTGTAAAATGATATTTTTAAGTAGTTTTGTGGTATAAACTACAGCCGTTTAGATATAATGCTTAAAATTAATCATCAAAAGATTTTTGAAATAGGTGATAAGAAATTAAAAGTTTATTTTAATATTACAGACGGGCCTGACGAGTCTGCTATTACTCTGACTCCTTCAAAGTCCTTGTATGTTGTTGGAGATCACCTAACAATCCAATGCATTGCTCATAGCAACCCGCCACCTGTCTTCGTTTGGAGCTTCAGGCCATACAATAAATCTGAAAAAACACTGGTCGAACACGCTCATGTTGACTCCAAACTGGCATTTGATAGCCTTCAAAACACAAATTCTGGAACTTATATTTGCACAGCAATCAATACAGCAAGATTAAATCACCCAAACGCGACCTCTTCTGTGTTTTTATATGTAAGGCATTCAGAGAGTAATTACCAGGACTGTAAACAATGTGGACATCTCCAAATATGTCAGCAATATAATGGAGACACTGAATGCGTCACCAATAAATGGGCCCCAATTGCAGTAGTGTTTATCATCATCTGTGTTTCATTTGCAGTTACGACCATAATTTTGATCATAAATAAAAAAAATAGATCGACAGGCATCACTTTCAGCAAAAGTGTTTATTCACAAAGGTACAATTACATAACTATTTTTATTACACCCAGTTAAATAGAGAATTTTAACAACGATTTACAGATAAAGCTAACTGGTAGTGTTATAGGCAATGGACTATTATACAGTAAAATAATGCTTTTTGTAATGCTACATATTATAATCAACATAATTCTGTACCGAAATGAAATATCTTTTAAAAACGATATTGATTAATAAATAAGTTGTTTCACGTGTTATATTTGTTTCAGGGAAACATTTCTTTATTTCAATAATGCAATTTTTTCCTTCTTTCTCTAGTGACCCACAAAATGACAGAGGGTACCAGACATTCGCTGATTTTGCCAACACGCACGTGTGAGTGTACACATTTGGATTTCTAAATGTTTACTTAACATTGCGATTGGGATTTCACCCGTTAAATTGGGAACTTAACACCAACATAGTGCGGTTAAGGGTGGTTAAGTTACAATTTCGAATTTATTAACGAATTTTTTTTAGAATAAATTACCAATAAAACATACAGGTTACATGTAAATACTTCAATATTCATAATCTGCGTCCTGTGCTTACACCAAGAAGACACAAACTTTTTTTCTGAAAATGAGCTATTCCTTTCTTAACTTATTACCATGACTTGTGCTGATTACGAACTGTGCTAAAAATTAAAGTCCAAAGAAAAATTCAGAACAGGAGCAAAGTAAACACGGACCTCTAAAAAAAACTTAGAGGTAGAATCAGGTGCAGTAGAGGAGTTAGCATCATCTGCTTACCGGTCACACCATAAATTATCATTGGTAGTTACTGAATATCTTGATTTGCCGAAATGTAACTTCAAAGTGTTGGATCTCGCACAGAGACCATAAAAATTATGCATATTTTAACCAAAAGTTTTTTTTTCATTCGTGTCCATATCCCTAAAATAATATTGAAAAAAAGTTTAATTTGAACTTTCAAAGAATTTAATTTTTCTAAAGAAATATGTAACCTACAATTAGTTTGTGGTTTATTTCAGATACTCATCGTTGCAATCTCACAAACCGGAAACTGGTGAATATACATCGTTGCAATTTCTCAAACCGGAAACTGGTGAATATACATCGTTGCAATCTCAGAAACCGACAACTGGTGAATATACATCGTTGCAATCCCACAAACCGACAACTGGTGAATATACATTGTTGCAATCTCAGAAACCGGAAACTAGTGAGTATGCATCGTTGCAGTCTCAGAAACCGACAACAGGTGAATATACATCGTTGCAATCCCACAAACCGGAAACTGATGAATATACATCGCTGCAATCTCAAAAACCGGAAACTGGTGAATATACATCGTTGCAATCCCACAAACCGGAAACTGGTGAATACACAACCTTGCAATCCCACAAACCGGAAACAGGTGAATATACATCGTTGCAATCTCAGAAACCGACAACTGGAGATTATACATCGTTGCAATCCCACAAACCGGAAACTGGTGAATATACATCACTGCAGACTCAGAAACCGACAACTTGTGAATATACATCGTTGCAATCCCACAAACCGGAAACGGGTGAATATACAACAATCAACAATGTATCGTGATTGACGAACTAGGTCTGAGAATACAGTTTTTTTAATGTACCTCTACTGTATAATTATAACTAATTGCTTATCAACTTCATTGGAACATTTTTACAGATCCATACCGATGCAATTTCTTTTTTTTTAAATGTTCTGCATATGGTTTTTTTCTTTATTTGATTTCTTTATGGCTTCGTTTTCACAAATGTACATTGTATATGTAGCAAATGTAAAACACACATCAACTTTTAATGTTCACAATTGACCTCCGAAATGAAACATGAGTGGGAATTGCCAACATGCCAAACATAGATTAACCATACAATTATTTTTATTTTCTTCATTTTCGTTTTCTGCATAAAGTTGCTTAACTTGTTTTCTTTACACATAGGTCATCTTTTGAATTGTGGAAACTAATTCTGAGGATTTAGAATACTGTCTTTATCTTCAACTATTGCAAATAGCGTATCAGAGGAAAGCAGGAAGTTAAAGTACCGAGAGAATTATTATACGATATTCCGATATTCATTTGTTTTTAAAATTACTCTCCATGTGTGATTGTTTATAATCATAGCTTTCGTGTGGTTGATGTAAAAATTTGAGCTTTTTTTTTTTTTTTTTTTTTTTTTTTAATGTGATGATTAAACGCATGTGCGCAGAATATTCAGAACAATATTAAAAAAAAATTTCAACTCACAAAGTGTTTTCTTTTTTTACATTGTTTACATTATAGTGTAGTTGCATCTCTTGCTAAATGAAAATTGAAGAAGAGTGGTCTCAATTCTTTGCTTTTATACACAGTCAATTTCGTTAATTATTTGATTAATAAAGTCAAAAAGAAGAAATTTGCCAGCAGCATTTAATATAAGAGTTATTTTCTTTTATTTTTTGGTTGATTAAAACTGTTCATATTATTAGATTTACATAAAGAAAACCCTTATACAGACTTCTGATATTTGTTCATATTACACGAGTGATAAATCACTTAAACAATATGTTTTTTTTATTAAAACATCTACTTTTCAGAATGAAATTGAGTTAGCTTGTTAGCCTTTTGCTGTGCCATTCATACTAACTTTAGGATGGCTGCATTAATTTGGTTGGGGAAAAAATATTCAAATTATTAAGAAGTGAAATTCCAAAAAGAGACAAAAACAAAATCTGTAATTCTATCTTAAGCAGTTAATTATGCATGTCCTCGGCTAATCCCCCACCCAAGATAATTCAGTAAGCACCACACGATCACTGAACATTATCAGATTCCAAATGAGGTTGCATCATCAACTTTGCTGACAAAAGTTAGCTGGTCACTACCTTTTTGTTTGTGACATGTCATTCAATTCCACCCGAAGAGTTCTGTAGCACTAAATCTTTTCAGTTTTTTTGTTAAACTGTGATTCATCTTGGAAGTATAAATGTGCTCTGTATTGAAACCTTTTTTCACATGACTACTTTCTGTTATTGGCAGGACATATGTTTAAATACTTCCCATTAATGTTTCAATATCCTTAAATATCACCATGCCTTTAGATGGGCACCTTGTCTAATTCAAGATAACTAGATTGAAGTATTATAATTTAACATATTCTATAGAATTTTATTTTATTTTTAAAAGAACTTTTGATATCATACAGGCCCATTATGTACAAAATAAATACAATGTTTGTTTTGTATTGTTAACGAAAAAACAACAAATATATGCCCTTTATATAGAAGAAAAACATACTAAAGTTGGTTAATCGTAGCAATATTAGTATATGCATCGTTGTTTTGCACAAAGAAATAATAAATGTAAATGTTTTCATATATGCCTCTGAAAGCAGTATCTAAAAACGTTGGACTAGATCATGTACGTTGTGAATTTTTGTAAGCTGTTCAATGAGCATTGAAGTCAGCATTTTAAGCTACGAAAGCCCAGTAAGGACTGTCAAGTGAGAATCTAGTTATACATGTACCAATCCAAGGTCCATTTTTTTTTCGAATAACTCTCGTGCAGCAATTACATGTAGTTTTAATAGTATGGAACCGTCTGATAGTGTTTAGTTATTGGTTATCCGTTCTCTCGTAATTAGTACCTATCATCACGTGATACTTTTTACGTCACTATTTTTCAGACAAGCCAATCCTTTAAAATGTTTAAGCTGTCTTCTTTTTTTTTTACATATATCTGGTTGAATGTTATTCGCGGTCTTCTTCAAGCTAATTTTCTTTTCATTGATTGCTTTTAAATTGTAACAAAATATTTTTCATCGAAAATTCATGCTAAATTATATTGCACTAAAAAACTTATATGATAACGAATTATTTACCTTTAGCTTAAAGACACTTGATATATCAACTTTTTTCCCCTTTGTAAAAGAAAATTCGATGGAATTCTTTGGCAAATAATCCGTAAGACATATCTTGAATCTTAAAAGATATATTTACTAGGTTCAAATTTCAGATTCCAAAGCTTTCCACGAAGTCCCCACGTGGCTTTCTTACCTTAATGATAGTTAAACAAATGCAATCACCGCACTATTTTCACCGTTCGTTTTGTACTATCGACATGTTGATAATATAAAGTTTTTCGCTCAATTAGTGACAATATGTAAACCCGGCAAATGTATCATAGTTGAGAGGTATATAAATATAACGGTATTTCTGATTAAATCATCATCACTAAACATGGTATCCAAAGACGTTGGTCGCTTGTATGTGCTCTCAGCTTTTGTAGCACTGTGTGCTGTTGTGCTGTTTTCTTCGGGAGTCGATGCCAGAGGTAAGATTTTTAACAAAATTACCTTTTTTCCGTAATATTTTGATGACTGAAGCCCTATTTCAATATATGTTATCCTTTACCTTTTTAACAAAAGACTGCCTTATTAAGCTTTATAGTACTCACACAAATCATACGAATTACGACTTAGAAATTTATTAAATGGACTACGTCTAAGAAATCAATTTGTTTTTCATTTTCTTTTTTATAAGTATTACATCTTTATTAATTTCTTATTTCGTTTTGGTTTTAGGATATGGTGATGTAAGTATTTTGAATATTGTTTTCAATGACAATCATAAATTAAAAATATTTGAAGAACAATTTAATTTTTTTTTCAAACTGTTAGTATCATTATCTCTGCTTTTGTTTTAATTAAGTTTAATAAAGCAGGTTTTACCGTATAAAAGATCCGAAAAACGCATTATCAAAGGAGAACGATGGGGGTATGCATATGGATTGAAGAAAAGAAGACATGATTTTTTCAGGAAATTCGGACAAAGACGAAACAAGAAAAATTTGGACGAGGAAGAGGCTTGGGCAAGCGTCTTAGAGGAGGAAAGAGAGGGCGTGATTATGGTTTGAGAAGAGGTCACGGAAAGAGAAATCGAGGATACGGTCGTAACCTCAGAAAAAGTTTGAAAAAGTATAAAAGTGGAAACCGTGGGCGAGGAAATGGCAGACGATTTGGGGGCAAAAGGAGGGGAGAAAAGTACAGAGGAAGGAAAAACAAAGGATTGAATGGAAAGAAATACAGAGACAAGGCTAGAAAGGGATATCCTAAAAAGAAGGATGAAAATTGCTGAGAGTCGAAATAGCATTAGATCATATCTTTTATTAGATTGCCATGATTGCAATGTTAACATAGGAATAAATAGTAAAATATAAGACAATGTGTGCATTTTCTTTAAAAGATCATCAGCAATTAAAGCATTTGTAGAAAAAATATCGGGAGTTTGTGATAATTTTAGTCTAAAACATTTATTTTTAGTAACACTGCCCCCTGTAAGATTTGTCTTTTATCAATTCCGCAATGTCTTCAATCCTATATATAGCTAGACGTTATAATTTAGCATTGGAAAACAGACGTGTGGCATTCATCAAGCTCATTCATCAGACTACAGAGAGAAAAATTAAACATTGTTTTAATAAATCTGCACCATTTAAAAAAAAATAATTATATTCCGACAAAATAATTGCTATAATGAAAAAAATTATTTTTTATTTCTTTTCTTTAATTTCAAACATATCCTAAGAGTTTTTAAACCAAAAATGCGGTGTTTAAAAAAATTTGGTGAAGAATTCAGCATCCAAATATTTAATTCTTTTACACTAAAATAATATTGAAAGGTGCTCTATTACATGTAACAAAATCTGTAAAGAAATGGTTACCGTAGCTTGATAGATTAGAAGTAGCAAAAATATGGCATAAGGATTTAGAAATGTACCGGTAAAATAAATTGGTTGTTTGATAAAAATAAATGTGAATGAATGTGTAGATAATCAAGAGGTTTTATTACGAACAAGCATCAATAATAATAAAAGACCGAAAGAAAAAATTGCGGGAGGCAGAAGGGATCTGTGAGTAAACACTGCACATGCACGTTGTAAAATCAAAACACTGCACATACTAGTTTCAAAATCAATACATGTTAAGAAATTTCTCTTCGACCTAAAGCATTTAAATTAAATGTTAACATATTTGTCATTTTGAAAACGAAACGAAAAATTTGACCGTGAAGCTAATGAGGCAGCATGTTGCCTATAAGCTGTTTAGAAAAAAGATCATTATGAATTGCATTACTGTGCAAATGGGGAAGAAACGGACAGCTATCTTTGAATTAGACAATCTCATTAAAACTAATTAAAACAAAGCATACATACATGCATATGTTTGCATGTAGATGATCTATGAGGAAAATCACTCATTCTCGAATATGAACACGCTATAAAATGACAAAAATAATCACATACGATTTAATTTTTTGAAAGAAAATATACTGCCGTTGTTGATTATTGTATAATTATATGTTTTTATATAAAATAGAATTTTTTTCTTTTAATCTACTGCAAAATGACAATGATATTTGAACTCACAACATAGCTTTTTAAGGCGATAGGGTCTTACTGACATAAGCAAGGGAGGTAAGCCGCGACAGTCGATGTTCCTTTCCCCGATTGAGTGAATTTGAAGACTGTGGTGCTGATATTTTGCATAAAATATCAAAAAAACAATGCCAGTCTTATTAAATAGACACTTATGAACTTATTCCCATGTATAACTCAATATGCTCAGGATATCGTTTCATATTACCTTTAAAGTTTCTATTATCGTAAAAACAAAATTTCTCCAATATGTATATTTTCAGTGTAGCAATTGTGCATTGACTACTTTCTTGGACGCATATAGGCGCTATTAATATGTTATCTGCTCCTCTTGAAAACCTGCTTCAGCCAGTGTTTATAGGCCGTGTACTCTTATATGATGTCCAATGTGGGTTACTTTATAACAGTTCTTATTCTTAGAATGTTGTGAAAATATTATATAAAGATCTTTTTTCATGTCATGAATCCTAAATAAGGAAACAATTAAATAATTGAAATAGGTATGTATACATAAAAATCACTTAGAGAAGAGGAAGGAATTAAGAACATAATTTATTCCTTTTAACTCGTGTTGCATTTTATATTAATTTCATGTTTCTACAACTAATTCATTATTTGTTTATTACGTATTTACATAGTAACGTTCGTGAAACTTGTTACAAGGAAAATATATTCTGTGTTATGATGTCGGGTGTATTTTTGTGCATATTTATGCAAATAATTGTATTCATAATTCATTTTCAATTTGATTTTTGTGTTTGTAGCTTATCAAACATGGACATGAGTTCGACCAACATACGATTATTCCTGACATTTTTTGTTTTCATAAATAGTAAGTTATTAGTCTATTCATTATCACCTTTTTTTAATAATAATAACCTGTTATTGGATGTTTTATGACAACCTTTCTTTATGATTTTATCTTCCTGTTTAAGAGTAAAATTGGGATAAATCTAGAACACCATCTACTAGTATATTCAAACTTTCATGGAAGGATTGTGTAATGTTGTCACAATTATGCTTACACTTTCTTTTATATCACAATTAATTTCAGATGTTAGTGAAGCAAATCAATGCTCATATTTTATTTTGTTTCTAGAAATTGCCATCACATAAAAAAAAACAAATATCCCTTCCTTTGTACAAATTTTTATTTCCATAGATTTTCAAACTGTATATAGATTTGGCAATGATAAGACGATATAATGATAAATCTATGATGAACTACATGTTATTGTGTACTAAATGCATTAAAAGAGTCTTAGATCATACATAGTTTCCTGGTTTTCATTAGGTGTATCTCCATTAACCCTGAAGACTGAGGACGTAATTTTCCAGGATAGCGATTGCATTATCCTTAACTGTACCTATCATAAGGATAGTATGGAAGACTTATTGAACAGAGATATTAGATGGCAGAAACAGATAGATGATGATTTCAAAGATATAGCTGTATTTTCACCTCCTGGGGGTCCAGGACCTTCCATTGTTAAGGAGATGGAGCCTCTTTACAACAACAGGATAAAACTCATTGCACCCAACACCTCGCTTTCTGCTGTGATGATAATAAAGGACCCTATCTGTAGTGATCAGGGAATATACAGATGCCGGATAAAATACTTTATCGATAGTTTTAGAGAGCTACAAACAAGTCGTTCTGTTGTAACTTTTAAATGTATTTTCGTCCTTTAGATTTATTCTTAAACATTCATTTTCGTAACAAAACAAATTTTAAGAAATCTTTAGGTTTTTAATTGTACTTTAATTGTTCAATTATATTATTCGTAAAAAACAACTTTTGAATGATTTTTTTCTTTAGTTTGATAATATTTTTGTAGTAAAAAGATGTATCGTTTCTTACATATTGGTTAATATACCATTAATTGTTTTAGCCAAACCCACAGCACCTGAGGAGTTTCTTGTGTTTCCAGACGAACTCGAAGAGAACCAGTCCGTTAGTTTTATGTGTACTGCTGTTGTTGGAAGTCCGCAGAGAACTATTAAGATTTGGAAAATTTCTCAATATAACAATAAACCTGAATTGATATACCTATCAAACACTACAACAAATAAATCAGAAAATTGTACAGAAATTATTTTTGTTACTACTACTTTTTCTGTAAACGGAGACGACAATGGAGCTGTATTTCGATGTTCATCGCAAAACAACTTGATCCTGGGTCCAGGACCTTACAGGGAATCGTCAAATATTTCTGTATTTTGTATGTATATCTGTATTGCTGTAAATTATATTTTATTAAGTTGTTGTTATTAGTTTTGAGTACAGTACAAATTCAAAACGTCTCAAGCTACTTGGAAACATGTTCCATATGCAAGTTGTTTTTGTGGTATAAAACTTAACTATCGACGCTCAAAACTGTTGAGATTAAGTTATTCTTGTTTAAACATGGAAAATCAATTATCAAGTAAAGATACACACAATATAAGACTATTGAACTGAAGCTGGATAAATATCATATATTTGACGATCTAAGTCATCTGTTAAAACAACAGTATGTACTGGGGATAAGTGGAGCTAAACATTAAAAGCTGATTTAAAAACAAGAATAATAATTTACCATAATGAAACCATAATATCAATCAAATAGAAATGCATAATTTTAATGGGGTTTTTTTCCGTGATAAAGTTTCAGGAAGTATTTTCAAAAGCTTTTGAAATGGGTGGTCAGAGGTTGATAATTTACTTTTCTTTTACAGATGGGCCTGACGAGCCTGCAATACATTTGACTCCTTCCAAGTCCTTGTTTTTTTGTTTGAGATCTCACAATCCAGTGTATTACTGATAGTAACCCGCCACCTGTTTTCACCTGGAAATTTCAGCCTCACAACAAATCTTTGGAAACAGTAATCAAAAACTCTCCTGATATTTCAAAGCTAGTGTTCTATAGCCTACAAGCTACAGATTCTGGGACTTACAGTTGCACGGCAACCAATGCAGCTAGACCGAATTCTTCAAACGTGACCTCTTTTGTTTTCTTATCTGTAAGGCATTCGAAGATTAGTTACCAATGATGCAATCAGTGTGGATCTCTCAAAGTATGTCAGCAATATGAAAGAAAGACTGAGTATGTCACAAATAAATGGGTTCCCATTGCAGTAATGTTTATTCTCATCAGTGTTTCATTTGCAGCTGCATCGATCGTTTTGATCAAAAATAAAAGGCAAAGATCAAAATGCATTACATACAGCAAAATTATTCTTTGACAAAGGTACAACCACATATTTATATCACCCAGTTGTATTAAAAAAAACTTCTAAAAACTAATCATTATAAAGGTAACAGGTAGTGTATTAGGCAATTCACAACATAACAATAAATGAATGTTCTTGTAAATTCTATCTAGTATAATCGAACTAAATTCTATCCCGAAATGAACTACTTTTTGAACAATATTAATTGATAAATGTGTTATTTTAAGTGTTATATGTGATAAATAGAAAAAAATTATTTTCATTATTTAATCTCTAAACGTTTCCCTTCTTTATCTAGTGCCCCACAGGACGAAGGAGGGTACCAGGCACACACGGAGTTTGTCAACACGCACGTGTGATCTAAACATATCGATTTATAAATGATTATTAAATATTGCGACTGGGATTTTACCAGTTTAGATCTTCACACCAAAACAGTGTGGTTATGAATGGTTAAGATATGGTGTTTAATCCATTAATGCATTATTTATAGAATAAAATTCAAACACAACATATTGGTTACATGTAAACACTTCGATATTCATATTCAGCGCCATATGCTTACACCAAGAAAACACCGAACTTCAGTTTTAGAAATGAGCAGTCCTCTGCATACTTAAGCAATTATTGCTGCTAAATATTTCTATTTGTCGAAATGTAACTTTATAGTGTTGGTTCTCGCACAAAAACCCAATGTAACAAGTTGTTTTTCCTCCTTACTGTCCATATAAATAACTTATAATTATTGAAGTTTGATATGTAGTTTTGAAGAAATTTATTCCTGTAAAGCAATAGGTAACCTGCAGTAAGAATATTTGTATTTCATTTCAGATATTCAGCTTTACTATCTCACCAACCGGAAAATGGTGGATATACATCGTTACAATCCCAACAGCCACAAACTGGTGAATATACATCGTTACAATCTCACCAACCGGAAACTGGTGGATATACATCGTTACAATCTCACCAGCCAGAAACTGGTGGATATACATCGTTACAATCTAACCGACCGGAAACTGGTGGAGATACATCGTTACACTCTCACCAACCGGAAACTGGTGGATATACATCGTTACAATCTCACAAACCGGAAACTGGTGAATACACATCAATCGACAATGTATCTTGATTACTGAACTAGGTCTGAGAAGATAGGTAGTACGTTTTTATATAAATGTAACTATATTGTATAGCTATTGGTACTTGTTTGATCAACGTCATTGGAGCATTTTGACAGATCCATGCCGAAGCAATTCCTAAATGAAAAATAACTTTATTTCTATGTGTATTTTTTTCTTTATATACAGTATTTTTTTTTTCAGGAAATTTATATGTTGCAAATGTAAAGCACACAGAAATATATAAGAATTTGCTTTTAAGATTTTAATTTATAAATTAATAACCTTCATGTTTTTCTTTGATATGAACAAATTAACTGTCTAGTACTATTTACTTTTAAGTGAAACATTTTGTTTAGGCTAGCTTCTGGATGCCGTCAAGCACACAGAAATATATAAGTATTTGCTTTAAAGATTTTAATTTATAAATTAATACCCTACATGTTTTTCTTTGATATGAATAGATTAACTGTGTAGCACTATTTACTTTTAAGTGAAACATTTTGTTTAAGATAGCTTCTGGATGCCGTCAAACTTGTGTATGAGGCCTGATTCACAACTGATATCAACAATTATTGAACCTTTTATCTGTATACATCCCAAAAACTGAAATTAATTCTTTTTTAAGTCGAATTTTGAATTTGTTTCTGAGTTTGATTTGAAATGTACTACATCAGGTATATCTTCTTAAAAAATTGATAGACATTAATTTCTGCTACTCTTAAAAGAAATCATTAAACCTCTCATGCATGTATCCAATTGAATCTTGAAAGACAAATGGAGTGTATAAAAAATGTTTCCTCACCTTAGTTATGATAACTTCTTTTAAAACATTTACTTTTGAACATTATGAAATAAGTTAACACAAATTTGAGAGCAAAAATATTTTCTTTCATTTTACAAGAGAAAAACAAAAGATTCAAGAAACCGGAAAGGATGGAAAGAAGGATAGAATTTGATGTACATAGGATGAATCTTTTAACTGTCGAAAAATATATTGCCAGTGCTTATTTTATATTTGAAATCCATTTATTTTTATTTTCATTTATCACCTGTCAATGAACAAAAACTTTTAATTCTAACTTTGCTAAAAAACAAACTGTTGCTTTTTCATAAATGTAACGGTTTAAAATTAATGGTTATTGTACTTTTTAATATTCTAATTAAAATTGTATTTTAAAAATACAATTTCTATAATAAGCACTGAGACACCCCCCCCCCCTCCCCACCAAATCACGAAATGGTTAAGGTTCATTATTCTACGGGGTCTTTTTTTACCACAAGGAGAAAAATGATCAAAAGGACATTGATTCTAAGCAGCAATCCATGTTTTCAACAACAACGTAGATTATTAAAAAATTACACCCAGTCCATTTCTTACGGGAGTGGGAAGCACTTTTTCAATTCAGTTCTTTGTTATTTTATAGAACCAGAATATTGCACACTCTTTAATTGTCTATCATCAGCCCTGTTGATGAAAAACAAGAATTTATCGGATGAGATACTAAAGACAATGTGATATCCAATCCCTTTAGTATGCCCACAGCTTGTATATAATTATGTGTTTTGCACAATATCAACGGTCCTGTTGACGTCAGAAGTATACATATGTTATTGTTTGTTATTTCTATGTTTGATGATATGTTGTTGACTTCGTTTAAAGTGACATAATTTAAAAAAAAATACTTTGAGGTTAAAGAGTTTTATCATTTATTAACACACTGTCCATGGTTCTTTATCATTTACAAAACATAAACTGCATTTCAGTATTACGATTAATTAATGTTTCGTATATATCAAAACACAGCTCAATGTACTAAGGAAAGTTAAAACAAACAAAAAACGAACAACTAAAGTATATAAAAAAATATACCGCAAAGTATTGCACACTCGAGTTAAACTCGGCATCGTTAATAATTAGATGTAAAATGCATGTACATGTAATTTATAACGAACATAAAATTTGACTCATTCTATCCCAGATTCCAGATTAAATCCAATTATTTTTCGACAGATGTTTACCAAGAGCAATTAACTTGCAATATATTGGAACGTAGAAAATAATTAGTTAATTCTGAAAGGCTCGAATGATGTTATAATCTTCACCTGTTGCAAATGGTGTTTGGCCAACGCAGTTATAGGGGAATCAGGAAGTTCAAGTATCGTAAGGTTTATTATAAAAGCTTATTTGTTTTGAACATTAGTATTCAAAATAACATTCACAAGTGTATAAATGTTTGTTATCATTGTTTAATGTGGTTCGTGAGCTATTCGAAGCATACAAGATTCTCTCTGGATAATTAAACATTATGCAGCACCTTTAACATGTAAGTCGAAAACGATGACTTCGTTACTATTTTCAAAACGTGATTAATTTTCAAACATACGTACTAAACAACATTTTTATGTAAGTATTACAGTCATGAAGAAGTCTATAAGAATATGTTTTGAGGGTCGCTTACTGTAAACAAACTATTATTCGCGAAAACCTTATTTCACGATTTACATGAGATGAACTGGTTCGCGGCGACAAATTTTCGCGACTAAGCCTTATCCGCTCCTGGTTTTTTTTATTACAACTATATCACAAATACTGGTTCGCGGCGAGAAATATTTGTCTCTCAGTGAATTCGATACTCAAGGGCATGCTCTACGTATGAACAGTTTCTAAGGCGAGGCAACCTACTGACAAACAAGTTGATAAAACAGGACTACCAACAGTCTCGATTGAAGTCATCTTTTTGTAAGTTCTATTGTCGATACAACAACCTTGTCAGCAAATTCAATCTTGCACTGGCTCGCATGCTGTCTGACGTTTTTCATACTTATTTTTAGGCCATAATTACTTACCTGATTGTTTACGGATTATTCCGTTTTCCCGATTACGACAAAGAGCACACGGTGGGTGTGACCGGTTAGCAAAGGATGCTAACTCCTCCATGGCACCTGATCCTACCTCTGATTTTTTTTAGAGGTCCGTGTTTGCTCTGCTCCTGTTTTGTATTTTTCCTTTAGACTTTTGATTTTGAACACTGTTCGTTATCACCACATGTCATTCATGACAATAAGGCCCTCGCTAAACTTGCGAAAATTTCTCTTACGCGAATAAAAGTTGGTTTACAGTATTCCAAGTTATGTGTCATTCTTGCTATTGGATAAAATACCCGAGGTTGCATTAAGGTGTTTATAACTTGTATTTTTATCAAATTTCGAATTCCGTTGATTTTTGTCTTACAATATAGAATTTATATCATTTTAAAGGTAAACAACAATTTTTTTTTACGATTTATAAATGATGACTGTACAAAGCAAAGTTTAGCTTTGATTCATTTTAAAAGGAAATAATGCCTTTAGAAATGTGTAATAGTTTTTGATTATGTAAAAGTATTAAAAAATAACACATTTTCTGATATATTTTATGATAAAAATGCGTCCATTGAACGTAGATCGCCGTTATAATCGCCGCCCCCCAATGAACACAGATCGCCGATATAAAATTTCATTTCAGCATTAATTTTAAAAAAAAAAATCATTTTTGGGTAAAATTATTGGGGCGGCGACCGAAATTAATATGTTTTATGTGATTTTGCATCATAAAGTTTTTCGGTGTGATCATTTGCAGAGCGAACTTAATAATAGAATCACAATTTTGTGACTATATTCATCAAAAATGTGCATTTGGGTCCGTCTTTTTGTTAATTCATTACGGAAAGGTTGTGTACTAATACTTATAATGTACTTTATGGCGCCATATTAGTAGAAGCAGATATCACAGTTTCAGTCAAATTTAGAAAGGTCCAAACAAATTTAAAAATAGATTTAGTTAAATTGAAAAAATAGTAGTATTTTAAGAATTTCTTTTGAATTTGAATTGCTGGGGTTTTAATCAGCTTTAAACAAATGTATTAAGCCCAGATTTTGGCGCAAGATTCAAAAATAGCAATGAGCATTGATCCTTATGATTGTTATTGCGTGTGATAAATGAGGACACAGTTTCCTATTTTAAAAAAACCACAAAAATATATGTGTTTTAAAAAAAAATACGTTAGAATGCCATTTTATTACGTCACAATTACTAGAGTGAAAGTATCATAATGTGATTATTTATAGATTCTTAATATTTGGACTATCTTTTGTAATAAGTGCTATTTTTGGAGATTTAGCTTTTTTTTTTTTAAATACTCATATATGAGGCATCATACGACTGAATTTGTTTCTTCTTCTTCGACGCGATATCACTATTTCATATTTTTTACCCACTACTGTAAATATTTCAATAAATAACACAATCACTTGTTACGAATTTCTCGTTCTTCTTCTTTGATTATTGACATTGGAATCTCGTTTGATATGGGATGTGACATAGATTTTGCCATGCATTATTCTCTTTTTACTTTGAGGCTACTTTGATTTTCCCCCCAGGGAAAATCATATTTCCCTCGAGCGTTGCCCGAAATATTATTTTCCCGAATGGAATAAATCTTCATATCTCCCTCATAATCATGCAATAATTTTTTTCATTATGCAATGAATGTATAATAGTTTTTCCCCTATCAGAACTATTTCTTTGAATAATTTTACGAATGTAAATGAAACCACGGCAATTTTGTTGGATTAGAAATGACTCTTACATATGTGTACAACCTGTCAATATTTGTTGAGTAAACATGAGTGTTACACCACTTATGCAATATTTAAACAATGTAAGCTTTCTTTTGCAATTCATGCAGGATATGAAGGTGGCAACATTGCAGAAAAAATGCATAACCCGCGCTAGCGGGTTATGTAAATTTCAAAATGGTTAATAAACGCAATACAGATAAGGCTACACATCGCTTTGATATGCTAATGAAGGGATAATGAGATATGACGTCATAATACATGCCCCGCCTCTGTATTTCCATATATGGAAACTATACCGAAAACAGCAGT
>WFKH01011926.1:65740700-65777391 GCA_016163765.1 Magallana hongkongensis
GCCTCTATCATATCCCAAGATATGATGTGTCTATTCATTAAATCATAAGAGGGGTTCTGGGATGTAGGTTTTGTTTAGGAGTGATATACGTCAATTTTCTGCTACTATTTGACTTCCTGGATGAAATTAAAATTTCTGAAACCTTATTGCACATCTATAGGACAGCCCCAATCATATCCCAAGAGATGACAGAGCTACTCCAAAAGTTGTAAGAGGAGTTACGGGAACAATACTTTTTTTGCAAAAAAACGTCATTTTTTGTTGCCCACTGATCCCTGTGATGAAAAAAAAAATTCTGAAACCTGATCACACTTCAAAATGACACCCCCAATCATATTCTAGAAGATCATTTGGCTACTGCAAAAAAAAAATGACGTTTTTTAAACCAGATTTTTTGTAAAAAAAACGTCATTTTTCAGCCACCAAATGACCCCCAGGGCAAAATTGAAATTTTAGAAACCTTATTGCGCATCTATAGGATACCCCAAAACATATTCCAAAAGATGATTTGTCTATTGTTGAAAATGGCTAAGCTATACTTATTGCTGACTTCCCTTGTTTATCTAGGACTTCTTCTCTCCCCGCGATATGAGCTTATATTTTATCTGATGAAAGTGTTAAAAGTATGACTTTATTATGTTTGTAGCATTATAAGGTTTTGAAACTTAAGTTACATTCACAACTAATGTGCAACTTTCAAATTACTGCAAATAAAATATACGTATTGTTAATTACTCAAGCTCATTTGTAATAGAAATTCAATTTCAGCAAGTATGAAAATTAAAGAAGTTAACAATATATTGATATATTAATATATCTTTTTTTTTCGAATGTACATTTGTTTGTAATCCTTTATATATGTGTTCGGCACTGAAAGATTTGTCAAACCCAAATGACAATCCTTGGTAGTTTGACGTTGTAAAGAGGGTCTGGAATGATGGCACTAATGTTCTAAATTAACATAAGAAACAATTCCGTCCTAACTAGGCTTGAGTCAGGTGTCTTCACCGGGATTTTGCTAAGTTTTGTTCTGGATTCAATGGATTGAAATACTACTGTTCAAAAACTTTTTGGGAATAAAGATTGTTTTAGGAGGTATAGACTCTTATATTCTCTTCACGTTTATGCAATAATTGGTATGTATGTTATCAAATTTATCATGTTGGCTAAACTTGGTAAAAAATGTTTTGTTCCATATTTATGTAAACAATGGGGTGTTTACTAGAAGATTTTAATGAGGGTATGAAGGTAGCTAGCATTGCAGATTGCGATAGCGGCCTTTCAAAAAAAAATACTTGCTACCTTTGCAGAAAAAATAAATAACTTTTATAATTTTTCTGCAATGCTAGCTACCTTCAAAGTCTATATAAAGGAAACAAATCTAATGTTCATACTCACATTTATCTTAAAACACTCAATTAAATATATATAAAATGGCAGTGAGGTTCGTAGATTTTTATTATTGTCGATCAGCACGTTACACAGATGAGCAAATTGTTCCATATATATTAAGGTAACCATGGAAGATATATATATCTTATATACATTTACAATGTAGTCTGTTGAGTTCGTGTAGCTGAGAGTCTAATCATTTTAGATATAATCCACGCAAAGCCAACATGAATCAACATATATATCAAAATATATTTCAATATAAAACTCATTTTTTAATATAGCGAACTAGCAATGACTTTAATTACGAATATAATTTAAAATTTGATTTATGGCTGTAAATGATTAAGATCATCCATAAAATTGAAGTAGATTTATTTTAAGTCCGTCTGTCATGTTAACAAAATTGCTTGTACGCGATTAAAAATTAGTTTTATATTAAAGCTGAACACTAAAAGACATTATTATAATATCGTATTTTTCTCAAACACATGATTGGTCGATTGCTGTCACGTGACCGTGCTATAAATTATGTTATAGACCTTACTATACTAAAAATAGAAAATTTATTGACCTCACTATACTAAAAATAGATTTTCATGACAAAATACTGGTTTTTGCACGTGCGACATTGTGACGTCATAATAGCGAAATCAACACCTATACATTATGAACAAAATATTTCAGTATTATACGCTTGAAGAGAATGAAGAGAATTGGTTTTTGATTTATTATAATAAAAAAGTTATAGCCTTTTGATATCGGTCAATACATGGTTTTATAGACCTGATGAGAGTATATCAACCTCGGACTTCGTCCTCGGTCGATATACTCTCATCAGGTCTATAAAACCATGTATTGACCTTATCAAAAGGCTATAATTGTATATTGTCCGTCATATTTCTCTTTCATCGCCGCTATCCCTACATTCCCCTATATAAGCCGAAGACCTCTTGAAGGGGCATGGTCACGATTTAGGTCAAAAATTATTTTTCCGATTTTAATGTTAACAATGCTTCAGTAAGGCATTTTTTATAAACAACTAAAATTTGAGAGTCATTTGTTGAGTTATAAGCGAGTTACAGAGCGTACCATTCTTTGCAATGTTAACAAAGCTTTTGTTTACATTTTGAATGTTGAAATGAAACTTCCAGTTTTAGACCTAAAACGAATGTGTTAAACGTAAGGAACTGTTTATTTATGCTTAAAATGAATAAGAAGATACACAAATCAGGTTGAAAAAGATTTTTTACTGGTATATTGAACCTTTGTAAACAAAAACGGGGCACGAGCCTTGTTTACATGGGAAAGAATTGTGAGCCTTGCATCAGGCTTATAACTCAACGACTAACTCTCAAATTTCATTTGATCATTAGAAATGCATTCCTAAAGCATTGTAAATAATAAAATTAGAAAAATAGAATTTAACCAAAATCGTAACCATGCCCATTTAACAGTCCAAGTGTTTAGCCTCACCTGTGTGGACATACATATTGCATCGCCGTATTACTAGGTCGCGATGAAATTAACAAAATTTCCGTATTTGTTAACAGCCAGGAGGAAAGTAACATCAAATATACAGGTCAATGCATCATTTACAAACAGAAAATGCACTTAAAACAAGATATAAACATATAAGATCGAAGACAACCTAGAGAATGCTACACGTCGGCCACGAGTTTCAGGTGTGCATTCGGGTGTAACGAAATCGAAGGGTTTATATACCTGTGTGGTGGCTATTTATGAGTAGTGTTCAGCTTTGAGATATATTCTCATAATTATGTTAATGTTCCTCAATTATGATTTATTTCTATTTTTGAGATCAATCGATATACTAGTAGTTTCATCAACATTAAAGTGGCGGAAAACAGAGACAGACTAACGATCGATTTTTGGCTCCACCTTTCGTAACACATCGTATTTACGTCATTTATCACGTCTAACTTTTGCATACACTCTAAGAGTATCGGTCATTTCACAATATAGAAACAAGAAAATACATACTGATAAGATTTTATTTATAAATTGTATAAACAGTTTCTGTTCTTTTGTATTATGCCAAAACAAAACAACATGTGTTTCTTGCATGCAAACCTTACTACAAGGTGTTAACTCTTCAATCAATATACAAGTCAAAGCACAAGCTTGTAACATATAATTACATAATTTGTTCTACATTTACATTTTTTTTTAAATAAATGTTTTTGTGTGGGTTTTTTTTTCATTGGTAGGAATCTTTTATTTTCAGTGACATTTTATTCCATTTCCTAACTTACATGTAATAATATTAATTATTGAAAAATACAATGTCTGCCAATCAGTTCTTTTACTCTGCCATTCGTAACACATTGTAACACATTGTATTTTATTTACTTTTACTCATTCTGTTGAAAAACTCTAGATAGATTTTCAAAAAATAAATAGATTTAATATAAATAATTTTATAAAAACTTTTTTTTCATTGATACTAGTAAATCTTAAAATTATTTACACAAGTGATCTGTACTTTTGCGTGATACCTGAAAGTGGAGGTTAAAATATTTTTCTCACCCTCTCTCTTTCTCGCTTTCTTTCTCTCTTTCCCATACCCTATCAATAGCTGCTCATTGTTTATGATACACGTAGGACTACCATTTTGAGGGCCACCCCATGGTTAAACTTGCAAGTTTAAATTCGTCTTAGAGATGTGTCTGCTTTCCAAGCAACTACGATTCACAACGTATAAACGGGAGAATATCTCTACAAAGTTGTTCTTAAAAAAGGTTTGCTCCCCGTGTGCATGCACTCGATTAAGGTCATATCAAAACACAACCAATGTTGCAGAAGACTCGTTTTATCAACCGCTCTTATTTTATAATAATTTTTGTAGATTATGAAATAAATTATCCCTTTACAATAAGATAAAAAAAAATAGTATTTGCACTCAGTAATGGGACCCTTCTACCATACCAATGTGTTTACGAGAAGACATAAATTTACGACAATGGCCAACTTGACAAAGAAACTTAGCTCTCTAAGAAGGCTAGCCATCAAGGGTCGAAGCTATTGAACTATTTCAACAATTACTTTGTTCTAAGGTTCAGATTTTCAGATTTTGATCAATATAATATCAATAAAGACCAGCTGACTGCATAGTAAAATTTTTATACATACGCACTCAGTCATTACTGTATAAATATTTTAGCCGATTCATTCGTTCGAGAATCACTTGAACTCAAATCTTACTGCTGACAAAGTTGAAATTTATTAACGATTTAGGAAGGCTTTAAAGAACTCTACGAAGGTATAAGGAAAGAGATGTTTATCCTAAACAAAATATTATAAGTCAATTAAAAATATCAGCCAAGTAAGTTCCCTATTTGGACGTTCTGTTTATTGCTGAAGTTTCATGTTAAAATGATGTTGATTTTTTTTTTTTTGGGGGGGGGGGCGTTTTTGTAATTAGGGTTGTAACGAGTTTCAGTCCCTCGTTACCATTTATTCATTTACTTTGTAAAAATGCGTCAGTACTGAAACATTCTGAGGAAGTGAATGAAAACGAGGGGGAAAAGGTGTTCACGACTATCGAATGGTATTCGGCAATGTCCCGCAGAAGGTTGTGAAAGATCATTTATAGTGGATGCACAAAGTAAATGTTGTTGGGTTCAATCACTGAATATTACTAAGGATTCATTTTCGTTTGGTTTTCCTTTTAACTATAGGTCTTTTTTCAATAGATAGGCAAATTCCGGCAAAAAAATCACTGCTTCCAACACTAGATGACATTGCCTGCGATTTTGAATTTCTCTTTAAACTGTTCTATTTCAGCACAACATTTTCTTTCCTGATCAATTGGATTTCTATCTCTGCAAAAAAAGTCTTATTTTATACTTTTATTAATACATTTTTTTTTTTATTTTTCGTAGGACAAAATCGGTTGAATAATTGCTTATCATTAACTTTTATATATTTTTAAGCACAGGTTATAACTCACTCTTGCTGAGAAGACCTCTTTGTTCCATCCAGTCTGTCTTGTCCCATTGTTTCTTCATGTTTATTCTTTGTTTTTCTTTTGCTACCTGATTTGAAGGGGAACCCATAACCTTGGTAGGCCTGCGTTGAAGAGAGTGGAGGTTTTTCTCCAAACATTGCTGGTGAATTAAAGTTCCCTTTATTTCGAACGGGAAAAGAAATATCACTTTGTGGGCAATAAAGACGTTTGGTCATCAGGGGGTCAGAAAGTTTTTCCAAGGATCTTGTTCTGCTTTCGATTAGTTTTGTTTTTGCTTGAATTTTTGCACTAAATTTTTTATGAAGTCTCTCAAGTCTATCAATTTCATCACGTCTATCAAGTAATTCTTTTTCATACCGGGTTCTCCTTTGATTACTGACCGTTGCTAAGGATATATGTACCTTTTTTTCTACTGGGTTTATGTGATCAGAGTTGTAACAAGAATCAGCTTCGGCAAAAACAACTTTGCTTTCAACAAGAGATGGCATTGACTGTGACCTTGAATAATTCACTGTGGAAATTCGTACATCATCGCTCGAAAATTGTTTGTCTTCTGACTGGTCTTTTTCAACACTGCAGGAAAGTCCTTGATCACTTAAAGTTCTGTGTCTACAAAAGTACAACATGTTACAAAATAAGCTTTCATAAATATTATAAAGGACACTTTTTGGAATTTATTTGTTTATCATTTCTGTTGTGTGAATCATCTTAAACACATGTACCTTTTATCCAGCGGTCGGTTTAGTTCAAGATCAATCTCTTCTTCTTTATCTATCATTTTTTTTAATGTTAAATATATTCGTCTTTTAATTTGTGTTGACAAGCGAGTACTAGAACATGATGGCAAATATATGTCTATTCCTCTCCCTTTTGGAAAATTTGACATTTCTCTCTTTGATGTGCCAATGGGACTTTCACCTAAAAAGGTTTTATATCCTGCTTATCTGATCACAGCTAAAGTGGAACTCCAAATATTATTGCTCTTAAGTTAAAGTATAATATCTTAACATGACTGTTATCTAAACAATCAAAAAAGATTGGTTTCGATGAGGAACGCACCCAATTACATAAATTCTATAATATTGCCAAACTAGAAGATTTTCAAAATTATTTGATTCAGGCTATCTTATTTATACCAAAGCATAGCCTCCATTTAAAAATATCTTGTGTACAGTTTAAAGCACATACCTCTCCTCAATGCGAATTTGTTTTTCACTTTAGGAGTTACTGTAAAAACAAATTTAGAATTTGTACATACAAAATACTCTTTATATTATCTCATTAGTCCAACCATTTCTTATCTGAAAAACAGGATTTCAAATGTTTCCTCATATTATTTTGAGCGTTCATAAAATCCGTGAAGCATGGTTTGAATATTATTTGTTAATTTATAAGAAATTTGATTTTTTTTTAGTTCCGGGTACTTTGCTGTGGAAAATTTATACTAATCAGATCAGATATCATTTTGTTATATGCTAAGTTTAGACTGCTACATAAGTAAAATTAATAAATATATATGAAATAATATGATTTACCTTTTGAATTTTGTAAGTAAATGGTGTTTTTATCAACAACTAAAAAATCAATGTTTAGATTCCTAAGTTTGAGACGGTCTTGTTCATCCAGTTTTGACAGTTTCCAAGTGTAAACTTTCTTCAAGGACAGGACAAGGAAAAAACTATTCGAAGGTTTAACGCCATTTATGAAAATTTCCTGCGTCTCACAGTCCAGTATGTCAGCAACAACTTCAACAATGTGCTCTATCTGTTCTTTAGTGTAGTCATTGAGGTTTCCTTGTATGTGGAACTGTATGTTCTTATATCCATTCTCTGAATTTATTTAAAATATAAAAATGATTTGATCAAAATTATAATATCTACATTAGAGAAAATATTGTATACATATAAGATAGTCAAAAGAGTGCAATTTAATATTGTACTCAAAATAAAGTTGTAATTCAACACAAAATTAACATTAAAAATCGGATATACCAAAGTCATAGGGATCCGTTGATCTAGTCTGTTATTTCGTGAATTCGTTATATCAGTATACGAACTCGTAGTAAAATATATTCAATTACACGGGTTTTTTTTAATTGATTACCATACGAACTCGTAAAAAGAAAGAGAGAGAAAAGTACTTTGAAATCCTGAAATCCTGGAATTATTAAATGAAAACTTTGATACGAAATGAATCATTTAAAAAAACAAACTATGTTAACCTATTTCAATTTGAAACCTTAAGCTATAAAGAAAAAATATTTACCTGTTAACCTGTACATAAACAAAAAAATTAATTTAGCTACATTTTTTAATCCGTTGCATCAGAAATTTTTGAACAGGGTGATTTTACAAGGAATTGTTACAAATTCCGCCAATGATCCAACAAAACTCTGCTATGCCCATGATTGTGATTTTTTAAATTGATTTCAGTGAGCAGAAGTTTATTTCTTTATCAAAACATATATGTACCTGGGGGTTTTTCAAAATAGCACAATGCCTTATTTGTTAATGCATATTTAATGCATTGTGAATACATTTCATCACATTCCGTCTCTTTGCAAAGGAACTGCATAAAAATGACATCCTTTTGAGTGAAGAGGTTTTCCTCATGAAGAATAGTAAAGCACTCCGATGCAGACTTTGCTGACATTATGGCTGATACATTCTCAACTTTCTCAGAAGCTACAACATAAAAAAAACCTAGTAAACTAAAACTTTTATATGTTCCTTGTTTAACAAAAACAGGATTGCAATTTTTGACTCCATATTATTTATCATTTGCAAACAGCAACTGGATATGTATGCTGTAACAAGTTTAATCATAATTAATAATTGTGAATAAAATCTTACCCAGTAAAATAAATTTAAGATTGTGTAATTCCTGACGTGGAAAATGTTTTGCTAGATAATTACTGAGTTTAGCAAATTTAATTCCTGCGTCCCGGTCTTTGTATATTTTGTTTTCTACAAAACATACAGACGATGATTATGTTGATCACTCAAAGCAGTGATACAACCAAGGGTTGTTTCATTATCATTTTTATGATTACTATCAGATTCCTTTTTTATCTGAAGAAACATTTTCTCCATGAAAAACATATATAAACATATCCTTTAAAATGATTATCATTGGTTGTTAAACAGATTGAAAATAATTTTATGAACAACACTAAACTGCATATTTGTTATATAATAATTCAAAAGTTAATTGCATGTAATATCATAAAAATTCAGCCTTTATGTAGGAAATATTGAAGGGAAATCTATTTACCCATGAAAAGTAGAAAATTGATCACCACAAATTTGGTCATTGACCTTATAAATCTCACTCAAAATTAACCGTTACATACAACTTTAAAATACAATTTTCAATTTTCAATTGAATTAAAAACAGAAATTATGTATCTAGATAATTAAAAATTTGTAGAGTGCATGTAATTCCGTTTGTTCCTTTATTTTTCACTGAAGATTCCAATAACTTTCAATATTTTTCTACTTTCCAATAACTTTAACGGGAAAATCCATATGAGGAACAGTTTGATTTCTGTTACTAACAACAAAGAAATTGTTGACAGTAGATTTTAGAGAACAATGTGTAAATACATAATTTGAAAATGTAAAGGGATTAAAATGATGTATTCTATAAACTAAGATGAGGTGTCATGAACATATTTTGTAACCTTATTACAATTAAATATGTTGGTTTTTTTGGGGGGGGGGTTTTTTAATTGCAAACTTATAAAAACTTTTGTTAAAGTAAATGTTGCTGAAAGACACTTTTTGCGATTAGTTACAAGACAGACGGAACACACACTGAATGATTAGCAAATAATGCCCAATTCGATGTCTTTACCTTTTGTGATATTTTCTGTCGGATGGTGTTGAATATCTACGAATGGTAAATAAAATAAACACTCGCTTTATATTTCGTAGAAAAAGAATATTTATCATAATTCCTTAATTTAGACTATTTAATCATCTTACATATATACGATTGTATATTCAAATAATAATTTTACATTATTATACAGTAAGAAGAAATCCTTAATGTGTATGTATTTTCAATACATGCGAACATTATTGTGCCATTATAATACCTGATATCTGTTTGACAGTACATCCAATGAAATTGGCCACTTCTATTTGGTAGTTGTAATTTTGAAGTTTATTTTTCTTCACAACTAACACTGGATGAGGGAGGGTGTTTAATGTGCCCTTGTAGTCCTCTTCATTGACATCTATTGGTGTATACACATCTTCATCCATGCCTTTTGAACTCCACTGTACGGAACAAGGCGAAGGAACCGATTGAATTGTCACAAGGTACCTTTGGGTGCCATCTTCTTTGTTTTCAATTTTTTCAAAAAAGACTTCAGGGACATCTTTAAAAACATAAGATGATATTTTGTACATTTTATATATAAAAAATACTCCCCTTCCCCCCCCCCCCCCCCCAAAAAAAAAAAGCATATGACATTTTGATATGATGAACAATACAACTACTTGTGATACAATAGCTTTCGGAAAGAAAATGGAAGATTATTGGATGTTCCAAAATGTTTTCTCAACAAACATTGAACAGTTTTTGAGAATGATCAAATACTACCTAAACAAATGTCGAGCTTTGCAGGTGCGTTTTTATGCTTTAGATAATTTTCACAAGATTACGATGCTAAACATGACAATATTTATTAACACAATTTAAAAACATGTTTTTTTTAACCTTATCACTACAGTGTAAAAGACTGATATTTTAAACAAACATTAACTAGGTATTGAACGTATTCTATTTTTACATGAAATGAAATGATAATTTTTAAATCGATTAGAAGAAATTTCCTTTTCAAACCTGTTCTTACGATGCTTTCCGAGCTGTGCACAATGACGATGTCATAATAGGATATATCTGATATTATTCTGAACACTGGTGTATCAGTAAATGTATCAATGTACAAATTTATCTTTGAAATCATTCTGCTTCACAATATATCTAACATGTATAAATTACAAATAAACATGAAAGTGTTACTCCAAACTATTATTTTTCTAATTATCTAATAGTACATGTTTCACACCTCGAACAATGGAATTTTGTTAATACCAAATGACTTGGTAAACATCGAGTCCAAGCTTCACAGCTCAGTTGCCATGCCAATATAACCATAACCAATTGTTAAAAATTGGCAATGATTGGCAATCACTGCGCATCTTGAGTTGAAATAATAAAACCCAGCTGATGCCTATTTGGACGAGTAAAAGCTATTAAGCGTAATGATTCACTGTATGCAAACAATAATAGATTAGCATGGTCAACATATAGTTGTCGTAATAAGCCACACTTAGATTTTACGTTTTCTTTTTTTTTCATATCACTGGATGAACTTCTGCCATTCAGTAAACTGAAGTTAAACTCAGAGATTTGAAGTTGTGACTGAATGCCATAACCATCTCATTAATTCGCCTTTCTGTTACCTTTCAGGTGACAGAGCTTCATCTTGTGTATGACTTAATTGTAGACTTATATACCTAGAACAATGACGTCACTGGCAGTTGATCCGACAGCGTTGACGGCAGTGAATTGGTAATTGCCAGCATCATCAACGTTGACTTCTCTGATGATCAGGGATGGATTGTCAATGGTCACTTCCGATAGTCTCCCGCCACTTCCCCGAGTATCTATCTTCTCTCCGTTCTTTGTCCAAAACACTTCCAGAATATGAGGAGAGTCGTCATAGAGAGAAACGTTTCCAATTAGTTTTAACATTCTGTTCTTTGTGTTTGTTTCTTGACTTGTCGTTATGTTTGGAGGACCTAGATTGATAAAGAATTGGTCTAGTGAATACCATGCAATGATATAAGCAAAGGTTTCATAAACGACAGATTTTTATTTTAAAAAAGTTTTTTTTTAATACAAAAACACACATCGATTGTTTATGGGGGTTTATGTTATTTTCGTATTAACGAAATGGTTTTGAGTAAATTTTTAATCAATCGGATCGATTTTTTATTTAAAAATGATACTTTTTTGATGGCTTATTTCAGTTATAGTCTTTGTCTTTTCTCAGCATTTTTATGTACGCATTTGCAAATACAGAGCATAATTGAGAAATACGCCAATTCATGTTGCATGTGTATAACAAGTTAGATATTTGCACTGCCATGCAGCTTTAAAAAAATCATACTTCCTGCAATATTGAGCTGCACAGTGTCACTGATACTCTCTCTTATTTTATTTCTAACCAGAAGACGATAATACAGCTTGTCATCAAAAGTTGCCTTTGGAATCACAAGTAACGGTTTAAAAGGAATGTCATTACTGCCATAATAGTTCGGTTTTGTGATGTCTATGCAGTAAAAATTATTTCCATCTTTGCTTTTCTGCCATATAACTTGCTCTGGTGGTGGCGTTGATGAAACTACTGCCGTAATGGTTGCTTTTGACCCAAAAGAAACTGTTGGATTCACTTCAATATCAACACTAGGAACGTCTAAAAAAACAATCAAGCTAAATTTTACGCAAATTTCAAATTGATGAAAATGTATGTCCAAAATAAGTTGAATATATGTTTGATGATGTTAATTATAAATAATTAAGTAGTAGCGTAGTTTCATATAATTCTAACTAGTTATTTCCATTTGGCTATTCTCCACCCACTCCAGGCCAGTATATTTCTTTTCTTTTTTTTTCTCAGAGTTTGCTAACTAGTATTATTTTCATAATTGAGAAAATCCTAGACCTAAGAAAACTTACAAAGGATGTTTCTTAAAAATAATGAAATGCTAAGTGATCGAAACATGTAATCTGAATACATGTATATAAGGATAAAAGCTTTCTTATAATTTCTTTTTATGACTATTTTAACACATTTTATTTTTCAGTGCTTTTAAAAAAATAAATATATCCGAGATTCGTAACTTTTTTTGATTTATTTTATTGAAAATTAAAATTTTAGTTAAAAACTAAAACATAACATATAACATAACACTAAAGTATGCTCTGTTCCTGTTTCTTTGACAAGTATACTATATAATAAAGCATCATTAAATGGAATGTATATACGATACATTATAGCAAACAGTATACTGCCTTTAGTCATTCGTGGAGTTATATGCAAGATACAGGGCTCACAATTCTTTGTCATGTAAACAAGGCTCGTGCCCTGTTTTTGTTTACATAGGTCTAACATACCAGTAAAAAATCCTTTTCAAGCTGATTTGTCTATCTTTTTATTCATTTTAAGCATAAATAAACAGTTTCTAACTTTAAACACATTCGTTTTAGGTCTAAAACTGGAATTTTCACTTTAACATTCGATATGTAAACAAACGCTTTGTTTACATAGCAAAGAATTTCAAGCTCTGTAACTTGCTTATAACTCAATGAATGACACTCAAGTTTCGGTCTCCTATTAAAAATGCCTTACCGAAGCATTGTAAATATTTAAATCGGAAAAATAATTTCTGATCAAAATCGTGACCTTGCCCCTTTAATAGTTTGTTAAGCTATTTTACCTAAAATTGTCCTTCATTTTTAATTAGTTAGCCATTGCTAATTACACATGTATCCAATTTCATTTTGTAAGGTACACATGGCAAGAGAGTATAGCTCTTTGTATATATATTACTGTTACTATTACCTCTACTTAGTCAAACTATCTAGTCGTTGTATTGTTTTAGGTACCCTTGCAAACGTATAATTTAGCATGCAAAGAGAGACAATGTAAAAAGTCCATAGAAAACATTAGAATTACCCAACATCACATTCTTTGACACGGATCCCACTGCATTGGTTATTATGCAGGAATAATTTCCTTTGTCTTCTTCAGTCGGTAACCTGATTGTAAAACTACTGTCATAAATACTTCCCCCAACATATTTGCACGCATTTGTATTCAGTACATGGCCATCTTTTTTCCACTCTATGCCTTGTACCTTGGGTGAATGTCTGGAAACGTCATAATTGTAATGAATTATAATTTCTTCATCTTCTGTGGTTACCTTCAGGTCATTTAAAAGTGGCAACTCTGTAATTGATAAATATATTTAGCTCTAAATTTGATTTGAGGCTTTCTTCTGATTATATAGTTGCTTTAATTTCAATAAATATTATACCTCCTAAAACATGTAAACAAATAGTATGTCCACATTTTAAGTATTCGTTTCCATTTGATTTGTGTGAAAGTAAGACCTGGTATTCCCCTTCATCCTCCTTAAAAACAGATTTTATGACAAGTTTTCTGTTTGTACTGCCACTGTACTTCGTCTGGCTTGTATCGATAATTTCTATGACTTTTCCTCTACGTTTTTGCCATGTAATTGACCAGCAAGAGGAGTCTGGATTTAGAACTGCTTCAAATCGTGCTAAATCTCCACAGATTACTTCATCTTTGCCTTTTATAACAACCTCTGGTTCATCTGGTTAACAAAGACATGCATATGAAATAGATAAGAAGTATACATTTGACTTTGTTTTAATTTGTAAACGTGACAAATAATTTAATTTACTTCCTATGATAAACATAGACTATGTATAATATATTATTACCTCTTCCGGATGTTTCCAGTTTCAACAAGGTTCTCAGATGAATTTTACAATCTTCCCAACATTCATTTGTAAATTTGGAGTTTTCTATCGCTACCAACTTTTCTTCATAATTTATACTGCGTACTATTTGACTGTTTGACTGAATTCTGTTGATGACGGATTTTAAATCCCTCCAATCATTTTCAAACTTAGTGTCAGGAATTGCTTCAGAAAAAGCATGTGCATAGGAGTTGTTCCGAAATAGTCTTAGACGTTCGATGTCATCACCAAGCTTTGTATCTGTGGTATGTGGGCCAATTCCCCATCCTTGCGTTGGTCTTAGTGAAGGACATAAATTTCTTATTAGAGTGTACAGCAGAGCTACATCAAATTGTCTGTAATCTGGGATAGCAGGCGGCTTGAGGTAGCAAATTTTAAGTTGGTCTGATCGAAGCTTATATCTCCCAGATAATAGAGTTGGACATGAATTAATCTCCTTGAAAAGGTCTACATCTTTAACATGGTTAGCCAAAATATCTATAAGAGGCAGGTTTATTAATTTCAAACTCGCTTTTGCAACACAATAAAAGTTATGATTCGTCGCTGTCGAACATTGAGTTGTCATTTTCAAATTGTATTTAAGATTGCTTCCTCATTGCAGTTGTTTAATTACTGGGGCCATTAAAGTTTTCAAAAACAAAGATTTGTTTATTTCGTGTTGATTTTTCTCCATCGATTTGTTTGCTTACGTCCATCAACCTTTAACAGCCTGATAAGTTCCATAAAAAGGCTGAAAGGATGTTGTTCGTTCAAGCGATTTCTTTCACTGCAAAAATTAAAGAAAAAAATCGATGTACAAAACAAATTATCGTTATCATTATCATTAATTTACATTTAGTGAAAGCATTAAATTTGATCACTTTAACTTTGTTTTTTTATAGTATAGATATTTGACATGTAGGTGTCATAGATGTCCTTTCATGAGTTGATCGGGGTTTTTTTTTTGTTAGGACGTTTTATTATTTATGACGAATGTCTTTCAGCTTTTTCATATGGCAAAGCAAACATATTTTTCAGCAATTTGAGAATCTCCCTTTATTAAATGAAATATATAATCCTATGTTCAGGACTCATGTTTGAAACATTCCGTTAAATCATTTCAATAGAATTGCAAAAAATATAATAGCATTGCCAAAAACGCGTTTTAAAGAATACACGAGTTTTCATCTTTGTTTATGTGCTAATGTTGTTTGAGAGAATCGTTTTATGTGTGTGCCTAATAAAATAAAGTATATTGAATAGTGTGCATTATATTAAAATAATGGGAATTTGAAAGATCAGATTGTCGCTTTATGTTAAAGATAAAAAAAAACAATAATATAAGAACCAATTTAAACAAAAAGAATAGTTTCGAAATACTAGAAATTTAAAGATAATCCAAGCTAACTACACAGAATCTATTCAAGCTAAATTAATTCTCATTAGTATACTTTTTACGCTAAAACATTTGATATGAATGACAACTGTCAAAGAATTAGGTACCGATTCAAACATATTTTGTCCTTGTTTTTTGGTTGTTTTTTTTTTTTGGTTTTTTTTTTTGGATATAACAAACATTAGAAATTTAGCATTTATTTACACAAGAATCAAAAAAATTAAGAATCAATAAATAATTCCACATCAACAGTAGACGGAAAAATCGATTGGTGGCACTCGTGCAAATGATTTACGACAAGTATTTTTGTGTATGTTTAATACCATAGTTTTTTATGTTTTTCAGAATAGCATTTGTCATTGAAATATTTATCATTAACATTAAAGGACAGGTGACACAATCACAAAAACATTGAACGACAAGATGGATTGTGAATGTGATAAAATTTCTGTAGAACTTTCCCTGCTACTACCATCTGTTTCACTGCTATTGCTGAATTACTGAGCTGCTAAGACGCGTGACCTCAATATGCATATCTGAAGCCTCTGGGATCGGAAAGCTTCGGTGCGACGTCAGAGCCGACTCACACTACCCATTCGCTGTATGCTCTTATCTAAAATCTGAAGTCAATAAATTTGCTAATTGATATTAAAAGTCTGAGAACCCTGTATAAAAACATGAATCATTTTAAGCTTAAAAACCCCATTTCTGTTTTCTTAGCAATTATAAATTGGAGTAAAAATGGTGATCGACTGTTAAATTAACTTTTAATTGACCTATGTGCTTCATGTTGAAAAAAATGTGTCAGATTTTGGATTTCAAAAAGATAAAAGCTCATCAAAAATATGAAATCATTATTGCCAAAGAAAGGATTTTGTTTTGTCAACACATAGTAAGTGATAATGTATAACGTCCTAGCATCTATAACCAAATATGTCACCGTTTCCTAAACCCTAATTAAGTTTATTGGACTTAATAAAGGATTGGATTAAAGAGGTATTACCAGAAAAACTAGTACATGTGAGCAAATGTGTTAGTAAATTTCTTGAGATCCACAAAATCAAGGATCTACCTTAATCTTAATACTAACACCTCAAGCCTCTTTTGATTTCATTTTTGAGTATGTTATTTGATCATGTTTGTTTTTCTGTTTACTTTATGCAACAAAATGAGTTGCTGTAAAACTTTCTTTGCAATTATCATCTGTCTGAATATAATACTAACACCATTTTAATTTATACAAGGACTTTAATTTATGACTAAGCTTTAATTAAAAGAACTATCGATTAAGACTGAAACAATATTGTTCTACATAGAATTCAGATTTTAGAAATGTATTAATGTATTAATCTCAGACTCCTTAAATTTTTTATATCCAAATAGAATTTAATCTTTCCGTTAATTATTTATAAAGATCATTTTAATTTAAGTAGTACTTCTGAGTCTATGATTCTCTGATTTGATTTGAACATATTTTATTGTGTAAGTTACACAAAAGGATTGGAAACAAGTTCTTACAACCTACATGTTCCTCTCCTAATGATAATACATACAATATATTCATTTGTCATAGTGATATTACCTGTTACTTATAATTATTGATTTTATAATAATATCCACAAATATGCATTTACAAAGTAATTGCAAATATATATTAAATAGTGTTGATATACAGTATAAAAATAGCAATAACAAAAAGAAAATTAATTATTAAATCTTCTAGACTCCTGAATAAAGTTTTGAACTGATGAAAAAATAAAGCAGGTTGTTTTGTAGGACAAATTGTCACTACCCCAAAGAAGCAAATGTGAACTAATTAAAATTGTTTCTTCAAGCCTGTTAAAAAGTAATTCAAATAGATTGTTTCTTGCATTTACATAATTCTTACATACAAAGAAAAAAATGATAAACATCCACCTTTTGACCACAAATACAATAAGGTGATTCAATAATGTTTCTTCTGTACAGATCATAATTTAATATACAGTTTTGTCTCAATTTGGTGTGTAAAATATTGATAGTGCGTTTGCCAAATGAAAAATATTTCGGAGGTTGAGGAATACTTTCAGTAATGTTTTTCTTGAATATGTTGAGAGACGTTGCTTCCCTAACTTCTAATTTGAGAGAGTTCCATTTACGAATGGTGTCAGGTACAAAAGATTTTTTATAAAGTTCTAATCTGCTGCTTGGAACAATATAATTTTCGGTATTTCTTATGTGATATATTGAGACATTTTTGTTACAGGAGTAATAATGTTGCTCAAGTACTCAGGTACTTGATTTGTATGAATTTTAAACAAGGTTATTAATTTAGCCTTATTACGTCGACTAACAAGAGATTCCCAGCCAGTTTCTGTGTAGAGAGATTCTGTAGATGCTAAAATGGGTAAACCAGTAACAATCCTTGCAGCACTTAATTGAACTTTTTCTAATCTCTCCATGTCAAACATATTACAACCGTCCCATACTACAGAAGCATATTCAAGAACTGGTCTAATAAATGTGATAAACATTTTTGATAAGTTAGTTCTACCTAGAGTAAATTTTAGTTTTTTCAATAGTCCTAATTTTTTTTTGTATGCACTGTTTACTATATTATTGATATATTGAGACCAACTTAAATCATTAAAAAAAAAAAGAAAATCAAGATGTCTCTATGATTCGCTATTTATTCTCTGTTGATCAAACTTTTAAAAACAAAAAAACAAAAATGAGCTGTTATGCACACTGATGACTTCTTATATACTGACATTAGATTCAGATGGACAATGAATAAATATTTTTACAGCAACACCTATTATTACAAATAGTACACAAAGAAATATATATGTGATACATGTATAATAAAAATCTAACTCATCGTGCACAAAGGTGAATTTTTAAAAAAATTAAATCATAATCAACCTTATTTAAATCAATTTTTTGGATTGGATCAATATGGATCCCAGATGAGGTGGGCACCTGTGCATTGTCAAACATATTTCCATCTTTACTGAGTACCAGTATTTAGAATCTAATAATGCTGTAGCCTGTCTGGCTGACAGGATGATATTTTGCTATTATCAATCACAGAATTTTTAGATTCACTTTAATTTATTCACTTGTTATTTTGATAATTTTTCTATTACCGGTATCTTATGTACACAAACTCTCTTAATAACTCTATTAACCCATAATACTACATGTACATGTATTCTTGTACATTCTATAATCTCACTACTTTGTTTTTGGTAGAGGGTTAATATAGCTATAGGCTTTTCAATAAAATGTTTTTAATAAATTCACTTTAATCTGATGGTGCTTTATTTCGACTTAAAGTCTCAAAATCATCTTTTGCAACACAAATACAGTATCATCTGTTAAAAAACCCTCGGCCATTGCTCTGTTTACTATGTAGCCAATTGCTGACTAGGTCATCTCTGACAAATAATACACAGGGGTTTCTTATCTCAGTAAAGGTCGGCAAAACTCGGAGATCTGCTGTATCTGGGATTTTCAGCACACTTAGTTGAGCTGTGTGTTCTTATCTGATGCTAGTCAATTGGGAAAGTTGTTATAAACTGATTTGGGGTTTTTTTTCAAAGAAAAAATTTTTAGAAAAAAATTATTTTGTGTCACCTGTCCTTTAAACACAATTACCAATTATTAAATACAAATATGTTTGTTTTCTAAATAATGTCTATTCATTTTGTTATAACCTTAGGTTTTGTTAATGTGGAATAACACATCATCACAAAATGGCTGACCTCTGATCGAAACGACATTTCGTTTTATTATAAGGTTTTTATCGACGGCAACATGTAACTTACTCCATAACCGAGTGGAAAAAGTGTCGGGATTGTGATCCGTACATCCCGATCCGATTACGAACCCCGCAGGGGCTTTTGTTGTTACTTACTGAATTGAATTTTGAGATATTCATTTTTTTATCCCCAAACTGCAAATTTTTCGCATATTCGACATATGTACAGTTTATTTATCATTATATTTTTCATAATCAAATAATTTACTGTTCATTTGAGTCACCTTTTTCCAGGTGTGTTATTCCACCTTAAATCGAAAGTAGATTTGATTTCTTAAATATTACACGTTTGACTAATATCTAATCGAAAATAAGTAGATACTCACAGAAACACTGCCCATTTTCTTATTCACCTAATATCCTTTGTTTTTCGGCACCACAAATTAAAGACAATGTTAACGGACGCCATAATTGCTGAGGTAATCTTCTAAAATGATATTGCCGGAAATGACATAGTATTTAAAAATGGCAAAAACCGATATTTATAAAATACAGCTCTGTCCAAAACACAATCAACCTTTTGGTGTGAATGCTTGTTTTGAACATGTCATTTGGTTGTTTTACCTGCACTTTCTAAAGAAAATTCGGGTATATTGTTGTTACCCTGTTCCGTCCGTCCGTCCGTCTGTCCGTCCGTTTGTCACGTTTTACTTTCTCAAACTGCTCTTACATCTTATAAACCAGCAAACTGAACTCTTGGAGTTTGATTTGGGGTGTCATGTTGTTTTGTAAAAAGGTTTCAAAAATCTTGGGGGTCAAATAATTGGTAAAAAAATGAGGTTTTTTTCACAAAACACCTTCTTCCTCGAACTCCTCCTACATTTTCATCAATAGACAAATCATCTCTTGGAATATGTTTTGGGGTGTCCTATAGATGCGCAGTAAGGTTTCGATTTTATACATTATTATTCGAAAATTCAATTTTGTCCTTGGGGTCATTTGGTGGTTGAAAATGACGGGGTTTTTTTTTTTTACAAAAAATCTGGTTTAAAACACGTAAACATTTATTGAAGTAGCCAAATGATCTTCTGGAATATGATTGGGGGTGTCAATTTAAAGTGATCAGGTTTCAGATTTTTTTTATTTATTACAAGGATCAGGCGGCAACAAAAAATGACATTTTTTGCAAAAAAAGTATGGTTCCCAGAACTCCTCTTACAACTTTTGGAGTAGCTACGTCATCTCTTGAGATATGATTGGGACTGTTTGATTGACGTTTATCACTCCTAAAAAAAACTTAATCCCAGAACTCCTCTTATGATTTAATAAATAGATACATCATATCTTGGGATATGATAGGGACTGTCTTATAGATGTGCAATAAGGTTTTAAAAATTTAAATTTCATCCAGGGAGTCAAATAATAGCAGAAAATTTACGTTTATCACTCCTAAAAAAACCTAAATCCCAGGGACTGTCCTATAGATGTGCAATAAGGTTTTGAAAAATTAAATTTAATCCTGGTAGTAAAATAGTAGCAAAAAATTTACATTTATCCCATGCGCGGATCATCAGGGGGCTCAGGGGGTCCAGATGCCCCTCCAAAATTCAAATTTCTTTAATTAACATTAAAAAATTGCCAAACATATGCGTTGGACCCCCCCCCCCCCCAGAAAAATGTTTCTTGTATCCCTACTTAAAGGGACTTGGACACGATTTGAGATGAAAATTTTATTTTTAATTTTTATGCATAAAATTGATTACTTGTGTATTTCGATAAATTTACCAAAATTTGAATGTTAGAAGTCAGGCTACAAGTAAGATACAGGAAAAAGAAGTCGTTGTTATGTAAACAAAGCTCGAGTCTTATATTTGTTTACAAATAATGTAAAGTAAAGAAATAACCATTTCTTTGACAAAATAACTTGTGGCAAACAAGATAAACTGATTCAATGTGTTCATAAATAATTTTATCAACAACGAAAAGCAGCATTGGATTGAACTTAATACCAATACAATGCATATGTAAACAATCACAGGACTCGAGCTTTGTTTACAAAACAAAGAATTCTAACCTCTTTAACTCGCTTGTAACTCGATATTTGACTTCCAAACTTTACCAAAGCATTAAATACATCCATATTGACCATTCTAGACAATAAAAATGAAAAAATAAATTTGAGCTCAAATCGTGTCCAAGTCCCTTAAAAGTGTAAATAAAATGACATATTTTTTTTCTTAAAATAAAAAAAAAATTGCATTTAATTTTGCTTAAAATAAAAAAGAACCTTACATTTAAACTCTTTTTAATTCTCGAATGATCTATTAGAATCAAAATATAATTTGGGGTCTAAAAAGTTTTATAAACTGGTATAAAATGTTTTTCTTACACATCACATTACACTTTGCATAATTGACAAATGATTTATTGAGGTTCATATGAGTTATTATAGGGAGGAAGGGGTCTTTTTTTCTTCATGTATTATTACGGGATTTTTCTGACCCCATGAAACAAGAAAATACCAAATATCTGGAAAACTGATGAGATCCCCACCACTAAACCATATATATTCTTGTTTCTAGTGTCATTATGATGCATCAAATGGTGTAAAGTACATGACCCCGAGGAGTAGTCTTTAAACCACCCCCACCCACCCCCCTCTGATATAGGAAATGATGATATATTTTGATAACTTTTGAGATCCCCATCCCTAAACCATATTTATTCTTGATCTTTGTGTCATTGCGCATCAAATGGTATATATATAGATTATGCCCCCTTGGAGACACCCTTGATTTCCAGAACTGGAAATAATGAAGTATTTTATCTTATTCATATGTAGTGTTCGACCCATGTGGGTAATTTTTTGCCTAATGATGACCCTGCTTTGTTTAGGAGACTTTACAATTAGCTTATTATTAACATATCATATTTCTATTATGACTTCGATCAGACAATTTATCTTTATAAACCTGAACTCGATAACTATTAACCTATCTTTTAGCAAATTTTTAAAGTTCTATTCATAACTTTGAATTTTGGGGCATAAAACCACTTTCGCACATAGTTCTTTGCTACTGTACACATGTAAGAATTTAAGAATACTCTGAATCATTAGAG
This sequence comes from Magallana hongkongensis, assembly GCA_016163765.1. Classification (NCBI taxonomy): domain Eukaryota; kingdom Metazoa; phylum Mollusca; class Bivalvia; order Ostreida; family Ostreidae; genus Magallana; species Magallana hongkongensis. Next base: position 65,762,907 of record WFKH01011926.1, read on the forward strand.
CCAGGTTTGATTGAGAGGGAGGGGTGGAAAATAAGCATTTAATTTTAATCATTTATTGTTATCAATATTAACTGCTAAAAGTCACAGGGTCAATATAGGGTCAACTCAATAGTTTAAGTCTTACAAATGAAAAAATAACTTTGGCAATTAAAATGACAGAAACTGTACAAATGCGATAGGATAGGTAACGATGATAAGCTTATTTAAATATCAAAAGATGATGATACAGTATGCTGGCAAAGGGAGATCACTTATTTATAGTCTGTCCCAAGATATTTTTGCCACATGTTTTCTTAAATTATTCGGTATTTATAAATACCTCTTGATTCAGACGATATTCGTTCAATAATATGAAAAAAATCCCAAGATTTTCCCTTTGAAACGCCCCCTCTAGCTTGTCAAGTTTCAATATACGGCTTAAAATAAAAAGTGTACGGGGATTTTCCATTGCTAAAGAGATGAAGGTACCCGGATGATAACTTTGGAAAATTGTGCGAGGTATTCCGAGTGACTTCCGAATGGAGAAAAGATGTCAACACTCCCCATTATAAATCTCCGTAGGAAATCTGTTTTCGTTCCTGTGAATTTTTACCAGGGGAAAAGGATAATGTGTGACTGAAGTTATCTTGGAAATTTTCCCTTTCATCGATTTCAATTGCACTTCTTTCACAGGTATGTGTATTTTTATTAAAATTCATCTAAATGTGCAGCATAAATATCTAGGGACAGACTATAGAAAGTGAAAGTAAAACTTATGTATACCGGTGTCTCATAATATTGTGCTACTACATGTATTATGCTTACCAATATTGGTCAACATCATAATGATAATCCAATTAGAGCACAATAAAAATCCCTTTAGTTGATCATCACAAAAAAAAACGTTTATGCATGTTAATTAATCCTATTCTGCATAGATGGAAAACACATACCGGTATGTACACCACGTAAAACCCATCTAACCGAAGAGCTAAGTAAAAACTAGTACCCGCTAATGCGACCTGCAGACCTGTGTTGTGTACGTCACTTCAGACAAAGATCAGTTATTTGTAACATGCATGTATTTTCATCACTTTATTCTTTAAAACCCCTCGCACTATTTCACTTGGTAAATAACCATGTAAAGCACACATTTCAGCTATAAGGTGATACAGGACGCCTGCATATTGTGATGTACTCCCTATTAAAATAAACAATAAAGTTTGAATTAATATAATATTTCCCCCCAAAATAATGTTACTTAACAGTGAAGCGCAATGGGTTAAAGCGTTAATTACTTGTCTGTAAGTAGAGAGTTCAAATTCTGCTGGGGTTTTTCTATTTTTTACTGAAGTATCCAGAAATTTTAAAAACTGATTTTTTTTATTAGGGTCTTCCGTTTCCAACGGAAGACCCTCTTGTTATTCTACGGTTTCTTTTTATTATTATTTTATATTATTATTTTTCCTCTGACATTTTTCGAGCGCTATAACTCAAACACTATTTTGTCGATTTTCACCAAATTTACAGGACTGATAGAACATTAAACGTGCTTGCTATTAAAAAATTTTGAGCCGATGACGTCACTTCCGGTTTGAGATTTTCGAGATTTCGTGAAATTTTAAGGTCCATTTTGTCCACGTAACTCCTCCGAAACTAATGGTAATAAAAATGTGAAACTTTCAGGAATATGTAGATGGATGTCTGTAAATGATCCTCTGTATTTGACATTGTTGAAAATGCGCAAGGCGCCGAAGCTCGCCCGAGGTCGAAAATTAGCACCAAAATTTTTTGCAAAATTTTAACGCGTTTTGTAAAATATCTTTTAACCTGTAAATAATTTGTTAAAACATGTAATGCAAAAGTTGTTTCAATTTCCAAGGGCTTTCCTTTGATATCAAGAAAATGGGGCTGGCCCCTCAAATTAGGGGCCAAGAGGGCTCTTAAGTCTTTTTGCAATAACTCTTTACTGAACAATAATTTGTTATCAATTATAGAAGCAAAAATGTTAATTGTACAGCTGTTTAGCTATACAGTACCACACCTTAATCATATGTTACGTAATTAGGGGTCTCAAGGGGCCAGAAGTCCAAAACTTTGATCATTAATATCTAGAAAAGGAGAAATATTTTAAAAAGCATTGTAGAACAAAAAAATGCTTACAATAATGTTCTCAACAATATGCTACCTAAAAAAAATTTGTTTGTGGCCCCAGTAAGGAGTTTAAGGGTCGGCCCTTAAAACACATTAGTTCAGATATTTTTAAAACGGTGAACAATTTCTGAACACTTGTTGAACAAAATGTGTTTATTATTACGAGACCTTTTATTTGATACCAAGAAAAAAGGGCTGGCCACTTAAATTAGGGGCCAAGAGGGCTCTTAAGTTTATTTATAATAACTTTTTACTGAAAAATAATTTGTTATATATTATAGAAGCAAAAATATTCATTGTAGAGCTATTTTTCTATACAGTACCATACCTTAATCATATGTTACGTAATAAGGGGTTTCAAGGGGACAGAAGTCCAAAACATTGATCATTAATATCTAGAAAAGGAGAAATATTTTGAAAAGCATTGTAGAAGAAAAGTTGCTCAAAATAGTATTCTTTACAACATGATACCAAAAAATTTTTTGTTGGTGGCCCCGGTAAGGAGTTTAAGGGTCGGCCCCTAAAACACAGTTGTTCAGATATCTTTAGAACGATTAACAATCTGAAATCAGTTTTAAAATCGGGCGATGCATTACAGAGATATAGGGGTTTAAAAATTGATTTTTCCGGAAATTTTGATTCCATATTCTTGGTTAAGAAAATAGTGTTATGTTCAAAGTTAAATTAACTCATACCTAGAATGATTCGATATTTGTTAAGTCGTTCTTAAACACATTCGGATTTTTTTTGTCAAGTCGTTCTTGAAATCGTTAAGATTTTTGTTAATTCGTACTAAAAGTCATTCGGATTTTGTTAAGTCGTACCAAGAATTATTCGATTTTTTATATCTTTTTGTTTTAATTACTCCTGGTATTGGTTTTAAAGCTCTGCTTCTTACAGGAACATCTAGCTTTTCTTTCGACATTAACGGAAGACCCACTCGTTGCTTTGCAACGAGCTTTGCTCTAGTTTTTTTTTTTTTTTTTTTTTTTTTTTTTTTTTTTTTTTTTTTTTTTTGATTTTTGGATTTTTTTTTTTTTTTTTGGCCAAATACGTGTATTGTTAAATTTTAAACTTCTAAACCGTCACTGTGAAAGAAATTTGATTATAACACACTTTTATCCAAATAAATATCGACATGTGTCTTATACCACCTTAAATCAGTAATTATATCAATATATCTTCTGTCCTGGCAGTTCTGCATAGAAAATCATTGCGCAATATAATTATGTCATTTATTTTGGACTGTTTACAATCTTCTTTGTTGCAACTACCGGTACATATACAGGCTTTCGTTGTTATCAAAATATTCTGAGGTTTATTTATCCATGAGGAGTGTGTGTGTGGGGGGGGGGGTTTAAAAAAAATTTAAGGGGGGGAGAGGGTCTAGACCCCTCACTCCCACCCCTTCTCTAAATCCGTGCACACGATGATGTTGGCACACTAAAGCAAATCTAAAGCCGAAAATCGCTGAGGGGAGGGGGCATAATTTCGTTTTGTTTGTAATAATTATATAGACCATTCTTTCTATGACATGAAATGATAAGATTATTGATTAACTTAAAATTCACATGCTACCAGTTCGACCCAAAATTGTACATAAAGGGCCGCTCATGTGTATTATGGGGTGGGATCTCATCTTTTATGAAAATTATAATTGTTAAAAATTACCGCAAATTCCATGTGACCCTCATTTTTACTAAAACTGGTACAAAACAGTGGTATTTAGGGGCAAACACTTGGTGCGGGTATTACTGTCTAATGACAGCATCTAGTTTTGCTTGTTTTGTTTTTTTTTTTTGGGGGGGGGGTATTTTTTTCGTTTGTTTTGGAGGGTTTTGGAGGATTTTTTTTAGTAAGGGTTATTGTACCATTAAGGAACCCTGGTTTGATAAGATATATGTGGGGTTTTTGGTTTTTTGTTTTTTTTTTTTTGTTTTTTTGTTTTTTTTGTTTTTTTTTTTTTTTTTTTTTTTGGGGGTTTTTTTTTTTTTTGTTTTGTTTTTTTTTTTTGGTTTTTTTTTTAAGGAACTGACATAATATTTTTCTTCTATTTTCTTAAGGAAGCACAGGCATTTTGTCCCCATTGTCATCATTCGTGCCTCTGCTAAAAGTTTTGAACCGTCCTACCAGTCGACACGTGTATGCATTAATTTCTATTGAATCCGTTCATATACATGTAAATATTAAATAAACAGTCGCTGTATATTGTGTTATAAAAAAGTACACAAATTATGTGTTATCATTTTACAAAAATAATATTCTTTTTACATATACATGAACTTGTACATGTCTTCTGGATTTGAAGTGTGAAGTTTGAAGTACTTCAAATAAGTCGCGTAGTATTATTTATTCGCATCTCAAACAACATAATTCAATAGTATAAACAATTTATATATTTTCAAATTGAATTTGAAATATTCAAAACTGACGCGATAGTCTCCTGCGACATTTTCTAATGATGGTAATGGGGCCAGGTCTTGATCAAGGCATACAACTTGTCCCCCGGACAGGAAGTCTGACCGACATCACGGTGACCCTTCAACACGTAGTTCTGGGTTATCCTTCCAGTTCTCATTCCGCAGTCGATCAGACTCTTGACTGCGTTTATCGCCAGGTCGTTAGGTACGTGAGAAGTGAAATCTCCCATGACGCAGAAACCTTTAAGATACGAGGAATTGTTTCAATGATTATGTAGATTATAGCAAAAAAAGGAAAAAATATTTAATCATTATTATTGATTCGAATTTTAGCACAGTAAAGAAAAATACTTTAGCTAATCATCATAATAAAAATGTTATTAACAAAATGAACTTTGGAAAAATTAAATAAAATAAAACTGAAAAGAAACATGATATCGGATAAATGACGCTTTTGTATTGATTTTTTTTTTATAATTCCATCTTTTTAAATTACCTTATAATTAATTTAAGAACTTGAGTGAATTGTAAAGTCGTTAGAAATGACAATGAAAGTGCTATAGGCCTAGTGAATTTGAAACTTAAATTAACGGCATACCGAGTCCGTCATAGTTGTGGTTATAGGTGTGGGCCCCTATAGTGTTCCAGCCCCGCCCCTCATAGATGTTACCGTCCTCCCCGATAATGAAGCTGTATCCAATGTCTGGCCAACCTGTAGGGGTAATGTACATGTATATGGTATATTTAATGCAAAAAATTAACTGTACAATGTAGGGAAAACATGTATGGTCTACTTAATACAACAAAATAACTGTATCCAATGTCTGGCCAATATGTAGAGGGAAAAATATGGTATTTTTATTACAACAAATTAACTGTATAATGTAGAAGGAATATATATGGTATACTTAATACAACAAAAACATGTATCTAATGTATGACCAATCTGCATTGTACAGTGTACAGTCTACTTAATACAAAATTTTAACTGCGTCCAACATCTGACCAACCTATATTATGATACATATGTTTAACTTAATACGAGAACAAAAAACTGTATGTATATATATATATAAGTCAGACCAACTTATACATGTACTAGTATATGGTCTACTTTAAACAACAAGATTAATAGAATAATTCATTATTACGAGAGTGGGATAGTGAAATTCCACCGAGGGGACAGGACGAGGCTCTGCTTAGTCCTAGAGCGTGAATCTTAGCCCCGAGGTGGAATTTCACCATCCCACACGAGTACTATACTCTGTCCCGGGTTTTTGCTTCCACCACTTTTCGCTTGATATTTCGATAATGATAAATACCTTTGTGCTCAAACTACATTCATCCACTAATATAAAAAATGTTCAGATTATCTGTTTTGAAACGCCCCCGCTACCGCTTCAGGTTTCAATACACATCCCAAAATAGAAAGTCTACGGGGATTTTGCATTGCATCAGCCATTATTAAGCCCGGATGATAACGTTGAAAAATTGCGCGAGGTGTCCCGAGAACTTCCGAATGGAGAAAAGATGTAAACATTTCCCATTATAAATCTCCGTAAGAAATTTGTTTTCGTTCCTGTAAACTTTTATGACTGAAAAAGGATAATTTGTCGATGAAGATATATTGGATATTTTACATATCATCGATTTCAACCGTACTTCTTTCACAGGTATGTGTATTTTTATTAAAAATCATCAAAAAGTGATGGAAGCAATAACTTGGGACAGACTATAGTATAGAATGCATTATTATTTTTTTCGCATTATTTTACATGAAATACGATGTCTGACAACTTTCGGTTATGACATTTAAAAGTTTACTTTCGGTTTATCCTCCGCCTGCTACACATAGTGCAAGTCAAGAAGAGAGCAGACTTCATTTTTTTTTAATAAAAATATGATAAATTGTAATCAATTAACAAAAAAAATGACATATATTAGCTTATACCATCATTTATTATTTCCTTACAGCATACGATATTTGTTTATATCGTATACTTATAGAAAATATACCCTTTTCCGCCCTGTGCGATATAAACAGAAAATTCGCCTACCCGTGTGATATAAACAATAGGGGTGTGATATAAGATTTATATCACACCCCTCTCCGGCAATTTTCGGATGTTATATCACACCCCTTTCCGTTAATCATCGACTATTATGACGTAGAGTTCGGTATGCGTCGTTCAACTCCGATCTCCGAGTATGACGTCAAAACGTTACGTCGACGTCAACTCGGTATACAAACAGCTGGCGCAAAAAATTCAGGGAAGTTTACTAGAGATGGAATATATAGACACGGAGCGATTTGTTAACAATAATCATTCATCACATGATGTTTTTTATTGTTTCTTTAATATATTCTATAAGTATATGATATAAAAATCATAACATGGCAATTTTTATATCGCATCCTATATTAGCCGTCAGGCTCTCGGGCTGATATACAGCGACCTCGGGCTAATATAGGATGCGATATAAAAATTGCCATATAATAATCTATATACATTTCACAGCGGCGTAGTAATACACATTGCAAGACAGAAATATCTTACACTGCTGTCTCACCCTGGACAAACTGATCTCACACCAGTGATAATGCGAAAAAACTGTATCCAACGTCTGATCAACATGCAGAGGGAATATAAATGATATACTTATAGTCTAATATTGGAGATCTAGGGAGAACTGACTAATGCAGTTTGAAAGATAACATAGTTGAGTGCACTTTGTTATTTTTTTAATGACAATATAGGGATTAAGAAATGAAAGGTCTTAATAGCAATGGAAAAATTCGAATATATCATGTTTAGAACAGGATTTTTTAAGGATATAATAGTATAATTTCTTTAAAATGACATTCATCTGTGTTTTGTCTATAAAACAATATAGAGCAGCAATTGCACATTACACACATTTTCATCTTTACCGCTCGCATTCACATGGTAGACCTAATACGACAAGTTTTAGAGACACCGTTAATAAATATATCTTATAAAGCAGCAGTTGTTCAGTGACTTAGTACTTCTGTCCTTACCGTGTGTATCCATGTGGTAGTTCTGATACGACTGAACGAGTTTGATGCAGTCCGCCTTTGTGTGACATCCATGAGTAGCTCCATGGTGAATGTACACGTTACCAGGAACAGCCGGAAGTGGCCCGATATGATGTGCAGGTGCTCGCGCATGCCATTCACTGCGGCTGACGATTGAAGGACATCCGGTTGTAGAGTGAGACCCCGTGCCAGTGTTGTGAGAATTTGATACTTGAAATACATTTTAACTTATATTGAAAATTTAAAAACACAGACTGAATAATGTGTTGCTTAAATTTTCAATTTCTTTAACTCACGTGAGCATGTTCTAAAAGTTAGGTAAGTTGATGATATCCAGCCATCCTAAATGAAAGAGATAAATGATATTATACTTCAATTTGCTAACAAGCATGGTTGTCGTCTAATATTGCATAATTAAAATTATATTCTTAAGATTATTTACTGACTACTAAGAAGAAATTTCTTGATTTATTTACATACACGTTTACGACTTAAATTGTATTATGCAAAACGCAGTAAATAACTTAGCAACCTATGACGGATTTTTCAACCAATCAAATCAAAAAAATACTTTACTCCGAAGACACTCACCTGTCCGTGGTAGTCCACGTTTGCCCAGTGAGTGCCACTAACTGTCGACAGGTGTCCCTTGAAGGCGAGGCAGGAGTCTGTGGGTAGAGTTCCGAGAATTGAATGCGTTGTTCCGGCACCAGATCTGACATGAACGTTTCCGGTTGCACATGCGCATTCATCCGCAGTTGAAAATTGCAAGTATAAGAAGATGCAGATGGAAATAAGTTGAACCTTAACTTCCATTCTTAGAACGTCTTCCTCTTGAAAAGAAATTGAGTAAATGTATCAAACAAAATAAAAGTTTGACTGCAAACATTGCAATCAGAATAAAAGCATTATCGGACACATGACAATTTTCAATCTGAAGTGAATGGTTTTGTTAAGAATAATTGGATTCTACATCACCTTATTTACCTTAAACACTAATAAGTGAATATTAAAGGATAAAAAAATCACCAAATAGTTATCCCGGAGGGAAGGGGGGGGGGGTCAAACCGACAAACGCAAGATGTATGCCAAATCAATTTAATTAGCTTGTATACACTTTCCAATTTATTTTCAGATGGACTTAAACCAGAATTTTTTGGAATGCTTAGATTCATTCATTGAATTGTTTAACCGTATACAACTAAAATATTATATCACTGTTCATAAATGACTTCATTTCGTTATTTTTTTAAAAAAATATTTTTTGTTGCAAAAATACACATTAGAGTTTAGAGTACGTTGTAAGTAAAAGCGAAACATATTAAGAAGTTTTAGTTCCAATTTCATTTTGTTTTCATTTCTTTTAAACATAAACACATCAAAAAATAATAATATTAATATTAAATGCCTATGTCATATTTTAGCGGGAATACTTTAACATTGTATTACATGTAGATAAGATTTTTGGTGTAGCATATAACCTCTAAACTTACTTACTGGACCCCAATAAGCTGTACAGGGGACAAATGAATAACATTTCTTTGAAATCGGGCATACAATACTAAATGACTAAACAACCTACCTGTTGACAGCAAACGGATGATTTCTATTTATTTAGACCCGAATCTTTGGTTTAATATGTTGGAGGGTCACAAAGAGAAAGACCCTTCCTGTTCGTCTCGTAGATAACAGTTCTATATCGCAAAACTACGGAAAGAAATATGTGCTATCATGTGTTTATCATGAACGATAAAAACATTCCTCCGTACAGATTTTAAAACACTGTAACAGTTTGCGTCAATGCTGATTAATACTTTGTTTTGTATTGGTTGAATAATATTTCGAGATTTTATGTTTTCATTGTCAATATTGTTTTAGAGAGAAAAAATGTTGTTTGAATGTAAATTTCACTTCAAGGCGATCAATCGAAAAACGAACAGATCCAAGTGATTATACTGTAGAATACACATCGAATTTGCAATCTAGCAGGCAGATTTTCAGACTATTCTTGTCTTACATCGGACTGAAATGACTCCGTTGCATTGGCGAACACGCGTCTTTTGATTGCTATCTTTATCTCTGTAGCCAAAGATTGACAGGGACGTCGACTGACGTCGACATTAGATGATCTGAAATTGTTTACCGTTCTATGGTGTACATTACCTATATTTTAGCATGACATGTTTTGGCCCTTATGATTGTCTGACATTATTTGTCTGATGTCAATGTCGACAGCTGACTTGTCATCAGATGCTACATGAATTCATTAAAAGAAAAGGCCTTAAACACTGTGGAATCTTGACAAAATGATAAACAAATTGAAACAACAGAGAGACTAGAGCAAGTCTATCACATTTGTTTAAAGCGGCCTGGTTTTCACTTCATCTATATTAATAAATTGTAACATGCAATATGTCTACATTTAAATAGGCATGGTCACGATCTTGGTCCAAATTTTATTTATGTTTTTTTTTATATTTACAATCTATCAGAAAGGTATTTCTAATAGTCAACTACAATTTGAGTGTCAGTCGTCGAGTAAAAAAGGGAGATACAGAGCTCACAATTGTAAACAAAGCTCAGGTCATATTTTGTTTACATTTTGAATGTTAAAAAGAAAATTCCAGGTTTAGACCTAAAATGAATGTAACAAACGATAAAAACGATTTATTTACGTTCAAAACAAATTAGCAAATGTAAAAATCAGCTTCAAGAAGAACTTTTACCGGTATATTGAACCAAATGAATGTTCAATTAAAAAAAAAAAACATTTTCCCCAATTTCGCAAATTTTGTGACACGCGGAAAAAACGGACATAGTTTTAGTAATCATTAATTGATATTAAATTGATGCAAAGTATCAGATGGAATGCCGTCTTGTTTGAAAATATGTTGACTTGTCTGACGTTATATCATTTAATTATGACGAATAGTTACTTTGTATCAAGTGATATCAAGTTGCCAGACGGTTAATTTGACTAGAAAAATATGTCAACTGGATGGCACATACTGTGTTTAGGCACGTCATGGTGAATTTTCAACTTTTAGATATTTAAACTTGAAATCAACAAAATATCAGACTAGTAGATGTAAAATTATATGACAAATCTTGGAAGAAGTCTTTCAAAACAGAAACAAATTAGGTTTATTGACTGTCTACAAACACAATGGAAAAGAAATCATCATGTCTTTAAACATCAGATGAGAAAATATCTACTAGTTTATGTTATTTATTAGCATTTCATTCAACAAAAAATAATGAACAAACAAAAAACACGATATAGAAAAACTCTGAAATGAGATTCTTAAACTAACTACCCTGGACCGAGTTTTGGAAGTAAAGACTCCTGCTTTGTATCCCTAAAAGCGGCCCATATATTTTTAAGCTCTTCCGGTGTGTATTCTTTCTTTACCAAAATCCTAAATAAAGACCGGCGGGCTTCTTGTCGATTTAGTTTATGCTCATCCAAAATGGCTTCATATTGATTTTGGTGGAATATTCCAAACTGAAGTAAGTGGTCGCAAAGTGGAAAGGCGTCCACATTGGCGACAAAATCAACACAATTCTTTGTAAGGTGGTTCTTGAAGACTTCACTTTCCATTTTTCTTTCGCCAAAAATTTTGTCACGGTTAAGCTCAATCGCCTCTAATATTTTTTTATAATCCTGTTTTCTCTCTAAATGGTGTTCCGTGATTCTTTTCTGGATCTCGTCTAGCTTCTTCAAAATAACGGCCATCTTCTCGCCTTCCTCGATCGGACCTGTAGAAAAGGGTGTAAGGTAAAGCCCGGTTGCATTACAGGAATAAACCGATTTTGAACGATCTATGGAAATATGCTTAGCATACTCTGTTAAGTCGTCAGAGAATTTCTTTTGAAGCTCCGGTGTAATTTTCTCCGTGCTTATCTTCTCGTCAATATCGCGAAGAATATTCACAAAGTCGACGTATTGAGAATCCACCGGAGTTGTCGGATCGATGGGATTCTCTACGGCATCTGAATGGTCACAGTAAAGAGTTTCCATCAACTCGATGCGCACACGAAAAATTTCAAAACACACATACAAGGGTGACTTAGGATTCATTTCTGGGGGTAGCGCTTTGCTATATAAACACGAATCCCCTTTGCATACATGAAACTTTCCTCTTTCGGAAATACACACGAACAAATCGCCCAAACATTTATCCTTTTCCATTCTTGTAGATAAAAAAGGAGCGAAGTCTAATGATGAATCAGACGTCGGCTTTTCGTTTGAAATACCAACGCCCAGATGAAATGAATTTGGTTTCTTTTCAACTCCATCAATGTGTTTGATTTTAACCCGTATTCCTTGGCCTTTTTCAATACTGTTTTCCACGCATGCGTATGCGAAAGGAACTGGTGAACGCAGAGAAATTTCCCGGCCCGTTAGTTTGACGTTCTTTTCCTTTTTTCTATGGAAATTCAAGGTTGTTTTATTTTCCTTGTCTTCAATAAATAAATGATAAGATAGAGTATCTTCAGATTTGTGAATGCTCGGGTAATATTTTTCTAATTCAAAGAACAAAGAAGTAATTTTTTTCACAATACTGAATAAAACGACTTTAATTATCAATGAACGCTTGCAAATACATGTATACAACATTTTTGTCCTATAATAGTCCAGGGGTCCGTTTCACAAAGCAATTTTAAGACTAAGTTATATCTTAGGAAAGAGCTTTTTCCTAGGTTCATCACTTATCTGTTTCACTTTAATCAAGTTTGTTCTAGACATCGATTTGCCTGTCTTAAAGTTAAGACATAACTTTGGGAATTCATAAGATGTGACTGGAATTGAGAAACGGATAAGTAATAAACTTAGGAAAAAGTTCTTTTCTGAGATGTAACTTAGTCTTAAGTATGATTTGTGAAACGAGCACCAGAGCTTCCCGTATATGTATAATTATTGAAATGATATAAAATTACCTTTTATTTCTGCTTTCATTTCTCCAAACTTGAGATGAATTACTGCCCAAACATCGTATGGAGGAACGAGTTCCTTTACTTGTGGTTTTTCGTTCTTATACATGGTTTCGAACTTTGATCCATTGACTCCAGCCTTCTTCATAATATCCACTACACATGGTCGTTTGTGAAAGCGAACATCTGACACAAATAAAATCTGGTTTTTCCTCACGGCTTGTTGTATGTCCAGCAAGTGGTCGGGATCGGTCTGTGTTAAACCGATTCTTGCGTGCCCACTTCCGCTAAAGTTGATTTCGTACTTCCGGTTGTCATACAAAGGGAAACTAGAAAAGGCTAAGCCATGGGACTCTGAGAATTTCCATTCTCCTATGACGGGATTCCTTTGAGGGTCCTCCAAGACTTCAATATTTTCGCCAAACGTTTTTGAAAATCTTGGTTTTACTCCCTTTAAAGTAAACAAGAAAAACATCAATATAATTTCGAAGTGCATTTGTTATAGAATCAAGAAGTACATTGTAATTGTAACCTATACAGTATGTATTTCTAAGCCAAATGACTTAGTTGTATTTGAAATTTATACAATGATGCAATAGTTATGAATGAAAATCGTAACAAGCGTTTAAGTTTCCCAATACACAATATCAATATCTGAAGCTCGAGTATCTTGACGATATGTTTGAAATTCAACAGAAATTCAGCAGCATGATATTTATACTTAAATTCTATTTTTGTGATTATATTTTTGATTGGTGATCATTATTATAATAAAACTAATTCTTGCTTTAAACATTGAATAAGAGTTGTTTTCCTTCCTGTTGATATTCTTTTCCTCCAGATTTTAACCTTTATGTTTTTCTTTTGTGGTTAGTGATCAATGAATTCAAATTATTATCGTTGTATGAATTAAATTGTTTGCCGTTTTGCTTCGTGTGGTGATATTTCACAGTTAGAGATATTGTTGGATATCATCCCCATTGATCTTTTGGGGAACTCTTACCGCAAGGATCAACATCTTCGCTAGCCAAGGGTTTTCGGTCCACCGAAAACCTTTGGCTAGCGACGATGAAGAATCAATGACATTCAAAATACATGCATTGAAAATTTTTTTTTTTTTTTTTTTTTTTTTTTTGGTCGAAGGGGTCTCTTTATATTTTAAGCAAAACACTTCAAAGGATAACGATATATCCTCTGAAATTTCTAAGGTTTTTTTCCTCGTGGCTTTTATAAGGACTCCATACTCTCTTATATTTCTGTTTCACGGCATGCCTCATCTTAGCGTACCTTTCTTTTAGATCGATCCGTCATTTCAAAGGTTGGTTAGAAGGGAAGAAGGGTGATTGCGTTAAAACTTGAATATTGGTTCCTGAATTAAAAAAATGAATTGATTTTTTTTAATAAGTGATCGTTTATCTAGCTGCTAGAAAACCGTCAAGTAAAATACCTAAACACTCTTCCTATACAGATGAACATTATTTAATCTAACCTATTCAAAAATAAGCATCCTGAGAATTTGTAATAGCGTGCATTATTTTATAATTTCGTAAGAAGTCTAAGCCTTTTATAACATGTGCATTTCACTTTCATTTCAAATATCCGAAAAATTGAAGCACGGAAAATAAAATGTCGGTTATTGTATGCTATAAAAATAAACTAAGGTAAGCCTACAGATTTACTTCACTTTTATAATATTTGTAGAAAAATCCAAATACATGTATACGGTATAATACTAGTGCCAATCTGCTACCGTTCTTTAAGAGGTTTTTTTTTTTGAAAGCTACAGTTACTTTGTTTTGGGGATTTTTTTTTTTTACGAAACCCCCCTATTCTATATCATTAATGAATTACACCATAACAATCCGCTGCAACATGAAATCTGTCTACGCATCAACGCATCAACTCGGTATGGACCTATGATGGGCGGATTATGGCGAAA
>WFKH01011926.1:65810646-65839620 GCA_016163765.1 Magallana hongkongensis
AAATAAATAAATAAATAAATAAATAAATAAATAAATAAATAAATAAATAAATAAATAATTCAACAGCTGCAGAAAAAAAATGTGAATGGAACTCTCCATTGGAGGAGGTACAAAACCTTGTGATACGAGCGCCCTCTGTCAACAAATGGGAACACAATGAGCATAAATTTGTGTGGAAATATCACAAAGAAGAGGGATAGAGCCATGCCTCATTGGACATAGCATCACAAGGTATTCTCCTACTAGAAAATCTATTTATTTATTAATATTGATCTGGCATGAAATGTCTTGTAATCGCAAAACTCCCAGAATTTATTCTGCCCGACGATGTGGAATGTCAAGAGCCTAGGAAGTTGGTCTGAGTTTTGCCGCCGCTTGGCGAGTTTCTGAACCCGATAAACCGCGAGCGGGGCGAATGTCGTCTGTAACACTGGCCGAGAGTGATAAAAAACGACGTACCCAGGGGTTTGTGGGCGATTTTATAGGTCTAGGCAGCTCTGGAAAAGTTTCACGGAGTTTTGAAACATCAAAGAATTCGGACATGGAATTTCATTAACTCCCTTTGCAATACTTCATTAAAAAGTGAATGATGACATGCGATAATTAACCCCATGCGCCCCAATTTAAGGTCGACAGTACATAAACACAATGCAGACCTTATTTATTGATTTAAAGTCAATCAAACTCTGTCGGATTAGTATTAAAAGGCAGGATTTTGAACTCTTTGTACTTCACATGCACGGGGTCAAAAGTTCACTAACTATGGTGAGTCATTTTTAGTAACATGTACCATGTCTTGTCTTTGTCATGTACTGCGGCGTTTTAGTTTTCAAGATTTTTTTCCTCTCCTTTGGTTTTTTTTGATTGCTTTTGACAAGCAAAAAGATTTTACAACCCTCCTATAAAAATTTTAACATGCAGACTATGAGCTTGTGAAGCATGAACTACTGATAATGTGAATTATTACACTCATGTCTCCAGAGTCCGTTACAGGTAAACAGGTTTTTTTTTATTTTCGCTTTTGATTGTTATAAGAATGTCAGAATGATTTATTGCTGAATGCTTTAATAAGGGAATTCTAATTACATAAGTAGTAACATTCTTTTTTAAAATGTAATATTAAAACAAAGTTTCCGGATCAAGTATACTTAAAAAAAAATATTTTGAATAAATGATGCATGTTTTTAAAAGATATTTGAATAAATATTTTTAATAAAAATAAATTATAAAACGTTGTTGTTCAAAACACTTTTCATTTATTCAGATTTTGTAGTAATTTCACAAGAAAAAGTTATAGAATACAGCAAATGTAGATTTTTTATAGAGCTTCATTTTATGCTAATTCATTTGGCCAGGGACACACTCAGGGCTAGAAATGATGTTTTACTGGGAATTGAAAATTTTCATAGTTAAACTGAACTAACAGATATATACAGAAAATTAAGACTTACGATAATTTGCCAAAAGAGCAAGAGCTCTCCATACAGCATCTGCCCAAATCTTAAACTAACTGGTCCAATACCATTTTGGCCATTGATTACAGGTGTCATTACCAATAAGCTGCAGAATTGTAGTTGTTCGCTGCTCAGTAAAAATCAGATTGACATCCCAATCCATAGAGATAATGTACAGTTCCTCTTACATAATAAATAAATCTTAAAATTTGCAAAAATAGTCCACAGAAGTTATTTCCTGAAACATTCTGTGGAAATATCTGATAACCAAAAATAAATTTTAGAACATTTTCTACTTGTGTTGTTACCGTACATACCCCGAAATTCTTTTAATATCAACCTAAACTTTTCTGGGTTGGCGGGGTGTTTAGAAAAGGTGTGAGGCAAGTTAAGAGACATGTATGTATAGATTCAGAAGTCAAAAGGATTGTTAAACATATACATGTATATTTGATAGACTATAAGTGGCTGGAAAGAAAACATACATGTATATTGCGAATATGTTGATGTTAGAATCAATTATGGAAATAGTAAAAAAATAAATGAAGAGGTCCCTAGAACCCAATTGTACAGAAATTTTACTGTACATACGAAAGCTGGAAAAAAAGTTTATTTTAATTTTTTTATTTATTTTTTTTAATTTTTTTTTTTTTTATATTTGAGGGGGGGGGGGGGGGGAGAGGGTAGGATGGCAGTGGTGCTGATTGAACAACTACATTGTAAGAATTCTGAGTTTGCTATTCAGTATAGGTGTAATTGTAAAGAAGTTTTACTGCACATACTAAAGCAGGTAGATAAAGTTTCAGTCTTTATTTTCCATTGGGGTGTGGGTGGGAGGTGGGATTAAGATAGTAGAGATAGAATGGCAGTAGTGGTGATTGTATTTAACGAGATTGTAAGAATTCATATTGTGTTACTCAGTAAAAATGTATACCTGTCCATATTAATTATTGTCATATTTTGGGGCACCTGCCATGAAAGGCCAAGAATAAAAAAGTGAATGTAAAATTTGAACAGCTCCATTTACCTGACCAGCATTTGATTACATCAATCAAAGAGAATATTTTTGGGATACATTTTTTTTTGCAACAAGTGATAACGTTCAATGGCTTTTAATGCCAGGTTCAGTACATCAGCTCTCAACTTTGAGATCCAATCTTTGCAGGATATAAACTTACTCTCTACTTTGAATTATATATGTCTTAACTCTGCATGTCTCGAGGGAGAGAGAGTCAAAAAGAGAAAGAGGGAAAAAAAACTTCACTGTGGTATTTTGGGCAGAGCATATGTTTCATTTAAATCATGAACTTGTCAATAAGTCTATCTGGATATACACACTTGTACAAGGTGATATATATGCCAACAACTTTCCCTTGTACACATGTCTGTAGATATACTTTCTAGCATGCTAATGTGGAATTCAAAGGCAGTTCAATGAGAAAACACAACTGTGCTGGAAGATATTTTAAGACTGTTTTTATTGCCAGTATTCCTGGTATTTAAGGTACCGTTTTCTTTCCTGTCTCACTGCATGTACTGTGATGTGCCACCTGTTTCTGAATCAGTCTGGAGCAAAAAATATATTACCAACACGCCACATGTATCAGTGATGTCAAAACTTAGTAATTAAGTAATTCATAATAGAAAACACGATTTTAGGTCCTGATATTTTATTTTTCTTCTACATTTACATGATTTAAAAGAGTAAAAGCCAATAACACGAAACATTATGATAATAACGCAATGTAAAAACTAAAGATGATGGAATAAGAAGGAAAAAACCCATTTTAATTTACTTTTTAGCTTACCATATATACAATGATACTAGTTTTCCAGATTGACCAAAACTTTGATAATTTTTCCAAATTCAAAAGCGGCAGGCCCCTTTTTAAGAACAGATAAAAATTTACTGGAAAAAGGGCCAAGGGGGGGGGGGGGGGCCGGGGGGGTCTTGGGATGACACTTCAGGGTTTGAAATAGGAAGAAGCACCTGCATTGTACCACTAGTAATCATGGTAATTCATTTCATGATGCAGGCCTGAGTTCATTCAAAATGGGCCACTATACGTTATGTCATCTCTACTCTTGAATACAATAAGTGTGCATCAGATGTACACCTATAATTGTTAATGCAGCATTGGTTATTGATTTAGTGCACATGAATGCACACAATGTCTGATCAAGATGAGAGAAGGTGTCGTGGATGGATTTGATTGTTATGTTCAATTTTGTTCAATTTCTTTTCATCTAAGTATGGCCTTTTTGCTTGCTTTGTTTAAATTCACATGACTGAAATTCCAATTACCGGTATACAAAAAAATGTAGGTTGAACTACATATATATAAATTGATCAATATGATTATATCAATTAACGATTTCCTACGTTGCACTTTCACAATTGATTAAATTTTGCTTCCATTATTATTTACTGCATAGGACTTTCAAAACTTGATAATATTCTTCAAAGATTATGAAAAACGAATCAGCTTCATATTTGATGATATAGGGGTAAAGGTCATAGGTTAAAATGTTGTTTAGGTCAATGTCATTTACAAAGTTCAAGGTTAAAAACATTGATTATACTGTGATATGTGTTGTATCCTTGTGCAAGGCATTTTAATGCAGTGTCTTGTAAATGTTGTCGATCTAGCCAAAAATGCCAACAATTAACCTAAGCAGGGAGCCAACGGAGCACTCCTGCAACATGTGCAATCTACTGTTGCCCCATCCACAGGGCTAGACAAGCTTCATTGGAAAAGTAGCCCACTGGGCCAAAGTCAATGCAGTTCATGCACGGATACAGAAAAGTTTTTCCATGGAGGATCCGAGAGATAATTTTGTTTGCCAAGGAGGGACCAAGGCCTATTTCAGTAACTTTACTGTGTAAATTTAATAAGTTTGAATTTCCAGGAAGGTCTTGACCCCCCCCCCCCCCCCCCCCTTCTCTAGGTCCACAGTCATTTGTTATTTCAGAAGCTGAGACAGATTGCAGACTCCGAGTGGGAGAAATTATTTGGACAGTATGCAACCTGCCCCATGTACATGTATATATATACCGGTATATATACTTTTCATGGCAAAACTTGACTAAATTAGTAGTAGTGAATTATTTCGGTTGATACCTTATCTCTCTCAATTACACATCGTATTAAACATGTATGCAGACTGCCAGACTCTATAATGATTTGTCATGTACTGTTACAGTAGATTTTACCTCTATATATACATCATTCTTGTTTTTCATTATTATATATAAATATGGAAAAGCATTGCACCAAATTGAAAAGTTAATCGTTTCAAGTTGTTGATTTTCATGTAAGTACCGTAAGTGTAAGAAATTCATTGAATCCTTCTACTGTATAGTATTTCTACACCAAAAAAGTAATTTTGAGTTTCAGTGACATATTATTAAGGAACCAATATCAATTTTCATGAATTTTACAAGGATTTAAGGCCATATAAAATTAATATTTAGATTCTCATCCTGATTTGCAAAAAATATGGGGCGGGTGGGCAGATTTTATTTATTATTTTTTATTTTTATAAAACACCTTTTTCACCATTCATGTTTTAGAAATAACAACTGCTCTATTCTTTTAAGTTGTTAATGCTAATATGAGTACACAAACCCACATGTAATCTTTTAATTCCATTTTATTTTGACTTAACTGGTAATGCATGAAGACATTAATCCTTATGATAACAAACATGACTGAAATCAAACGGTAATCCACAGGTTTAGGCAGCCATTAAAATGTTTTGAATTTTTTGAATACCGAGCCTGATTTTTTTTCCAGAATTTTTTTTTTTTCACACAATTTTTTTTTTCAAAATAAAATAAAATGCATCGGGGCGGGCTATTTTCAGAGGGGCAGGCGGGGATGAGAATCTAAAAATTAATTTTATGTGGCCTAAAACAACAATATTATAAAATTGAATCTTACAGTCTTAATAAACTAATACTGAAATAAACCGTGTCTATGTTGGGTCTAAAATTTGCGATTTTATTTTTCAGGTGACAGAGAGAGCGAGAGATCGAGAGAGTAGGCACAATGTCTGATGCGAATTTGATGGCAGAATCTTACGCTGAAGACGCCATGCAAAACGTCGCCACGGATGAGGAGAACAAGCCGTGCTGTAAATTCTGCGGCAAGAAGTTCGCGCAGTCCAGCTACATCAAAGCTCACATAAGGCTCCACACGGGGGAAAAACCGTTCGCCTGCTCGTTCTGCCCCAAACGATTCAGCGATTGCAGTAACTGGAAGAAACATGAGAGAATTCATATCAGGTAACATAACTTATTTCTAGTATATTTATTCAATCATCCTTGATATATTAATTCAATCGCTAAATGATTCAGTGATTGAATTAACTGGTAGAACATGAGAGAATTCATAACAGTCACAGGTATCACCTTTATGGCTTTATCTATATTTTATCTATTAATAATATATTATTTCAGGCTAAAAATTAAAAATTGATTTGTTTGATGTACTTCGACCGACCCATCAAAATTGCCCCTACCCAATAATTTTTTTCAGCATTTTCAATTTATATTTTTTTTTTAAATTGATTGTCCATGTCATATTAAAAACACATTTAGATTATGTTTTAATTTGAATCAATAAATATTGAATTTGTTTAGTTTTCTCAGTATAGAAAAAAAATAGTTTGATTATCAGATTATCATTGTGCAAGAAATTAAAAATAAAAGAGGGCTACCTACCTACCTACCCACCATGAAAAATTTGGGTCGGAGTACATCAAACATATAAATTATTAATAATGGCCTCAATCACTAAATGATTCAGCGATTGAACATATTGAAGAAATCAGTAGAAACATGAGAGAATTTACACCAGGTAACACCTTCATCGATCATCTATTACATACATGTGTATTGCTAAGCGATTCATCTATTATCTATAATAAATCAATTTAATCGCAAAACGATTCAGTGATTGAAAACAAGAAAATTCATATAGATCTGGTAACAGATTTGACATCTGAAAGATAATATAGGCAAAATAAGATTTTTCTCCTGAATATTTTTTTCTAAGTTTCTGTATCTCTGATTAATAGGATATCTTATTTTCTCCATCTCAATCTGGACCAGTATCTCATTTATCTCAACTTGGTATCTTATTTATCTCAATCAAATTGCTGAGATATTTTGTTTATTGTTCAACATTTACAAAGTATTTATCTAGTGATCTTATTTCAGGTATCTTGAGATATTTCTTATCTGCTCTGTTAACTTCATTAGATTTTAATCAGTGATGTGGTTACATGAAAATTAATTGGGTAATTTGACAGCGAAAGATCAGATATTTTTTCTGTTATTAGAAAGAAATATTCATCTACATCTAACACCTTTGTTTTTGAGATTGGATTATTTGACTGCTTAAATCTACAAAATATATAACACTTTAAAGGCATAGTTAGTTATATTCCCCCTTGTTTTGGAGGGAATTGAATGAAGCAAAAAATTGTTTTTTGTTAATATACATACTGCATATTATTATTATGTAATAATCTATTCATGTATATATTTATAGTAAATGCATTAATTAAACAAGTTCAATGAATTCCGTTTATGAGAACTGCTTTGGGCAAAACTAGATGTAAATGATTTATATGGATATATCAGATAGGAGAGAGAGAGAGAGAGAGAGAGAGAGAGAGAATGAGAGAGAGGAGAGGGAGGTCTTTTAATGACTTCATTGTGTGATTCATATACTCATCTTTCATCCTGTTCTTGTAGAAACTACATCAGATTATGGATACATTTTTCAGTGTATTATAGCCACACCCGACGATTATAATTAATATTAATTAATTCCATATCATAAACAGACCAACTGTTTATACTGTGTGTGTGAAGTATCGTAGCCGTAAATTAATTCTGCGGTTGGACTGATTGTCAGACCCTCTTCATTTGAATAGTGGAAAATTTACCTAGAAATTAACTTTCTACCTGTTGTAAAGAGAGATATATTTGTGTAAGTTAATTAAATGCACTGGTGTGTTTGTTAAGTCTTGTACTTTACCGGTGTTTCGTAGTCATAAATTCATGCTCGGTCGACCTTGTAACAAAAAATGACAGGTGACAAGACATACATCCCAGCATGCCTTTGTCTGCTGTGAGTTGACAGTCGTAACAAGTAATAGTCTCTAAAGTCTCGTACAATTTTTTTAATCGCTAACTGTCCTCGGTTACTTTTGAAATACAACATTTGTTGGGACATTGTGTTAGTTCTCCGGTAAAAACGTTGTACCTGATTTCTTTGTCTTTTTTTCCAAGAACTTGATGTATATTAAGTAAGAGAGAGCTAGACCATGGCCTTTTACATCAAAGAAAGAATGAGAACAGATAACAAATGTTAATAATAGACTATTGTCATTTTGTCATTTTAAAGTATTCTGTTGAATATTTAAAGATAGCCCCCCCCTCCCCCCCCCCCAAAAAAAAAAAAAAAAAAATTTAAAAATGATGCCGTTTACCTGTAGTTTTCTAACAAGAAGATTCTTTCTAAGGTTCTGGAATTTCTAGCGATTTACATTTAGTGTGACATACGACATTCACAACAAAGATAATACATGAAACAATTAGGCAACTGTCAGTTTAATATATATTCAATTCATTCAATTTCTTGGCCATTTAGGGGCACTCAAGTGGCAAATATATATACTCGAGGCTGTCAAATAATATAACCTACCGGGATAGAAACTATATGAAAAACACAGTGTTCTAAGCTATAAGATGTTCTAGCTTCTTTTCTGTGTTTTTATTTCTGCTAGGATTGCAATTTTGCTGTTCTAGACAAAAACTAATTTTCAATCTTAAGTTTGCAAGAAACCATAATTATACATGTATAACATGATATTATTAATATTATAATCAATGCAAGTAAACTGAATGCAGATTGATTTTATTGAGTAATAATTTTCTCAAAGAACTCTTCTTGAAACTTCTGTTTGAAAGTATCGTACACTTTTTAGATCGTGCTCGACTTGACTAAAACTGGTTTTGTAATATGCAATTAATGACAAGTGTTTAGACCACAGATTCATTAATAAGGCATCAATTTGTCAAAGGACTGTACATTTTATACTTCATTGACCTAGGTAAAGAAAACTTAAGATAAAAAAAAAAGGTCATAAATGTAAAAAAAGAAAATATAATTGATGTTAAAAGAGGCTTTTGGTATTTCTAATATATTAATTGATTTATTTATAGACTCTGACATTGCTATGAAGTACTTTTAAAAATACACGTGCATGTATACAATATTTTTTTTAAAAAAAATCTGCAGAAATTTTCACTCTATCATAGATTTTCTGTCTTTGTTTCTCTCTCTTTCCCCCTCCCTCCCTCTCTCTCTCTCTCTCTCTCTCTCTCTCTTTCTCTCTCTCTCTCTCAGAACCTTTCTGATAGAGAAAATGCTCCTTTGAATTCCATACATGTATATCATCATTGAACATTTACCATATCTTTTTTCTTTTGTTCTTTTTTTATTTAAGCATGATTTATTGCTTCACTGACTATTTTTTACTCTGAGAATATTTTGTTCTCTCCTTTTTTTCTTTACCAAAATGTGGTTAATTAAATTAACTAGGTTAATTAAATATGGCAAGGAATCTTTGATTAGTTACTGGAAACCAAACATGTGCTTTAAATACCAGCTGTTAGTAATATTGCATGCTAATTTTTTTTGGTCATGATAAAATTCCCCTGTGAATGAGCAACCCTGCCGACAGTGTGTTTGACTGGTTTTATTTTTGACTTATGTTAGTTGTTTCCTTTTGTGTTTCTGTTCTTTCTCTATTTTGGTTAACTTTGAAAAATGAAAGTGTACACATGAAAATGTAAGTATAAATCAAGAATCCATGGAAAGAAAATATGAATATTAAGATGATCATTCTAAGGATGTGTGTGTGAGACCAGTGAGACCATCACACCCCCCCCCCCTTCACCCCCACCCCTCCCCACACACACACACATCCACACACACATCCACACACACAACTACTTCTACCTATATAGGAAAGACAATTGATACTCAATTTATGAAAGTAAAGTAATCAATTTAGAGATATCACTTGTTTATTAAACCTCACTGTTTGAGAGCAACTCGTAATGCGATTTTAAAGAAGGTTTCATAAAACTGGATCACTACTTGTACAATGAATGCTAAATGTTCTTCTGGCAGAATAAAGACATGTATAGCTCTTTGTTCTGTGACCAACTAGTCTGTGCACTGAAAGTTAAATGACATCTGAAATGGATTGTGTTCATTTCTTTATTTTTGTGCAATTATAAAATACAGTATACTGTAAGTGTAACTGAAGAATATCCCCCAAGTTGTTCATGTTGTTGATTACAGAAATCAATTCTGAAAAGAAAATTTAGGAGCATGGTATACTATAGAGTATTGAAGAAGATCCAAAGACAAAATTGTAAAGTTGTTAAAATAAAATTTTTTTTATTGCATACAACTTGCATTTACTTGCCAATGGATAACTGGACAAAAGTGTAGATAAGGAAGAATACGGCATCATAAAGTTATATAAATTATGTCCTAATAATTTTCTTCAAATTTTTTTCAATTGCAGACAACTTGGATTAAATCCGGACAAACCGACCAATCAGAGCAAGAACCAGGTGGCAGCCGTCGTCCAGAACTACTCCACCCCCAAATCCAAATCGGACCACAGGGACTCCAACTTCCAGTGTAAGGTGTGTAACAAGACTTTCTCCAATGCCAGCAGTCTGACCACCCACCGCCGGATACACAGCGGGGAGAGACCCTACCGCTGCGAGACCTGCGGGAAATCATTTACACAGATTGGCACGCTCAGAACCCACGAACGAGTTCACACAGGTAAGGCAATGTGTACACTGAAAATACAGGTATAGGTTCACTATGGTAAGGCATTTTGTTTACTTACAAGCCAGTTCAGTTTCACACAGATAGGCATTCTCAGAACCCAAGAACAAGTTCACACAGATACAGCAATTTATTCAAAGAGAATACATGAATTGGCTCACATGGGTACAACATTTCGTTCACTTACAAGCCAAGTTCAGGTTCACACAGATTGGCATTCTCAGAACCCAAGAATGAGTTCACACAGGTATAATAATTTGTTGTGTGTCTGAGAACACAGGTACAGCTTATAAATAAGAACTCACAAAAAAAATCACACATATAGGACGATTTGTTCACTGAGAACACATGAATATTACTATTTAAGATTTTCTTTTAATTTAATGAATGAAAAAGGGCATGGCATCGGGGGGGGGGGGGGGGGGGGGACACTTCAAAACAACAAAGCAGGGATGGAAAAATGTATCCTTATTGGTGTGTTCTTGAAATGTTGATCATGTTGATACAAAGGACCACACAGAGTCTTGGTTTTACAACATCTGCTCTCTTTAAAAAAAGTCATATTTGATGATGAATATCTAGGGAGAAAAAAAAAATTGTGTCAGGCCACCTTTAAAAAAATGGTTTATTTACACTCATGTACTTTTTTTATCGATTCATTTATCAATTTCATTATATGTACATGTACCAATTAATTAAGAGGATAAAAAACAAACTGGGAAAGGACACACTAACATCCTCATTTGATAAAAATGAGTACAGGTATATATATTTATAGTAAGTACATGTAATTTATTTATTATAGTGACATGTGCATACTATGTACAATTGTGCCATATAAAACAAATTTTAATCAATTACTTGTACATTAATATTGGGCACCCGGGCCGGCCCATTGGGCCTATAAGTCACCTTTGGTTATATTTATATGCCAATGATGCAGAGAAAGAAATTTATTAGAGAAACTTTTATTGAATTTAAAGCATTGAAACATAGAGGTACTATAAATATATATAATTATCAAAAGAGTGGGCTAGACATATGAGTATTAAAATTTTCATGAAAAATGGGGAACATTAAGACATTGCTATGTTTGGCAATATTACCACATATCAAGCAAACTAACAATTTTTTAAATGTAGCCTCAAACGACTTTAAACTTGAAGCATGTACAATTATGGAGAGAAAGCATTAATGGAGGAAATTTTATTACACTCGAGAATTGAGACATTTCAATAATATGTATATTATTAATGAGAGAGAAACACTTATGAAAAATTTGAGACATTGAAATGTTTGGAGAATTGACCACCCCTTTATGCGTTTCAGGAGAGCGACCCTACATGTGTAAGCTATGCGGCCAGACCTTCGCCCAGAATGGCAGCTACCGCATGCACGAGCGACGCCACATGATGGAGATGCTCCACAAATGTCCGATCTGTCCTGTAAAGTTCTCACAGTGGGAGGACGCAAAGGCGCATCTCGCTACGCACCCAGAAATTGCAGGAGTTGCAGATTTCATGAAACACCTGCCTTCCATGTCATCCGCCGGGGAGACGGATGATGAAAATATGCCCCCCATGGATGGCTTCGCCCCGCAGATTGAACAGCTCCACCTGGATCAGTTTCCGCCTCCGGGGTTCCCCTTTCCTTCTCAGTTATCTCCTTTCTTCAATCTTTCGTCGTTACATTTTGGTGCTGCCCTCGGGGATTTACCGACCCCTGCCGGACTTTTTGCTGCCCAAGGACAGGTTTGTAATTGTCTTTATATATTATTTATTTATTTACATATTTTTTTTATTATTATTTTTTTTTTTTGAATTGTAAAATACTAAATATTTTGTTTTCTTTTATTATTATATCATTTTTCTAGACCTTGCATTGTAGGTTTGTATAACCAAAAATATTTATTGCCAATTACAGAAAACTATAATACATCATTTATTTTAAAGTGTTGAAAACAGAATATTATTCTTGTTATTTTATTATTGTATTAATTTTGAAGACCTTGTATTTTAGGCTTTTATAACCAAAAATATTTATTGCAAATTACAGAAAACTATGATACATGAATACATATGGAAACATGATAGTAATCTTGGATTATAATGAAGATGAATCATTTTATAGCTAGCCAGTTTTCATTCCTCATGTAGTCTTTATAGCTAAAGATGTCTATAATTTTATCATTTCACTGTTTTCTGGCTATTTTCTTTTCACAATCAGAATGTGAAAAATTAAGAGTGGAATTATAAGACATCAAGACTAATGGTCTTATTTAGCTCTTTAAGAAAAGGCTTCTTTAAATCTATTTTGTCCAATGACAGGAGAAAGGTCAGTTTAGGGTCAAGAGCACTTAATTTTAAGTGAAAGGTCAAATTTGTTCTTTGGCAGCCTGGTATTGATGAATTAGTTTCACAAATATTTATTGTATTCAGTTAATAAACCTAAGCTCGCTATGTCGAAATGCTCTGCAATACAACTAAGTATAAAAATATTGCAATTACTCATAATTATAATTACCGGTAAGGTAAAATAGAAAAAAAAGTCGGCCACAAGAAAACAACACGGTGCCACTGAGTGCAGCTAAAATAGGGGCATTTTGATTGCATGGTTTTAATGTCCATTTAAGTACAACACGGAAAAAAAACAAGGGAATTATTTTCATCACCTTTAATTCATTGGTATTCTAGAAGGGCCGTATAGTGTACTCTTAGACTAATTGACGTCGAATTTTAACACGAGGTGCATTGTAGTACTTACTAGAAGGAAATAGATGATGTGTGTAATTTTTTTTTATTGTTTTATTTTAGTGTTAATTTTTTTTTTATAGTTGATTAAAACAGAGGGCCTTAACTTACACACCCCTCGGTCCACTCCTCAGGAGGACCTGTATAGACAGTCCGCAGAGGTCACGACCTCTGTCGCTAACGGAGTCGTCCCTTCCCCTAATGTACGTATAGATTGGTTGTGTAGGGAACATCTCAAAGTTACATGTATGTGTACATTGACGAGGAAACATCTCAAAATTACATGTTCATTGAATAGAGAACATCTCAAAAATACATATATACGTGTATGTACATTGAGTAGGGAATATATAAAAATAACACGTACAAGTACATTGAGTAAAAATCATCTTAAAGTTATATGTTAATGTACTTAGAATAGGGAACTTCTCAAAATTACATGTTCATTGAATAGGAAACATCTCAAAATAACATGATTGTACACATATATTGGATAGAGAACATCTCAAAATTAAATGTAAAGGTACTTTGAATACAGAACATATTAAAATTACAGGTACATTTTAACAGTACAATTTAACAATATATCTTGATGGTACATTGCTGAAATTATGTTTTGAATCATGTCAAGAGCAGGATGATTTGACATAAAAAAGTAAATTGCAGGCAATGTTTTTATCAGTAGACAAAGAAGATCTGTACCATAACTTTCAAGCATTCCACATTGAAGACAAAGTATATGAATTATAGATATGTTTGACATATTTTAGGATAATGGGGACACAGCGGTCAGCACAACCACGGCGAGGGACAGGAAGTACAGCTCTGACTCGCACACCTCACGGTCACTGTCCACGCCCGACAACGGACTCGAAAATGGTAAATCACATCACCTCATAGTCACTGTTCATTCTGTGACAACGGGCTCCAAAAGTTTATCCAGCTCTTAGGGCCACAAAACAAAGACAAGCTCACTTTTGTTTCAAGTCTCATTTTTTACAAAGGAGTATGTAGTGGAAAATGAGACTGAGATCAAAAGTGAGCTCATGTTTTGTTTCCTTTGAGCCAGGCCCCGGGGCCATTAACATTAGATGAGCTCACTTTTGATCTCAGTCTCACTTTTCCACTATCTATTCCTTTTGTAAAAGTGTGACTGAGATCAAAAGTGAGCTCGTCTAACTTTTATGGTCCTGGGGCCTGGCCCAGGGGCCATAAAACTTAGACAAACTCATTTTGATCTCAGTCTCACTTTTCCACAAGGAATATATAGTGGAAAAGTGAGACTGAGATCAAAAGTGAGCTCGTCTAATGTTAATGGCCCCGGGGCCAGATGTCTTAATACATGTCAACAAGACACAATATCAGTCTAATGAATAAAGCAAGGTGCTAAAGACAGGGTTATATTCACACAATGTTATTTTTTGATAAATCACCATTATACTGGGATGTTATATTTTTGGGGAAATGCGGATTTGAAAGTCAATATTAATCATTATAGAGATCAGTGCAGACCTTAGACTGATTTGGTTTCCTCCTTTTTCTTCCTCTGAAAATCACATCCTTAATTAATTAATAACAAGTTTTCACCCTCTGTAAATTAAAGCTGAGTCAGACATGTTTATGGTTCTAAAGAGTAAGTTTGTGAATTGATCACTGGTGCAGTTTTTACCAGAAATAATAGAGACTTGATTTGTCTGTAAAACTAGACACAAACGGAACAGACACAAAGTTAGCTTACTTTTTGGTGCAATGAGTAAAAGATTTGATTTGCCCTTAACAATGACAGAATAAACACAACAGTATGCTTACATGTACTTTTTATTGCAATAATTCTCAAGATTTGACTTGTCCTCAACAAAAGACGCAAATAGAATGGACTAATGCTTACTTTTTGGTGAAAATTTTACAAGAAACGAATTTTTTAAGAGATTTGAGTGTCCCCAGCAATTTGAGTGTCTTCAACAATAGAACTCAAACAGAACTGATATAGAACAGTATGCTAACTTTTAGGTGCAATCAAAATACCTTAATTTTTCTGCATATACTGGTTAGTATGTTTACAAACTGAAAACTGGTGCAGATTTTTATAAGAAATGATAAAGAGATTTGATCTTGTTCTCAACAACAAGCACATTCAGAACGGACACAGAAAAGTATGCATACATTAATTTTTTATTGCAATCATTCAAGAGATTTGATTTCTCCATGATAGGCACAAACAGAACGGACACAGAGAAAGGGAACATGGAGACAGACTTCGTCCATCCGGATACAGAACAGGGCGCCAAGCCAAACTCGGAGGACTCGAGCGTGGTCAGCGACCACTCGGATAACAACAATTCGGAGGAAGTCCAGGGGATCAAGTGTACCAACCTCCACAGCCGGCTGTCCGGAAATTCCCGCAAACAGAAGTGTCCGATGCGGCGCTACAGTGGATCAGGTAAGATCCCGTAAATTTATGTGTTAGGTGAGAAACCTGATATATGTTTGCTAATAAGTGTGAGGTAAGGACCTGGAAGTTTGAATGAAGCATCATGGAGGTGTTGATAAATAGATTGTGAAAGAATAGAAAAAGAAGTTCTTGGCATTTTTTTTTCTTTTAGGTAAACATATTTTGCAGATTTATTCAGATGCCTTGACCAATAGTATTTGATAGAATAGAAGAACAAAATTGGCAATTTTCCATTTAATCATTTTTTTATGGATTTCCATATCTGCTTTAATCAATAGTATGTGATAGAAAAGAAAAAAAAATAGACATTTTTCCAGATAAAAAAATTCTTGGGCATTTTTCCAGCTGCTTCCTCCATGGTTGACCCAGATACGTCGACCCATGTGACACAGAGTCTCCTAAACGAATCAGACAGCATCTACTCGGGCGACCAGAGCATCGAGGAATTCCAGGACATCAACAGCATCACAGGAAAGCTCTACCGCTGCGAACACTGCCGAATCTTGTTCGAGGACTGCACGCTCTATCTCCTTCACAACGGGTTCCACTCCCACGATGCCGACCCGTTTAAGTGCGTTATATGTCGGCTGTCGTGTCGCGACAGGATCGAGTTCAACTGCCATCTTATCAGTCACATCAAGTAAATGAGGAAAGAAAGCCCTTTTTTTTAAAAGGTTTGTTGTCAAATGGGTTCGATTGTGTGTCAAGACCTGGGTTTTTTTTCACGTTGAATGATTCTGATTTTTTGTACAAATGAGAACAAACATCTGTCCAAATGATTTTTTTTTCGTACTATTTTTTTAAGGTGCCTATTTTTGAAAGTTATAAATGCTGTTGAAGATTTTTTTTTTAAAACTTCATGCACTTATAGATTGTGGGACATAATCCATGAAGTTTATTTCCAGGCCAGATGATAATTTGCGTTTTGGTCAGTATTTAGATCTGGACTTATATATGGTTTATTCTGTATTCTTGCAATGAATTGGAGATCTGAAAAGAGATCTGATATAACAGTTTTTTAAATAACTGTAAGGAGGAAACTCAAAACAATGAGTCAGCAATTTGTACTGGATATCTTCCACCACTTTATGTTTTTTGTTGATGAACAAATATGAACTGTATTATTTTAGATAGTAGTTTTTTTTCTTTTTGTTTTATTATTATTATTATTATATTTTTTGCAATATTCACGTAGTTTTAGTTCTGTTCCACTTTTTCATATATTCATTGTGTTAGACGTTATTTTTTTCCAGTGTTGGCTATTATTTTCTATTTATTATTTTGCCCGAGGATCAAAGTTGGGTTGTCATTTACAGTAACTTTATTTTACTTCTAAGAAAAGTAATTCTTTACACATAAGGTTAGTGCTATTCTTCTTCCAAGGTTGTATTTTAATGTAAACCAGGAAAACTACCATGCATAAAAAGTGCTATGAACAATTTATCCCCAAAACATGGCTTCAGGACAAACAATTTTATTTTTTTAATATTCAAATTTTTACCTACAACACATACTAGTTTATTGATATTGTTCAATTTAATGAGTTGCATACGTCCAAGTTTGTAAGTTGTATCTCAAATATATAATCCAAATTTTTTTGAATTAATAAGGTCCAATGAATTTTTAGCTTAGAATTTAAAAAAAAAAAAGCAGCTTTATTTTTTATTTAAAAAATGTGAAACAACCCTCATAGTGCTAAAAATAGATCTGAGAAATGTCTCTTAAGTTGTCATTGTTTCTTTTACGCAGGAAGACAACTTGACACAAAAATTCTGAACACTGGGATTCTGTTTTTGTTGTTTACATGTTTTTGTATTTCATTATTGTAGTACAATAGCCCATGTGGGTGTTTTTTCCTCTTGTTTAGTTTGCATGTATCGCAATTATTTCATTTAAGGTTTTTGTTGCTGTCCGTCTAATTTTCCTACAGCAGTTTTGCTGTAGTAACCACCACACCCCCTCCCCCCTAGTTATTTTAAAAACGAGCCTCATGGGAAAAATTTTCCCAAACAAATCGCTGTACAATGTATTTTATTCTTTACATCTGTGTATCTTTTTTTTTTCATATCAACATATCACTCTTGGCTATTTGTGAAGTTGAAAGTAAGATTTCAGGTTCTCTTTCTAGCAACCCTGGAAAAGCCATGTTTTGAAGCATTATTTAAAGCAAAACACTCTGTTTTTAAAAGCATTGACTAAGATCAGGATCAAAAATCATTCTTAAAAAGGAATGTGCTTTGTAGGTTTGACATGATACCAAATTGTGACTTTGATTTAAAAATAATTTGGAAAATTGACAGTTTAAATTTTATTCAGAACTATTCAGAATTTTTTCTGTATGCAATTTTTTTTTCACAATCTTGCCTGTTAGCTTTTCAAGTAGATATTCTGTATCAGAATCATATGTCTAAGTATTGAATGGCCAAGATATTAAAAAATTTACACCCCCCCCCGCCCCCCCCCCCCCAACTTCACACACCATTGTGCCATGTAAAGGAGACTGATCAGCCATGGGTGTCCATAATTAACATTGTAGATTACATATCATTTACATGTATTATACATTTCCTTCACAGGGGTCAGTTCTCTGTTTCTTTTTTTTTTGCACAGTTGTATATTTTAGTATGCATTTTTGACCCCCCTGTGAGAATGATCATTTTGAGTTCATTTTTTGCCGGTAGTGATGTTTTTATTTTTGGTTGTTGATGTTTTTCATTACCTCTGTGTCAGACCTTATTGATTGATATTCACGTAGTATTTCCAAGGGTACCAGTATTTTTATATGAAAGCTGTTGTCCAATCGATGCCTTCTCTGTCGAAAGGTCAAGGGCATTAGTTGTTGAATTTTTCCTGTACTATTCAGATATATCACAATTCTTCTATTTCTTCATTCTTAATGAAAAATTTTCCGTACAGTTGCTAATTTCTCATTCGAATCTAAGAAGGGGATTTCTGATTGAAGATAATTAAGGTCAATATGCACATTGAAGCATTAGTTACAGTTAGTTTGACATATATACCACACTCAAACCTTAAATACAGAGTTCTTCTTTCACTTTAATTTCTATCTTTTTAGAAACCTTCTGTTAGGTAAAACATTAAGATTTGTTTTTCTGGGGGCATCTTTTTTCTTTTAAATTTTAGCAGAGTTTTAGTACATTTTAAAGAAAGGCTTTAAAATCAGAAAAATGAACATATCTCATTGTATATTTTATTTTTCTTATCTTTTATTTTTTATTGAGCTGCCTTGCCAAACAAATATTATAAAGTATATTGAGATCCTTGTTTTTAAACTTATGATTTTTAATGCATGTATGATTTATAATGCATGTATATCAAGGACTTCCATTTGTGTCATATGACCTTCATAAAAGTTATTTTCAAAAAAATTAAGGTAAATAAAAAAACTGCTGAATTGACTTTTAAAAAGTTCAAACTAATGAAATCTTTGTTGTTGTATGCAATAATATTTAGCAATATCATTCTTCCATCTCTATTTTTAAACAAAAATGTTTGTTTGCTTTTCCAAAATGGCACAACTTAATATTTTTGTTTTAATCAACTCATTAATAAATCTGCAACATTTTACATTTCATTTATATGTCATGTTAGACTTTTTTTTCTTGTATAAAGTATCATTCTGTATTTTGCAGCAATATAGTTATCAATGTTTATCTTTTTTTCTTGTTAATAGTTGTTTTGTTTTCTATTAATAGAAAACTGGCCAGTTTTCTTATGAAAATTACAGCTTTTATTTCTAGAGACCAAATTTGTGGGACTGTTTTTGTTTTAGTGCTGTAGTTGTGATTTAAAAGAAAATGCACCAATTTTTCAAATAGCATTGCAATTTTAGGTTGTTTCATTTGAGGTTTTTTTTTAAAATGAAAATTCTTTTTCTGTTGTCTAACAGTTGAGTAACAGTAGCTATGACAATATTTTTTTCCAAAATGTGCATCAATCTGTTTTAAGTCTAAATATGTTAAAAAAAACTTTTACATAAAAAAACAGAGATGAGTCAAGCTATAAACACAGCTCGATCTCCTCTGAATATCCCCCAATAAAGTTATACAACATACATGAGATTCAAAAACTGGTTGTACATAGTATACCTGAACATTACACAAACAAACGTATCTCATTGGTCCAACTAGTAATAGTTCTCTGATTTTAGGGGGGGGGGGGGGGGTGTTCGATAATTTGCCTATGCAGTCATCGTTTACATCACCAATTGATATTTTTGGGCAGTGAAAAATCAATTTTATTCATTTAGATCATTGATTTAATTCCACATCATAACCTGTTCAAATTTTTCAGGCTCTTCTTTGTTTGGAGGTAAAAAACCTCTATAAAATGACCATGGCTCTATCTTGTCAAAGTTTGTTCGTATTTTTTTGTTCAACAACTACAGCACATGAAACTGAAAACATGTACGTTTTGTTAGAATTTAGTACATATCAGCTATAATTAATAGTGATAGTTTGTTAGTTAGTTGGGACCATTCAAATGATTATATTTCTTACTATGGTGAATATTTTTTGCTGCTTCCAATTTGTGAGGAAACAAGATCATTTGTAGATTATTTTTCTATGATATTTTTTTTAGAAAACAGTTGGTACCTTTAGTTTTGTCACAACTTTTGTTTTCCATACCTCGTAAATTCACTGACCACTTTCTAATACACTTGTCAGCAACTTTTACCTTTTTTATTGGTTACGGAATGAAATTCCGTACCCCTTGTTCAGATGCACAGTCTGTGGTAACTTTTTACGTTTTATTGACCACTGAAACTATGGACACAATTATGACCAAAGCCAAATATGAAAGTTTTAAGAGATCCCCGCCCCCCATTTTTCCTTTTTCTTCCACACACTTACTAGACACAAGGTTTTCTTTTTATTTCACTGATGTCAAAACCTCTGTGATCAAGCAATTTTTGCCAAATATTTCTATATTTCTCTCGCGTTGTTTTTCTTTTGTAACACTTGGAAGTGATCTGTCTGGGATTTTTTTTAAATGTGTATTGAATGAATGTTTTAATAATAACTGACTAAACTGCTGATAGTGTAAATGCAGAGCTTCCAGCTTTGCTTAACCGTGGATAATTGTATTATCGTACCTTTCTTTTTTTCACCCTCCCCAACCCCCTTTCGTTATGTCTTTGTGTAGATTTACAGGGTAACTTTGGGAAACTTTGTTGTAATTTTGCTTTTTGTTATTCTCTTGTTTCATCAAGTCGGAGGGGTTTTCACAAGAAAACACTGTCCAACATTTTCTTATCTTCCTGAAATGTTTAATTAGTCTACATTTTTTTTAAATTCAGTTGTTTTTTATTTGGGTTATAAGTTAATACAGTAAGGCAAATCTGCTGATTATGAAACAAAGTTGCAAATTGCTCGAGATATTCTTCCTACACAAATGTTATTTCTGTTGCTTTTGATATACTTAAGTTGTGAAATGAATGTTGCCAGAAAGTTGGATTTTGTAGGATTGAACACAGTGTGATAAAACCCCTCAACAAAATCTTTTAACATTAACATATGATTTACTGAACTTTGTGATGAAAACACTTTGGTGCATCCATAGAATGTATGCAATAATTTTTATTTTCTCTTGTATTAGATGTTGCAGTTTTAGATACTATAATTATCTATATTACCAAAAAATACATACATATGTAATCACCCCCTCAATGTATAGATATATTTTTGTCTTACATACCTTGTTATGTATATACACACATTTATCGTTCATAATATTCTACATGCTTGCCTCCTAAAATATTCTGTTGTTTGGATTCAAACAAGCCATCTGTAAAACCGAATGTCAAGGTACTAAAACTTTTTATAGGTGAAATGTTATAATGTTTTTTTTATTCAAATGTTATTTTGATTCACGTTTGCTGTAAGATTTTTCTTAAGTATTTTGTTAACCGTTTTCATCATATTTCTTTTAAAAACAAAATCTGAGCAAAAAAAATTTCATCTGGATATCCTATTGTTAATATCCTTATTACTCAAAAAAGATAACTTATTTTTTAACATCGTATTTAATTTTTAATACCATATTTATTCTAAAAACTGTACAAGTTTTTTTTACCCTGACATTTGGTTTTCATACTTAAAACAATGTAATGCATTTATGTTAATAGAATCTGTTTTAAATAACTTTAAAATATTTTGTAATTTTTAGATTATCATTGATTATTTTCTGCCCAAACTCGGCAAATTGTTATTTAAAATGAAAATATCAGCGCCATTTTGAATTACAAATTTCATTTGATACACCAGGTTTATTTCTGTTTACACTCTTGAATCAAAGACGGCATTTATTTTTATTTTGTATTTCTGATTTTTTGATAGTTTTTACAGTTATTTGTTTACTTTTCATTTCTACAAAGATGGTCAAGTTCTCCAAGGGGAGACAACGCATATAAAGAAAAAGCAATTTTTAAGATGAATTTTATGGCTAGGCCTTGTATTATACGTCAACAAATGTAACTTTGATCATTCCTGTATTTTGCTTCTTACTTCAGAATCCCAAATTTTATTGCCAGTTTTAGGAAGAGCCATTTGACATACGAATTCTCAAATTGTTTGTGAAGTCAATCTCATGAAATCAATGAAATAACTAGTTTTATGAAATCATGAAATATATAATCAATTCAAAATTCAGTGAAAAGATCTAGTGAAATCATGAAGGGAAATAATCATTCTCCAAGAATGATGCAAGATACCTTTCATTAAAGCCAAAGTCCAGGAATGACAAATGTTATTTAAAGTGATTTTCATTAAAAAAGCCAAAATCTACCATTGCTGTCTCGGCAAGACCAATGGGAATTCTCTGTCATGTAGATGTTTTATTTTTTCACGAGGTACTATCATTGACTTAAACATTTAGCACACCTAGATCTGTATGATACTATTTTTAGACTTTGTTGGCCATGTATACATGACTTTGTTGTAATGGTATTATTATTAGTAGATGTGTTGTGAAATGCTTTTTCTTTCTTGGTGCTAAATATATATATATTGATGTTTTATGCTTCATTGTTAGAATCGTACTTAAAAGTACATCATTAAAGTTAGATCTGATTAAATTAATATCTGGTATTGTTGTTTGTATTAACCCAAGCCTGTGTGTAATACTGGCCCTTTTCATTAAGGAGGCTGGGCTGCGTTTTACAAAAGAACTCACGACTTACGACTAAATTAATGAATGCTTATCAATTATAAACTAATCAATGGTTTTATCTATTGACCGTTAAATATAACTGTAGATATCAAAATAGTTGTAAATGAATGGTTTTATATAAATTTTGTTAGTTAAAGATCATTCAATGAGACAAATATTTACGACTTTGTCGTAAGTTATTTTGTAATACGCAGCCCTAGATGGTCAAGAAACTATAATTATCAGATCAGCTTTGGAATTTTAAATATGCTTAAAGTAAGCAGAAAATCCAAATATTCTAACATCAAAATTTGAATAATTTCCTATATCTTTATACAGCGCTCTTAATTGCAGTCGAAAAATGGCCTTGACCATCCAGCGCTCTTATAAATATATTGGTATGCTTGAAACTTAAATTTTATACTCCGTGTTTACTAAGAGGATAAGGCATAATTCATAGACAGGTTGCCGTTTGTTCCACAAAATCTTCAGGATTTCATGCAGTTTGCCATTGTAAATTTGAATTTACTTTGTGAGATCAAGTAGAAAATTAACAATAGAACAAAGTAACTTGTTTATTGTAAATTTTGCATTCTCGCCCATCCGATGAATTCATAATTTACAATATAAAGATATGCCAACCCCCTTTTTGGTGCTGAAGAGAAGGGATTGTTTGTTAAGTAAGAGCGATAAAAAAGAACAGCAAATAAACAAAAACATTTATTGCACCTCTGAATACCCATCTTCACCATCTAAACAAACACAACTGAAATAGCAAAAAATAAAACATAAATCTCAAGGAAAAGCCAATATATATAGACATTTATTTGCAAAACGATGTCAATTAACTTAAAAACTGTACGTACCCGTTAAGGCATCTGTATGGTGGCGGTGGACCCGGATGTTGTCCACGTGACTACTCCGCCATTATTTTGTATCGCTCCGCTCTGAAGTCCTCTCAAACACATGGGGTCAGACTGAAAGGAACAATAATAAGGTAAATTTCTTTGAAACAGGCTCATACGTGCTGATATACTGTAAATCAACTTTTATTTGCGACATATAATTTTCGCGACATTCGCCAGCCGATATAGATTTCGAAATACGCAAGAGAGATTGGTTATATTCGCAGCGACAAGGTTCTTTTGTTGAATGTGCGAGACATCTGAGGAGTAATGATTGATTGAACTACGCA
This sequence comes from Magallana hongkongensis, assembly GCA_016163765.1. Taxonomy (NCBI): domain Eukaryota; kingdom Metazoa; phylum Mollusca; class Bivalvia; order Ostreida; family Ostreidae; genus Magallana; species Magallana hongkongensis. Next base: position 65,834,559 of record WFKH01011926.1, read on the forward strand.
TGCGACACAAAAAAAATTGGTTTAATGTTATAAAATAATTTTGGAAACATGCTGGAATTATATATCATTAATAAGAATATAATAAGGATAGAGTTAAAAATAGCCAGGCACCATAAAGTCTTATTCGATTTTTATTATTAGCTATGGTGACCCCGTCAGACTGTTTTGCCTTGCAATATAAATGTACTACATGCCGATATTGTGTGCATATTAATATCGTTTTAGATTCTTCTTCTCTAAATAATCATCACTAATTATATATAGCTAGATCTAGTATGCCAATATTGTGTCCTTTTCATGTCATGATTTTAGAATTCTATTGTTAAATACATGTATTTAATCATTACTTAAACAAAATATTGAAGAACTGGGGTGTTGATCATTGAGAAGGAACTATGCGCTGATCTAGAGGGGGTGTGGGGTCTGACTCCTCTCCCCAGAAAATTCAAATTTCTGAAATTAAGATAGTAAAGCTATCGAAAACAGGCCTCGGACCCCCTTTTTCCCTGTGGGAAAATTTTCTGGATTTACGCATGGGAACGTGTCTCACCGCTGGAAATGACGTGGCTCCGTCCGCCACCATTTGCTGACACCCAGCCGGGCATTGTGCTCTGAAATGTAAGAACAAAATATTGCAAACCGATGCTGTTTCGGGTTGTAATTTTTTTTTGATTGATTTGAAGTCATTAGTAATTTTCACGGTTTCTTTAGCACTACACATGCAATTGTGCCTCACGTGACTTTTTTAAAGTGAAAATTCAAGTGAAATACCAGTATTTGCGTGATTTCTACACGTAAAATTCAAGCATGGTGGATATTGTCCAAAATTCAATTGATAGAAAATCGTGACAATAAGAATTTAAAAAGTCACGCAAAATCCACTTTTCTTTAGTTTGAATTTCAGAGGAGATAAAGTGAACGTGAATATTTCATATGAAACTTGATTGCATGAATGCTTTCCATTTCTTTCACACGAAATTCACGGGATGCTCAGTTGGCTATGATGTGATCTTGTACATCATCTGAAAGTGAGTGAAATACATCTAATGATAAAGGGCACAAATAGACAGAGTATTACATTGAATAATTGCTTACCCACAGAGTTTGCCGGGACATGGTGTGAACGGAGCATCGCATGTTGTTGTTCCCTTGTCCTCGTATACTTAGAATGTAATGCAATGTCGTAGTGAGTGATATGTACATTAAAACTTTTCAAAGAGGCATTAAAATTTTTCATTGCAGAATATCGTTGACATTTTTAGAGACAGTCATCACTGCCATTGTCAAATTTGTTTGTTTGATATAGATTTTTTGAAGATAAACCAACATGAGCCAGGGGAATAGTGCAGATACATGGTCGGTCTAAACAAAATTACATGTACATAATTTATTTTCCGTCTTAAAAAAATCAAAATCAAGCTAAAATGACCCAGGGTAAAAGTGCAAAGAAAAATTCCTCAGTTCTTCTGAAGTACTTGTAAATAATTAATTGATTTCCACAAAGCAGTATTTACCAAAGGCTGTAGCGTTGTCTGAGCCGTACATATTGGTGGCCACACACATGTACCGTCCATAGTCCACCGGCCGCTGGACCGATAGAACTAAGAGTGTGTTGTCAGGCAAGACCACGTGGGTGGGGTCAGGTGACACGGGGGTACCGTCGTGGTACCACTGGACGTTAAGTGGCGCCTCGCCAGACGCCTTGCAGTCAATGGCGAAATTAGTGGAGGTAGGTTCTATAGGGACCAGGTGGGAGCCTGCAATCTCTACCTTACCCGGTCCTGAAATAGACCCAACAGTTTAAGGCGAAATGAGACACACTAATAGTCAACGACAATGAGAAGGTCAGAACAGGTGCTCTTTGAGATAATGTAAACCAAGCTTTATTCGCGTGCGAGAATATTTGGAGGTTCGCGATAACTGTTGTTGCGAATATTTCTCGTCTATACAAATACATATTTTTATATTGTTTTGAAAGATTTTAAACACAGAATACAGTTTGCGAAAATTTGTCGCCGCAAGCCATTTTATCCCTTTTTAATTGCAAATTCAAATCTTTGCGAATAAAAGCTGGTTTCCTTTATACGTGATGACGTGAATCAAAGAAGCTTGCAATAAACGTAATTAGTGGGACACCGTGAGGTACAATGAGATTGTCATGACAGGTGTTCTTTGAGATGTATGTTATTGGAGTTACCATGTACAACCAAGGTGAGATGAAATATGATAAACTGAACAACAATGGTCAGTTATAAATGTAACAGGTGCTCTTTGAGATGTAGGTTATATGAGTTACCATGTACCACCAGGGTGACGACAGAGCTGGCCGTTCCGTACGAGTTGGAAGCCTTACAGATGTAGGCCCCGGCGTCCCCTGTCTGGACGTTCAGGAGAATCAGGTCGCCATTCTTATCTTCGTAAGCGTTGTTTACGTTTGGCTTTGAAAGAAAAAAAATGACATGGTTAAAAGTCAACAAAACAGAAATAATCTTGTTCGTATATACTGATCAAAGTGAACAAATTGGCAGAAAACCTATTTCTTTTCAGTACTCGAAAACTGGTCTTAACATGCAAATTATAAGAAATAAAAATAAAACTGATCACAAGTCAATAAAATGGCAGAAAAAACTTCGTTCCAATTTCTTTACAATATTCACAACTCGATTTTTACATATACAAATGATATGAAAAAACCTTAATGATTTAAAGTACGAAGAAAAAAACCGACAGAAGACAATTTCTCTTCAGTATTGCAAATTGGTCTATACAAATACATTTCAAATGATTAAATACTATTAATACTGAACAGGTGCGCGTTGTTCTAAATATACTTACTGGTGCTATCCAGGAGGTGGTAGGCTTGGGATCACCCTCTACGTCACAATGGAGTTTGATGTCATGACCGACCAGGGCGGTAACAGGTCCTTGCTGTAACACTGAAGGCGGGCCTGAAAAAGATGACGTTACGAGCGTGTCGATTAATAAAACTTTGATTACATTTGTTATTACTGCAGTTTCGATAGAAATACATACACAAAAATGTACGTTTTTTCCTTAGATTTGGAACGGACGTTACCGATAAATTATAGGGAAAATACATAAATTACTATGAGATAAACAATTTGTTATAACATTGAGTTTTCAAATACAAGGGTCATCAACATTGTTTTCAAGGTTATTATAAAGACCGATTCTTACATTCATTTGTGAACAGAAAGTACGAATATCTGATACACTGCTAGGAATAAACGAGCAAGGAGAAGGAGGGGAAGAAGGAGGAAGATACAAAGCTACAGAAACAGAAAGAAAGAGAAAGACAGAGAGAGAAAGTTAGAGATAGAGAGAAAGGAAGACAGACATTTATTCAGAGTGACTGACCCTCGGTCACCAGGTAGGCGTGTTGTGACATAGTCTCTATCCCGTTGTTTGCCTCGCATACATACTCCCCTTTGTCCGAGATCCCAACGGACGGCAGTTGTAGCTGTGATCCCTCGGGAATACTAATAATCCCGTTCGTAATTTGAGTTTTCGCGCCATTTTTCTCAACATGATACCACGTGACTGAAGGTTTTGGGTCGCCATCAAATTTGCACTCGAAAATGACATTCTGACCGATGAGCAAAGAATGGTTGGCAATGTGGTCGACTATTTTAATGTGCTCTGTAAAGAGAACAGTTCATAACATTGAAGAAAATGAAAAATAGAGATTAAACTTATCACGGGATCAAACACTTGCTCCTACTTCGTTTCGATGGCGATTGATGGTCTAGGTTCCAAAATACCATGTTATCAAACATAGACTTAAGTAAAATGTTCGATCTCAGAGTAGGTCATAAAACTATTGCATGTTAATTTATAAGTCACGAATTCATCATAACCAATCGTTTGATTAAACAAAATGATAATTTAATATTCATCAATACTCGAAAATTAAAGTTCATGATCTTCCTGTTCACTTGCATAAAATGGGCTTTAATGATTAACTTCTTTTTAATTACAAAAATCTCGATAAAAATAACATTTTTAAAAGCAAGCAATTTTAGAATCGAATACGGGCCATAATTTGAAGAAAAAAAAATTCTTCTATTGTTCACTTGACACTCACATCAAATATCTATTTAAGAGATGTCTGTCGTACTAGAGGGTCAATGTACCTTAAAGTGATGCTTTTCAATAACAATATTAACATCATTACATAACTTACGGTAGACATTGAGCTGCACTGTTTTAGACACTTCTCCCAGAGCACTGGACGCGGTACACGTGTAGGTGCCGTAGTCTTTGTAGGGGTCAAGGTTCACGAGATTGAGAGTGTCCTGATTGCTCAAGGTCATTATTGTCCTTGACCCATTTCTAGAGGTCATCGTCCATTCCACGGTTGGCTTTGGGTGACCATGGGCGTCACAATGCAGTGATACTGACGTACCCTCCAGGGCATTGACGACTTGAGATGTTTGATTGAAATAAGGCCTTTCTGAAAAAAAAATCGTAGATGCTTGAAGCTGTACAATATAGTCTTTTTTCTTTGTTATTTTTTCACTCTCTACTTTCCCATCTTCCTCTCTGCCATCTCTTCCCTTACACCATCTCTCTCCCTCTGTCCTTCTCTCTCTCTCTCTCTCTCTCTCTCTCTCTCTCTCTCTCTCTCTCTCACCTAAACTGTCACAGCAGGTAGACGTTTGGAGTGCTGGTTGTACAACCAACGCCTCGCCTTTGAGTCCCGGCTCACCCTTCTCCCCCTGAACTCCCGGAGGGCCCGGAAGACCAGAACTTCCTGTCTCTCCTTTGTCTCCCTGAAAAGATTTTAAGTAATCCTTAACGTCTAAACGATCTTAAAAATATGTTGGAATAGAAAGATTTGTGACTGATTCTGTTTTTCACATAACGCAGCAAACGCTTCAAACATACTGTCTAGCATTCTGGTTTTATATTTTGCGAAAACTTTGGGAAGGGTCTGTTACGTCTGAAAATCTGACGAGTTTTCTTCGGAAACAAAACGGTGAAACAAAAAAAATGATAGATAGATAGATAGATAGATAGATAGATAGATAGATAGATAGAT
>WFKH01011926.1:65840816-65860502 GCA_016163765.1 Magallana hongkongensis
TCCTTTTGAAATTTGTACAGGTAGAAAGTGAAACAATTTACAACATCTTTTAAATTCTATATAACAAACATATATTTTAGGCTAGAGAGCAATCAAATATGTATATGTATTGATATGAACTATACAAGTTTACTGAAACCAATTAAAAATATAGAGATGTTTCAAACTAATGGTCTCAAGCTAAACACAGAGTTACTTGATTACTTCAGTATATTATATTTTAAGGTACATTTTTTTTTTAAATGACTTAAACGGCAAACATAATCCATACCTGGCAGACATATTGTACTATTTTGTCCACAGTACTTGTTAAAAATGGCCAGCTGAAAAGAAAATAAATCCATTACTTTGACGATAATATGCATATAAAAATTATTTTAATACACATTATTAGACTAAACGTTATTTATTTCTTTATTTGCATTGACTACTATACCCTATACCTCGGAGTTAGCAAGCTGTTCAAATATTTGCGCCATTTCGTTCCCGGATGTTCCCGATTGGCGGAGTTTTCGCGCCCTTTCGGTGTTGTCTGCTTTTAAGAAATCGGCGACCTGGCTCAGGATACTACGAATGAGTTCACTCTTACTCTCTTTTGTCTTGAAAAAAAAGAGACATACTAAGGCAAAATTAATGTTTGGGGTATACAAACAAGGAAATGGCGAGACCAAATTTTACTATTTAAATTTCATAGAAAATACAACTTTTCCCTCGTCAAATTCTTATTCAAAAACATGTTCAAGTATATGAACATATAAATAGAACTTTAAATGATACTGTAAACCGCGAATTATAAATGCTTCATTTCATAACGAATCTCCGACGAATAGTTTCCGCATGCAAACACTCATTCGATTCATTCCCCAATATGCACAAAACTGACGCGAATTGCGAATATATCCACGAGTAAAAGTTTGCTCGCGAATTTCATGGATATTTATCATACGCGAATACTACAAGATTTACAGTAACTGAGAAATGTATTTTTTTGAAATTGCTCACTTGATGAATAAATGTTCACTAACCTCTGCTGCTCTTTTTTCTCGATCTCCTTCGATGCCGCTAGTGACATATTCGAAATGTGTTCGTCCATTTTGCTGTCCATTTTGCTGTTGAATATAGATAGAAACAAGTTGTTAACAACAAATAAGTTATTGCAAATAAAGACAAAACAAACATCCATTTAAGAATACAAAACGCACAACCGGGGGCACGATGTAGATAGTAACCACCATGTTTAGTTGTACATGTAGTTGCAAATGTTAGGATAAAAATACAAACGTGGAAGCCTAATGTATACTGGGGTTTTTTTTTCAAACCCCGCTTGCGCCAAAAAAGTACGCAATTTGCGTATTGACACTGGATGTAAATATAGTCAAAAAAGGTACACATGTACTGTAGATGATATCTTGCTAAACGTATTAAGATCATTAACATAAGGATTTCTCCCAAACAAAAATATTTATCTATATATTCGAGTATTAATAATCATAAATCCTGTCTATATTGCATAATGGAATATAGTATACATACAAAAATTAAAAAAAAAAGTGAGACGCCGACTACTAAAATCCCGACCCTTTTGAACCAAAACATCGTTGTATATACGTGTATGTTAGAATGGTGCGAGACTGGTTACATATCTGATCCTTTTTTGACTTTGAACCAAAAACAATAGTATTTTTAATTGTAAGATGAGCCTGAAAATTATTGGTTTCATATCCGAGCAGAACACAACCCTTTGTGAACAGAAAACACCGCTGCATACGTGCAAAACGAATTGGAGCGATATCAGTTATTCATATCCGACCCTTCTGAACCAAAACATAATCCATTTTACATGTATAGGTAAATAATGAGATAATATATTTCCAATTTTGGGCCCAGAGGGCATACAAGTTTACAATTCACTAGGGAGAAATTCCTAAATGAGAGATTATAGATACAAAATAGCCCATACACATAGGTATATGTATAGACCTATGTAAGACGAATTGGTGCGATACTGATCACATAGTTCATGTATACTTGTACCTAGACCAACAAACAGACTGCATACCTCACCTCTAACTGACGAATCCGTAACTCGTGGTACACAGACACACTAACAAAGGCACACAGATGGAGGATCCCCCCGCACACCACTAGCCCCAGGGACACCGTCTGTGCCGTCCCGCCGCCGCCATTGGTCCGCATGGTTCCTGACATGCGATAAATACCACTCACTCACAGCTCTCTCACAAGTCGTCGATCCCTCGCCCCCTCGTGTCAAGGTGTCTTATCTGTTCTGGCGACCTTTTTCTATGGAGAAAGTGTCTCTACATACAGTGGGTTCCAAATCTTTGCGTGTGATACTCATAATGTCTTACTTAAAACGATTGGCCGACGCAAATATACAAATACATATCCTAGTACATGTACCTTTTGTTTTAATTTGGATATCGGTGACGTATATATTATAAATAACGTCAAACCTGATCACAGCGTATGAACAACATGTTAAAAAACTACAAATATTCAGAATATGAAAGAGATTGGAAAGCAATTTGTGATTTACTGTAAGTAGCATATATACTAGCTATTATGCTACCTAGGAACCTAATATCCATTACAATTATAATTATAAGTAAAATATACATAGCTGTTTTATGTTTGATATACATGATGTGTTTGCCTGTCTGTATTTTTCTCTCTTTTTTTCTCTCTATCACTTGTATATAACTCTTTTGCAAAATATTATGCTATATATTTAAAAAAAAAAATAGTTCATGTATGTTCAACTCCGGGGAATCAATACCTACAAGCCAGTGTTCTAGATCTAATCATTTTGATATGCATGAATGTATATGATATAAAATGCAATATCGTGCATTTATTTTTGCATTTTAAATTATTTTATCAACTCCGAGAAAAATATGTGTGTTCATGTACCTGTAAAGACAAAGCAATTTGCAATAAAACACTACATTTTGTGTTTTTGTTCTGTTTTGTTTCTTGTAGTTCTTTTTGTTTGTTTTGTTGTTTGTTTTTGTTTGTTTGTTTGTTTGGTTTGTTTGTTTGTTTTTTATTTGTTTTTTGGACGAAATACATGTGGTAGTTTATGGCTAAAAAAAATTAATTAATAATGTAATTCTTTAGGCTGATCTAATGGTTTGAAATTTGTTTCACCAATCAGCCATCTCAAAGATATTTTTAGTAAAATTCAAACAAGATGATTGAATACAAGTTTTTACATTATCATAACCATTACATAGACTTATCAAATCAGCATCAAAGTTACTTTCCATATATGAAGACCAACTATTTTCTTAAAAAGGAGTCATATTATAAATTTTGAATTTACTGGGTGGGTGTAAATACAAAATTTACAACATATTGTAAATTTTGTATTTACGCCAACCCAGTATAGTCAAAATTTACAATACGACAAATAAAAGGTAAGGGATACGTACATAATGTGACATACTTCCTTCCGAAATAAACAGGTAAAATTATCGTACTGTTTTGTCAAAAATTTGTTATTTCTTTCACATTATGTATGCCAAACAGGGTAGTGCCATAGGTTAAAGGGCCAGGCATGCAGCATCAGATTTACCTATCTAATCAAAATTAGACTTGAATGTATAACCGCTCCTCTAGATACGCTATGGAGCGGTTTTACAAGTCTAACAATTAGATTGCTTATTTGCAAGTCATTAGTTCAAAACCCACTGTGACTTTTACAAGGGAATTTTTAAAATGCATTAAATGGTAAAATATTGTACAATTTTAAAACAATGATTATATTTTTATCACAGTGTACTTTCATTTAAAAAAAGACAACACAACTCGTATCTAAGATTAAAACATTTATTTTGTATAAAGAAATGCATTTTTGGAATAAATTCCAACTGTTATCAAATTCAAAGTACATGAAGCAATATTTTTGTCATTCTTTTTGAAGAACATTTTAGTTTAAATTTTCGGCACGGTTTCAGACTAAAAATAAAGTTGGCAAAATAAAATAGCAGTTACGTCGCCAAAGTGTTTGACACTGGCTTGCTCACAGGTTTTCAGTCAAACATTCAAACATGCCTCCATTTATTCTCAAAAAAAAAGGAATGAAGTATTTCGATTATTTTCTCAATTGTATGCTATCCTTTTAAAAAACAATACCATTTTAATATTAATCATTAAAATTATATACGATTTCAAAAAGTTAAACATTGCAAAAAAAAAAAAAGCCTCATTGGTTGGTATTTTATAAAATTGCGTATTTTTAGATATATCAAAGACTGTTCTGGAAAAAAACACCACAACCTTAAATATATCATGACCTTTACGGGCTTTCTCAACAATCCGATACCAACTAAATTGCTCGAATACTTCTATTGCTAAAGAGGTATCAAAGTTAATTCTTCGACATGTTTCTTTTGCAAAGAGAGAAATTTGTGTCATTTTCACAAAAAGGCCCCGTTTTGAACACTTTAAAATCAATGAATAAATGAATGAATGAACTGAACTATTAATTGCTTAAATATTAAATATACAAAAACAAGATGGAAAAAAAATAATCATAATGCCTGTTGTTGACAATCAAATACATGAATTGTAAGAAAACAAATAAGGGATGAAGATAGTAGTGGTAAACTAAAGAAAGAAACAACTCTAAAATCTAATCTATGGACATCAAAAAATACAAAAAACATGAACAGAAAAAAAAATGCAATCAAATAAAAATACATAAATATGAGCATTTCAAAGGGGTAAGTTCTTATGGTAGAACAGCTTGCTACAAAACTAAATTACAGGCCAATTGTAAATGAGACAGCAGTTATTCCAATGGCAAAACTCAGGGTTCAAAGGTCGCATCTTATTGTTAGCTTTGGTTTCCAGATTTATGCGAATGAATATTCAAAAATAGAGCTAGAACTTTTGATTGGAGAGGTACAACCTCCGTGTTAGGAAAATGCCTGTTTTGGGAGTCAAAATTCAAAATTCGAATTAAAAAAAAAACCCATCCATAAGTAATAAAATTGCAAATAGTAATTGATGCAGAATTTCAGATAAAGTGAAAAAATGAATCTTTTCAGCCTTATAAATGCTATAGACAAATGTGTTATTCCTTTTAATGAAAATATGGGAAGAAATTCAAGTTTTGACATTTACTTCTATAAACATGCTTATCATTATCTTTCGCATACAACACAATTCTTTTAGGCTCACTGAGATCATAAAAAACAGTTCTATCTACAATATGAATATTTTAAATAGAAATCGGCTTTCAAACAAAAAATGTTTAAAATTCTAAAAAGAAAATACTAAATACACAAAAATATGTATAAAAACATTACTGAGCAGTTGCTGGAATGCTAAATATAAACACAAAATCATGGTGCTCATCGGATGAAGGAAAATGATGATGTAACAAAACTTCTGATTGGATGATGATGTAACAGATTTTCTGATTGGACGAATATTTTGTACTACCCTCTGATTAAAAAATCAGTGACTTTGTAGAATTTAAATTCTGAGATCATTTTGTATTTTACAATGAAAATTATTCAACATACAATATGTACAAAGGGAAACAAAAATCACATATGATTCATAGGTAAGTGTACTAATTCTTACAGAAACCAATACCTGGGCGTTAAAAACGTGTTGGTAAGGGACAATGCTTGATACAAAGAAAATCAGACAATCGCATTCATAGCATAATAAATGCAAAACGGGACAATTTATTCCCAGTATACAATCTTTCATGTGTTGATTGTACACAATGACATTTACACATGCAAGCAATTGCAAACACATTCACACATGCAACTATTTTACACACCAAAAAAATCAAGCAAAGTTTATGAACAGACACAATTTTAAAATGGTCGATATAGAATTGGTAAAGGATCAAGTCATCCCAATAAATACAATATGGACACAATGTAATTAATTGCAGACAACTTGGCAGGACTCAATTTGACCTGAGACAGTATACACACACTGGACTCCATGAATCTACAATAGCTAAGTTGGAATAATAAGTACTTACATCTACTCATTGGCTACCCCCCCACCCCTACATCCTACTTCTAGAAATACCTCGGAGCGAAGTTGTCCCATCTAATTGTCTTGTGTATCAGTCAAACATTTATTTAAGAGATAAATAAAAAGAAAAATTAAGAATTGTATACTTTCAACATTACTCTAAGATCAAACAAAGCATATTGCAGGAAAACTTCAAAGGATTATTATGGAATTACTTCAGTTGCATTGCAAATTCTCAATATCTGGAAGCTATAGGTTAATAGTTTGGACTGTTGTGTATTATCTATGGCACAGTATACAGTCTGACTAGTCTGAATTTCATTAAACAAATTCACAAATCCCTCATTTCGTGTCCAGTCTTTCAACTTATATTACAATATGTTCAATTAACTATACACATCTTGCATTTCAAAAATGAAACTTTAATATGACCGTGTCATTCAAAAATCAGGTCACTTATCTGAAAGTGAAAGTAGCAGCAAAAACTAATCTAAACACATGACAAAAGGACTTTCGTATTCTGCATGTTGTTATCTTGCTGCGTTATTTCATATAAAAGAGGATTTTCGCCATCTTATGGCAATATAAACACATACTGGAATGTAAAGGCGAAAATATTCTCCACAATTATGGCACACAAAAATATCTAAAAGAAAAAAGAAATATATTATTGCTATAGTTCTTGCTAAGAAAAATATCCTTGCACATGTAATTGTTGTAAAAGAAAAAAAATCCTGAGTTCCAGAACGATTCTCACTCTGGGTGAATGACTCTTAAAAATGGGGATGAGTTTTTTTGAATGGAATGGAAATATGATTCACAACTACATTTCACACACCATGGAAGCTTTATAGATGGTTTTTGAACACAGGTCCTTGTGAACATCAATATGCATAATCGTACATTGAGCAATTGAATGGTTTGATTTAAGCAAGACAGTGCTAAATTCTATCATTTGAACACAGAAATTGAACATTTTTTTATTCTTTTGGACAAAAATTGGATGTTTTGGCTTTCAAAAATAAATCCTCATTGCAGCTTTTAAAGGACTATAAAATGTAAAATACAAAAAAGTTCGTGAAAACATCATAAACACGTCAACATCAAAGGCACATGAAACAAATTTCCAATGGACGTTTGGGACAAATAATAAAATGCAGTGGCAAAAATCAATAAATCACAATCATTTATAGCAACCACATCCTTTGCTCCCTTGAATGAAAAATATATAAAATGGCTGAATGTATGAAAATCATGTTTTGAGCATTACATTGGCAGTAAATTATTTATCGACACTCAAGTCAATAGGTGCAGACGTTTCGCCGCTAGGGGTCTGAAATCTGCCTGGGGGGACAAGTGGGGAGAAAGCCTGGGGTTTGGACGTCTTCATGAACATGTTCATCGGATTTCCAAATCCAAAAGGTGGGGGTGGGGTCCCAGACATGGTTGTGACTGGGATATTTAGCTTGGTCCCTTGAGCGTTTGGGTAAGCCTGACCAGCCATGGCATTGGCAAACATGGCCATGTGAAGACCTTGGAGCTGCTGCATTTGCATAAGGTACATTTGCTGCACATCGGAAGTAATGCTCGGCATAATCATCGGTGGATTAGGGACTTGTGTATTGGGACTTGCTGAAGGGACAGTGTCCCGATTTGGAATGCTTTGGCTGTCCATCTCGGCTTTCTTTCTGCGTCGCCTCCTCTTTTTTGGTTTCTCCTCTCCAACATCTAGCTTCTCTTTCTTGATTGCCTCTGCACTCAGTATGTTCTCCGGCGGACTGGCTTGATTCGATATCCCGACTGCTGAGTCTGAAGACACACTGGAGCAAGGAGATGAAGCAGATTTTAAACTTGAATCTTTCCCGCCTGGCCTGGAGTCTTGAGATGAAAGATCTGTGTCAGTAATCCGTCCGACATCCAGAGATATACCGTAATTCTCCGTTTTCATACAAGTATCCTGGATTTTAGCTGGATTGAAATGAGTGATGATCTTGTCACCTGGAATAGTGACTTCCTTCTCGTTTTGTATGGGATTTCTTGTTGGATTTTCCTGAGTATCTGGGTGAGACATTGGGTCCATGGAGGATGATGCTTCTGTGGATGGAACACTTTGGCTGCTTGATTTTGTGAGAACTTCGATAGTTGGAGTAATAGATCTAACTTCGTTGTCACATTGACTAGATGCTGAGGATATGGGTGAATATTGAGGGGTTGATGAATATTCAACAGGGGGCGGGGTGTCCACTGATATCTGACTCACATTGGACCTTGGCAGTGATATAGCAGAGTCAGCTTGACTGACATTGGAGTCGCTTCTTGGTCGTACCAAATTATCCACATTTCCACTGTCGATACTTGCAGAAGATGAGTTGGACGGACTTTGAATTTTACAGAATAATTCTTCGATCTCAGCAGCAGATGGAATGCCCTTCTTTCTGTTTTTGGCGTTGAGATCCACGGCTTTCCCAATTTCCTCCTCGTGCTGCTTTTCAATGTGTTTGTAAAGATGACTAGTCTGGGTGAACTCTCGGTGACAGAATTTACAGGTGTATGGCTTGGAGGTGTTGTGCATACGCATGTGGATGGTCAAATGATGGCGGTGAATGAATGCCTTCTCGCAGATGTTGCATTTGTACGGACGGACTCCCAGGTGCATCTTCTTGTGTTGCCGAAGAACGCACGCTTTACTAAAGGATTTTCCGCACACGTCACAAGTATGAAGCTCGTCAGCGCTGTGCGTCTTAACATGGCGCTGAAGTTCCGCATTATCTCGAAAAGTCAAGTTACACACGCCACACTTGTATGTTCTTTCCCCCGTGTGTGATCCGATGTGCATCTCCAAATAAAAGACCTCGTTGAAGCTCCTCCCACAGATATGGCACTTGTACGACTTTCCACTGTGGACACGGAGATGTCTACGCAAGTTGTTGTACTGACTGAACTCCCTGTCACACTCGTTACATTTATAGGGCATGCTCCCAGTGTGTGTGGTACGCATATGCCTCTGTAGCTCATAACTATCACTAAACTCCACCTTACAAATTCCACAACTGCACGACTTCTCGTTATGTAGCTTCATGTGGTTATGGAAGTTCCCAACCTGTGAGAATTTCCTACTGCAGACCTTGCACTCATATATCTCCACAACCTCACTCTTTTCATCTGAGTGGCTTTTCTCATCAGACAGACTTCCCTTCCTTTCAACGTTCCTGTTGCGGCGGTTCGGGTTTTGTGTGCGGGGCGCTTTCGTCTTCTCCGTTTTTGGAGAAGCCTGCCTCTGTGGTGACATCTTTGGAGTGGATACTTGAGCAACCCTCGAGGGCAACGGTGAAGAGGGCATAGCGTTCACTTGTGAAATAAAGCTGCCATTTTGCTGACTCGAGGTCATGGGTGGCATGAACATCCCTGAATTCATGTACATCATTGGATGAGGTGGAAAGTTCATCGGCATGGCAAAGTTTCCATACATGTTCATGTTAATAGCTGGATACATTGGATGCTGTGTCCCCGGATTCATGGGCATTGGTGGATAAGGTAACCCGTTTTCCTGCTGTGGCATGCTTGGAGGGGCTTCATTGTACAGAGGACTGGGCTGGGCATTAACAAACTCTTTGGGTTTTGCTGTTTCGGGGGACACCTGCCCTTGAAACTTTGAGGCTGTGTAAAGAAGCTCTGTCTTTTTTAGCTTCTCTCGGATTTCATTGTTCTCCTGATCGATTTCCCGCTTTGCTTTGTCGATGATTTTCTCATACTCTTTTTCAATATCATCTTCCTGTTTCAGTTCACCTTTCGTTTCCAGGTAATTTTTCCTCTTTAACTTCTTGTGTGTGTAAGACATGAACTCATCTTCAGGGGCAGGACTATTGCTAGCTGTATCCAGCGGTGCAGGAGAAGTACTTATCACTAGCCGGTCCTCATCATCATCATCGTCGTCATCATCTTCTTCATCATCACAACTATGAAGATCCTTCACCTTATCCCCAATATCTCCTCGAAAGCCATTCCTAGAACTCTCTTCCCAACTCTCTCTTCCCTTTGAACTGTGGTCTTTTTGAGAAGCTTGAACTGCTTCAAGAATCTTTCGCTTTTTGGGATGAATAGCACCGCTGTCTTGCTTTGTACGGATACTCTTGTTCTGTGTATACTGGTTTAGTTCTGTCCTTAATTCCTCAGTGTGGTCGCACACTATGTGCTGCTGGAGGCCAAGAAGGGTCGAAAATTTTTCTTGGCAATGGCGGCATCCGTAAGATTCTACAAAAACAAAATATCATCACTAAGTAGTATGATCTTAAACAGGATTCTCATCAAATGAAAAAAAGAACCCCTATCACTTCCTACATGCTAGGTAGTCTATGCT
Organism: Magallana hongkongensis; assembly: GCA_016163765.1. Classification (NCBI taxonomy): domain Eukaryota; kingdom Metazoa; phylum Mollusca; class Bivalvia; order Ostreida; family Ostreidae; genus Magallana; species Magallana hongkongensis. The sequence continues at coordinate 65,851,201 of WFKH01011926.1, forward strand.
AGGTTTGCTTGCATTTTGATCTTTATCATTATTGAAACAAAAAACAATTGTAGGAAATGAAAGAAATTTTAGGATTAAAATGTTATTCAAATATGTATAAATTACACTTTCGGTGAAAAAAAACCCCCAAGAGGGTCACTAGAAACTTTCATTAGATCTGTAATGAGAAATGATAAATACGTTTAAGCTATGACAAATGACTCAATTCCCATTCATCACCAAGAGTCAACACCCTCCCCTGCCCCTCTTAAGAATGTTGACCCAAAACATAATTGCTCGATGTGATGCATAATGTAACTTTTTTATTCAGCAGTCATTTGTGAAAAAAAAAAATCGCTACAGTTACTAAGTCACACAGACATATAATTTAAGAATTGTATCAGTGAAACAAAAATAATCAGTGAGTTTTGTGGACAGAGTCCTTAGGAAGACTTAAGAATTGTTCTACATTTTGATTATGAAGCACATAGTAGTGTTGTAAAATTGGACCAATTTTACTATCGATAATCAAATTGAATCGACAGCACACAATCGATTGTAAAATCAATTGTGTGCAATTTCAAATTTCAACTAAGGTTAAATTTCTTCCTTCTGAGTAAAACATATCAGCATAAATGAAAACAGCTTTTTTATTTATTAATAATTCATAGTTCAATAGATTCATTGAATGATTTTTTCTTTAAACAAATTAAATATATACTCAGGGAACAACCTAGGGCTAAATTTTAATTTAATTTAAATTGAATTAGAAGCAAGTAAAAAAAAAAAAAATAAAACAACTTCTAAAAATTTTAAGAACTTATCCAATTTGTTAAATTTAATTTATTTGATGTATTCATACATTTTCTAGATGAAATATTTTGTAGTTGTGTTAGCTAAATGACAAATAAAATCAGTTTATGTACTTGTGTATTTTAGAGGTATTAGTCCAACCCTTTGACCCAATTACAAACCTTTTTAAGATAACTGTAGACAAACAGTTTTATGATTATTTTAGCATTAATTTGGCAGACTTGTTTACTAATTACAAGTTATCAACTAATTGTAATAACAGCACTAAAAGTAATAAACATCGTTTGTAATTTTCAATGCTCAGTATATGTATGTGGTTGCATTACCCGTATTAATTTATAACCCATAAAGATAAGACAGTCGCGAGTTATTAATCACAACAGGGATTAACTGAGTCTTTCGAATTTGATAATTATCATTTTATTGCCTTTGGGTTTAATTTACACGATCGTGAACTCATAATACAGGGCGATTTCAACTTCTCTTTCGGAGGAAATTCCGGCGAAGTTACCGATCACATTTAGCGAGTTGTCTCTTAGATTCGTCTCTGTTACACCGTATAATAATACTTCAGTCATCTTCTGGATACTAACTACACAATAAATGGTTATCTGTCAAGTGACTGAGTTTAAGCGACTATCGCTGATAAAATTTACTATTGATTGTCGCCGACTTGCTACCTTCAGCGACGATTTTTCGATAGTCGGTGACTATCGTAACAACACTAGCACATAGTTAATTGTAATTTTTTACAGGTTTTATGAATGTGTCCATTCATCAATGTCTGACAACAAACAACAAAATTTTTCAAATAAATCATAGACTATCATATGCTATTCTCTCCCATCTCCCATATTACATTTTTTTGAAAAATCAATATCTCTTTTGTCTGTCATTGAATTCTTTATATCTTCTTAGAGTAGTGAATTTTAGGTAGCAGTAACACTGTGGAACATCAGAAGAAAACAGTTGGAGGTATGAAAACTAACATCATAATTATGAAAACATGCAATTGTTCATAGATAATTGCATAAGAATTCAAAGGATTGGAGAGATTTCCTTCACAATAGTATAAAGAAGCCAATCAAAATAGGGCATGAATATTCACGATAATGAAAAATATTCAGGGAGCTGGCCCCTAGTCAGTATGTTAAGCATATGCAAAACAGGCTGTGGGGTTCTGACAATGTGTTGTAACTTTAGGCTCGATATCATACCATTTTTAACGTTTCCATCACTGCTGATATTTCGAGGGAGGTTGCTTTCAGGAAGAGTCCTTCCTTTATACTTGTCAATCATGTCTGTGACCATGGTTACATCATGCTTAAGCACGCCCATAGTTCCGCCTAACATTTTGTCCATCATCCCTGAAATGGTTAAAAAAAAAATGTACATGATTCTCTGCTCTATACATGTACAATATCTTTTAATTACATCATAAACTGGTAAATACCAGTAATTTGTTTCATATACAGTATTATATATTCTGTAATGAATTGACACATTTAACATGCATGATATAATCCGACAGATAGTGTATAGTTGAATAGTCATTATTCACGATATAACAGAATCAGTATATACTGTAGATGAATAGTCAATAATTAAAATGTAGCCTATTAAACAAATTTCATGGTTCAAATGAAATCACATGTTGAATTATAATTGTACCCCATGAATAATGCTTTGTTAGATACATTAAGCAATGTATTACTGAACTGAAATGTTAGCCGTTCCAAAAAAAAATGACTGTCAATTTGATTTTAATACAGTATTGGAATAATATTAATATGAATTGAATCCAATCCATACATTAGATTTGTTAACTGTGACATAAGTAAACCCTGGGGACTTCAAAACAATGTGTGTTGTTTAGGCAACATTGATTATGTGATCCCCCTTGGGATCGTTTGCTTCACTTGTAAGCAATATTTTGTCCCTCTGAGCTCACATGATAAATGCTTCCCTCAATCCCAGTCAACATATTGTATATCATTATAATTTAGTTCAAAAACATTTTCCCAATTTTATTATTTATGAAATTCAAATAAAAATAGATTAGAACTTTTTATTTGGGAAAAAGGCCAACATTAAGACCTTACTTCATTTTTTAAAATTGCTATTATGTCAAAAAATCCTGGGATTCATCTTCTTTATAAATTCAAAGTTAAACATCTATACCCTAACACCTAATTTCAGTGCAGTTGTAAATTTCTTCACATATCAAAAATCTTTCCTTATTTAAACTGTTTCTCTCCCATTCTAATTTTTTTTTTTACATAAAGGTGACAAATAAGTTTTGTTTACATTCATTATATCATGTTAGAACAGCAAGTCAGTTATTGCCTATATTAAAGGTGAATTGATTACAGCTGCCTTTTGCTTGAACCTGACCCACAAACAAAGGGGTCAACGTTTTTCCCTTGCCCCAGTGTATAGTAGTGACACAGTGTATTAGATGACATAAGACAAGCAGTCCCAATGTTTACTTTGCTAACAGCCTTCCTCACAGAAGACCATCACAATACCCCCAAGGTTGAATCATCTTACATAACTGAATTAATCCCAAACACTAAAATCCCTGGTGATGAATTTCTCAACATAGACAAAAGACCCCCATTGTGAAAGAGTCAGCAAAAGAAAGAGAGTTGATCCATATGCTTCCAGGCATGTGTGTGCATACACATCTGTGTGTGTGGCCAGAATATGTGTATACACGTGTGAATAAACAAACAAAATAGCAGGTGCCCTCCCCCCTCCTTTTTTGCTGTAACAAAAGGAGAGAGGAAATAAAGAGGCAAACAACACAAAGGGCCCAAGATAAATACATTAATTGCTGCAGCTCAATACATTGGCCTTTTGTAAATGTATTGAGCATGAACAATAGCACTGATTAAGAAAAGCCAACACCCCCCTCAGGCTTGGCTTACACAAAGGACGACCCAACCCCATTGTTTGTGAGGGGAAGGATAATTGTCTCTCTTGTTTTTTTAACCAGTGGCTGGTCATTAGTCATACACTGGGATTAAAACTGGACTTTTTGTTGAGTTCTCATTTGTGTGTACCTGTTAGCTTTATTCTTACATAATGGGTGGATTTTCATGATAAGAAAATTGCTTAGAGTCTTAAAAATAATGATTAAACTGTTACTATGTTTCTTTAAATCACTTCAGGAGTTTATGTTTGAACCTTAATGCTATTTAAAACCGTAAAAAAAAAGTTTCAAGACTGAAAAACTATTGTTAAAACTTGGGGTTTTTTTGTTTTCTATTTGGTAAAATACCGATAAAGGTAAAACTTTTTCTCCTGAGCTATCTAATTTCTTTTATATGAAAGAACAAACAAAGACGAGATTAAATTATCTGATGTAACACAAATACAAGTACACCATTCCTTGTGTTGATTACATAATCTTCCTGCTTGTAACAGAAAGGATATTAATAATAATTAATGTCTGTGTACCCCTATCTCTTTGTGGGAGAAATATGTCAGTCATTTGAAATATTGGTTCTGGGGTATTCGTGAATCAAAGCAATGATTAATGTATTTTTGTCCATTTAACATCAATAATAACCTAAGGTGCTAAAATACTAAAGTCAATGGAAAATGTGTACTTGAAGTCAAGACGGAAATCTAAACAATAAAATGATACACAAAGAAAATTCAGCATGGTCATTTTGGAATAGAAACCTTGTAGTAGTGTTTTATCAAACCTATAAAAATATCTTACATATACATCATTATCATGATTTTTTATTTTTGTAGCATTACAAAAAAAAAATAAATTTAAAAACAAAACAAATTCTGTTCAATCTATTTTAAATCAAAACATCTAGGACCAATATAAAAAGAATTTAAAAATCACACATCTTTAACGAAAATGGTTTACAAAAAATTTTTAAATGAGCATATAATTTTCAAAAACAATTCCATGTTTGGCAGGAAATATTTAACTGAACTTAATGTGTACTTCCCTTACCATAGTATTTTCTTGAGTGCTTCCCACATGCTACAGAAACTTCAAACAAAGGATAATGGTTTTTGCAGTTATTTCTTTTTTTTTCAAAAAGAAAGACTATACATTTAATTTCAATCATGATCAATTTTAAAAACAGTACAAAAAAAATTTAAATGATTGACTAACATGAGAAAGAAAAAAAACTTTTGAAGTCAAATTTGTATAATAAATTATTTTTTCTGAATTACTCAAAGTATTTTTATTAAAATTAAAACATAACATTCAAGTTATTTTTTTTTATATTGAACTCGATCACTGGACTGAACACGCCGCTGTATGTATGGCAGCCTTTGCACCCTGACTGGAGGGGGAGTTCTTTGTTTATTCCCGATCATCGACCTTTGTGATCGCTCGCTATAAGTCGATACACAAAACCGCAGATAATGAGTCCAAGCCACGTCATGTGAAACTATATATCACAAATTAACCCCCATAACAAATCGCTAGGCATACTCATCGCAGAATAAGTCGATATTTAATTATGATGCATCCACTTTAGTTAGTCATTTCTATGTTAAACCAATACACAGGAATTTTGCGATCCACATGTGATTTACCTGGGCACTGAAACACCGTTGTTTACATTCGACGCCACATGCATTACAATGAAAATACATGCCTTTGCGTTTCGACATGGCATCTGATTGCATTTGTGCATTACGTGTAGTCTGAAAGAGCATGTTCTCGATTCCCGATGACCAATAAATAAAACTAAACTTATTTACCTGACCGAAATCCTTCCGTTGTTTTCTCCCGAAATCCATTCTTCTTTCTTACTCCACTCAGTCAGCGTCAACCGTATGCTTAAAATTTAATCACTTCTTTGTAAGTAACAAGAGTTTTAGAGACTAAGAATTTCTTTGTGCGAGACGCGTGTCTTCTGACCAATCATTTTGTTCGTTGCATTTTCGCGCCTCCTTTAACAGAAGGCGTGGATCTCTTTGTTTATAGAAACTACAATGTTTCTAGTATTACTAAAGCACGAAGCATTATTTTCAAAAGGGTTATCCCAAAGGATATAAGGGAAAAAATGAAGGAATTACAGTTAAAAAAAAAGACAAAGAAAACCGAAGTGGGAAACCCCACCCTAAAAACCATTATGCTTTTAACCCCCCCCCCCCCCCCCCCAAAAAACTCTCCAAAAACAAACAAAAAAAAAATGAAAAGAAAAAGAGAACAGCAATGTTCATAATATCAATGTGAGGCCTCGGGTGATAAACAGTGTGGGAAGAGCATTAAATTCTTTTAAAAAATACTTTTGTTTAAGGCATTATAAAATGTAAAAATTCATATTGTGTTCTGTCAAATATAACTGATTAAAATTAAAATTCTATTAAAATTGTCCGAGAGTGGAAAGAGTGGTTCACGTATACTTTTAACTTGTGTACAATAATAAATATATAATTATGTCAAATGAAAATAAAATATACATAAACATGTATATATATATATATATATACACAAGAACTTAATTTCTCACCATACAAAGACCTGAATTCTTAATTCATCACCAATAGAAACAGCAATAGACTATTAAATTACTACTTGTAAAAAAGTACGAATGTGAATTTCTTTAATTCATCCAGATAAACCGAATACCTTGTACAAATGAGCTTGATTGTTTTATGTGACAAAGATGTTAATTCCTTAACTCTAGTCCTTGGCATCTTAATCCCCCTATATAAAGCTGCTAATCAAATAAAAGATGAACAATAGAAGAGTGAAATTATCTGAACAGCTGTGAGTATGTTTGGCATAATCCACTTTTTCTTTCACCTTTTTTTATAACTAATGTTTGACACTTGTTTCATTATGTTTTGTATAATTAGACTCTTGATATTACTATTTAACGCAAGTATACGTTGTCAATTTTTTACCTTATGTGCCATATTGTATATAAATGGTTTGAGCGAATAAACGCGAATCGAATCGAATAAACGGTTATTTCTTTGCTAAGTACATGTTACATACATAGAACTTAAGGCAATGCTTACCACATACGAAATAAGAGTTGGTTTAGTTTGAACCTTAATTTTTTATTGTTTTTATTGTTTCAAAAAATACAAAGTGGAATAATAAAAGCAAGTTTTTAAAAACTTAATTACAAGTTCTTCCTGTTGTGTGTTACATTAAAAGTTTAAAATCACAAAATTCAAAACTTGTTCTAATCTTAAATTGTTAGAGTTTTAAATTTTATGAATCTAAACACTTTATAAATGTAACCGACATACTGCTCTGACTGTAAAGTAAAACTATAAACACAATACAATTGCATGGTAATTACAGAGAAAATCAGAGATTGGTAAAAAAATATATATATTACATTACTTTTATTAGAACTCAAAACTGCTTAAAATGAGATCTTTGATCCGCCCGACAAATTCGATGTTGCTACAGTTGTAGTTGTTGTCGGAGCGGATCAAAGATCTGATTTTAATCAGATTGATTAGAACTCTTACATCTGGTTGTTATTATAGATGTGGGATTTAATTGATACTTTATAACATGCGCGGATCTAAAAGGGGGTGGCTCCAACCCTCCCCCTTTTGGAAAGTTCTAACTTATGAATCACATATAGTGAATTTACAAAAATTAGGCATCGGACCCCCTTCCTCAAGCAATCAAAATTACCCTTGAAAACCTTCTGGATCCGCGCATGTAATAGAAATATCTACCTGACTCGCGTATAAATGTGTGCTTTTGAGAAAAGGAAGATGCTGATTAGCAGTTAGCCAGTTCTATGTATGATCTTTTTGTGAACGTATAATCTTTGTTTCTGGGAATAAAAGAAGTTGCCTCCATCAATCCTATTCGCATACCAAAGGATAAGAGCGTACAATGCCTGTCGAATCCCCCGCACCTAGGATACGACTTACGTAAATCTCATATAAATGAATCTTACATTTGAAGGTCTGCATCACTACATTTACAGTACAGAACTGCATTACCTGACCATTAACAAACATACATTTATACTTTATACTTTTCTTCTTATTTTCATTTCTATGATTATTTTCTTAACATTACAACGTGATCTAAAATAATCTTTGACTGTGCTAGCGCTATTGTTTATTAAACGTTATTTGGAATGGGCAAGATCATTATGTATTTTTTGTCGTTATCTGAGTAGTTTTAAATGTTTTCCAAAATAACTCTAAATCTATTACAAAATTAAAAAATAATGTTTTACCAAAAAGGAAGCAAAAGCTCAGAATTTAAAAAGAATTCCACTATGATTCGAACACCCTCTCAGCCGAGAGTACTGTCTACAGTCCTCCGCCTATCACACTGAGCTACGTTGACACATACCATTAGTTGTGAATAACTTTTATAGTTTGACAATTATAAATAAATGTTTGAAGTTTTCATGAAAACCACGAATTTTGACCCATAATGGGTCTAGACTCCACTTTAATAAATCATTAATAAAAAAGAATGAAAACTTATCCTTTTAATAAAAGTACTTTACGGATGGAGTCTAGACCCATACATACCAAAATATTGCAATTTATCACAATAAATGATCAAGATTTAGGCACAAAAAGTCTTAAATTGCGGCTTAATTTGGAAACCTATACCTCTTGTGTTTATAGAATGAAAACACGTTATTGACATGCATCATGAAATTAATTGTATCAACAATGTATACAAGCCAAGAATATATATTTTATTAACATTCGAACACGTTCTTTTTTTATTGCTTCAAATGGGGGATATGTAACGCCTTGGGCGCCCCTGTCCTTTGAGCGATTTCAGGCACAACTTCATGATAAAAGTAAACACTCAAAACAATAAAGATTCAATGCTAGGGATACTAATAAGTAATAGAGTAGAACTTTGTACACATGGTGACAGATTAAAACTGGTTCTGCATGGTTGCTTTGTGTTTCTACAGATAGCATGTACAATCGATGCATAGGGGGTTTATTAATTTAAGTCAAATGCATGGAGTAAAATAACGATTCCTTTACTTTTATTAGACTATAGAGCAATAATATGAACTTAATTATTAAAAACATCATTTTGCCGGACTGTTTTTTGTCAGTTTAGCTAGTACTGATTCGAAATATCCGAAAGTGACCCGCAATACACAAAAGTGGTAGTGTCATAAGAACCCCTGTCAAATCGCTACTTCAAAGATAGAAATATTTTGGGACATGCACATATCTTTTTTTCTGACATGATCTTCTTTCTGTTGATACCAAACAATCAACTATAAACTTGTTTTTCACATATTTTGAAACTAAGTATATAATAAAAAGTGATTCGGAATACCCCCAAATGACTGTAATTAAATAACCATATATATTTACATTTTACACTCCTTCAAACAAAAAAATTTTTCACAGTGGTCGGTAAGTAACAGATAAAAAAAAAAGAGAAAACACGAAGGCTTAAAGTTAAGCTTATATAAAAGCACTTTCATTTAAAATCTTCAGATGCTTCCCATGCGCGGATCCAGATTTTTTTTCCGGGGGGAGGGGGGGGGGGG
>WFKH01011926.1:65860602-65895352 GCA_016163765.1 Magallana hongkongensis
GGGGGGGAGTTCCGAGGCATATTTTCGGTAATTAATTTTGTAAATTAAAGAAATTAGATTTTTTCCAAGTGGGGTACGTACCCACCCGCCCCCTCCAAGATCCGCGCATGACTTATTGTAAAGATGAACAAATATTACATATACGTCATCGTTGGTTTTTTTTATCTCTCTCTCTCTCTCTCTCTCTATATATATATATATATATATATATATATAGTTACACATATATCTACATCGGAGAGGGCATTATGACAACGAAATATGTTAATAATGGAGGGGAGGGGATATTGATATGCAGATATGCAGTGGATTCCCTGTATGATGTTCGTGGCTATTTTTAGACTCCATGAATCTCCTTAAAAGAAAAAGAAATCTGTAAAAAGATAGAGGAAAATACTCAAATTTAGAAGCTAAAATATATAGATCTATTTCTTTAAAAAATAACAGTTTATTGCACAACAAATCATATCTAATAGCTAACGAATTGATCTAAAAATTTCAGGTAGATCTGATGGGTAATTTGTTGACCCCCCCCCCCCCCCCCCCCACACACACACACACATCCTCCTTAATAAATAATCTGTAATGTTTACAGAGACCCTGCTGAACTACACATACCTGGCTTAACCCCCTGTCAGATTGTTAAAATTAATCAGATTATGTAGGCGTTAAAGGGAAATTTTGTTAGCATCGTCATTTATGGCATTTCTTCACTCCGAAAATATCCGTTTTAAAAATGAGATATTAAACAGACTGAATGCATCCCGCATATAACAGCAGCTATATATCGTTGAATAAGTAAAGAATTAGATGTGTGCCAACAGAATTGAATGAAGTGACAAACAAAGTGCATCACCGAGTACGTGAACTTATTTAAAGCTTTTAAAAAATTACACAGTACACGTGTATAAAAGAAAACCCCATATTGTACACGTGTGGTTATTTTACCCCCCCCCCCCCCCCCCCCCCCCCTCCTTTCTATACGCGAACAGTCTCGTACGGGGCAAACAGAATTTGGTGTTTAAATCGGGTATAATTTTTGGTTAGATAAAAAACAATTACTAAATACTGTAGGCATACTAGAAGTTAGGATTATTGGATAAATTCTTTATCTTAAATTACAATAGGAATATGTATACTGAAAAGTCCAACCAAATAAAAAAAAAAAAAACCAAAAAAACAAAACAAAAACAAAAAAAAAAAACAACAAAACAAAACAAAACAAAAAACAACCCATCCCAAAATACGTATTTTTTTTTTTTTCAAATCTTCAACTATACCCATTATAAATTGCGCTTATCAGATATTCTTTCACATGCAGTGTTATCTCTATATGCACCGGTGAAGGTATATAGAGCAATACATCGTCAACCAACTATTTTTATAAATGTCTATTATTTTACGGCAACCAAGCAGCATAACGCTGCCCATTGCAAACATGGACCCGGGGAGGAACACAGGAATAGATATCTAGATAATTCCAGGCTACCGGTGCATGCATACACAGGATACACAATGACACATATTTCACATAGACTCCGGGGATTTCATTGGAAGTTTTATTTAAACCTCTATTCAGGAGACCTAACCCGGAAGTTTCTTCAGGTACCTCGTAAGTTTTGGAATTTTGGAAATCAAAACGAAACAACAAACGATTTTTAAAATATCTCATCCTCCAAAAAACACAACGAGGGACACAAGGTAAGAACTAAGTACCATTGTCCTTACCCCTTAGGAATGGAAAGAAGGTTAGGGTAGTGGTGTGGGGGTGGGGGTGATAGGGTTGCAACAACATTAAAATCTCTTTTATATATAAACCAGGCTTTTATCACTTGCGGGTTTCCCCTCTTGGTTTTAAAGTTAGATCTATTTAAGTGCTCTATCATTGCTTAAAAGAATGTAAGAGGTAATGTAAACCGAAAATAAATTTACTTTTAAAAAAGCTATAAACTAATTTTTTAAATTTTCTGTGTGTGTATGTGTATGAGAGAGAGAGAGAGAGAGAGAGAGAGAGAGAGAGAGAGAGAGAGAGAGAGAGAATATTATACAAAGAGAATAACAGCAGTTGAACAACCTTGTTTATCAATGCTTTTAGATCTAACTGATCAATGACGGTGTTTTGGAGCATACGACAATGGCAGAATATCAGGTATGAAATTGTTTATCTTATTCTATCCCAGACGTAATATATAATTGTGATTTAAGGTGATAAGGGACACATTTCGATACTGATGTGGATAAAAGTATGCTATAATCAAAATACATCCACCGTTTTAGAATGTTCAACTTCAACAATATTTGACCTAAAAAAATATGTTTATATTTTTTTGGAAAGGGAAAAATTATGAAAGACACAGCGGGAATCGAACTTATGACTTGCAGATTCTTAGCTAACGCTCAAACCCATTGCGCTATACGCTGTTAGGTAACAATTTTGGAGGTAAACAAATGAAATTATACTTGATTTTATTTCAATAGAAAGTACGTCACAATATGCATGGAGGTGTCCCATACAACCTTAATTGTGATTTACGATGGGATTCTAAAAGTATGATCCCACTGACTGCACCGTCTTCCATGCACATTAAATGTGCTGATCTGTCAATTTTAAAAATGAAAATCAATAGTATTGATCTGTCTGATTAACACTATAAACTTAACGCATATAAAACTGATAACAACTAACGGTAGAAACTCTCGGCCTAAAAGGCAAAGTTTCGCTGTAATCAGAAGAATTCATAAATGCATGCATATATACAACAGAGTAATCATACAAAATAAATCACATTTGAACCATGCTGTCCCTTCAGCCAGAATCCATATTCCGCTAAATAAAAATCTTTCATAACATTCTGAAACAATGAAAGAAAATGCTAATTGTGTTGACAGAAATGGTGAAATGATATTGTTGTGACCATGTATATTCTGATTTTTAGTTCATTGCGCGAGAGGAGGGGGGTGGGGGTTGATTTACATGAACTACAGATATACATAAAACTCTAGAAGTTTCTAAAATATGAACAGAATAACATTCCTTCAAACATGAAAGGTGTACACTAAATATGCAAACATATCAGGATAAGTTGATAAGTGTAGGGGAGCCGTCAGATCAGTTGTTACATTATTTACACGGACGCTTGTGTCAGTAGTAAAGTTTCCTCCTATAATCATAAACACGGCACGGTTATTTTTGTAATATGGTAGTAAACATTTATGACAGGAGCAAGTGTCTGCGATAATCAACATTGTAAAATTAAATGTTTTCTTAATTGTAAGATGCAAAAGACCTTCTATAACATGTCGCCATAACTTGTATGTGTTATACTTATAGAACAGCGGGTTCATGCAGTAATTTTTCCAGTTTCATTTTTATATCTATAAATGTTTTGATGACTCAACGAGAAGTATCGGTCATTAATTTCACACATGTTGATTTCCAAAAAAAAAAAAGAAAGACGAGAAGATTCGTATGTTTGTTATCATTACCAGAATAATACATATTAAACGTTACACATTCAGAAAAAAATCCAAATTTTTATCTTCTGGTTCCATAGCTACGGAGTTGTAAAGAGGGTCTGTCCCATCCACATTGAGAAACAATGATACCTCACTCTAAAAACCCAATTCAAATTTCAACTGAAAAACCTCGCTTGGGTTTCTGTTTTTTAAATATCGTACGGCATATCAATTTTCTTCACTTCTTTCAAAGCATGGAATGACTCTGATTATTAAATATCCACAATGACACATTTTGTCTGGGGTTTTCTTCCAAGTGAAAAAAAAAAGATCTTCCTTGACTGGTATTCAGAACTAGGAAACCTGCATAATTATAAATACACTAATAAAAAAAACCTTTTAGTTGGCTGCAATGGTAGAAATGATGTCATGGGCCTTTACGCTTCCCGCGTCCGTTTGAATATTAATTTGTCCTTTGCTTATTTTCGATTTAAAGTAAAAAAAAGTTATAACATGACAAATGATAAATTTGAAAGAAAATTCATAAAGGACGAATTCCTGTAAATAAAAATAATAGAAAAAGAGATGTACGTAGCTCTACCGATGTTTGATATTTTTTTTAATTTTTTTTTATAATTCTTATCTGATTGCAAATTTCTTGCATGTCAACATAGTAATGTTGCATGCTGACATAAATATATCGCATGTGAACATATTTATTTTGCATATCGACACATTTAATAAAAAATAAATTGCACTGGAAAGGTATTAAAACGTTGCTACTGTATACAAAAAAGTTGACGACAGAAGGTTATACTACATGTATATACAAAAACTGAGTAGAATCTGATACAGATGAAATTAACACAATTCAATTCAATTCAATTCAGTTTATTCTCCTAAACCATCAATATGCAAGCTATATATACAATTATATACATTAGTGAGAGGTAACATAAGTACGATCTAAGTAATATATAATTATATACATTAGTCAAGGTAATATAAGTGAAATCCATTTCAATACTATATATGATATATATTAACAAATGATGGAGAATAGACAGCGTCATATATTTTCTGAATAAATAAACAATGATTTCGCAACAACTTTTCATTACATATATGTTAACATTAACGCAATTTTACAACAACAAATCGTCAAAAACTAACATATTTTCTCTAAAGCAAATTCGACTTGTCTCCAAAGGCCTATTACAAACACATAGCCAGAGTAAAATGGTAACCATACGTGTTTTACACTTTAACCCCCCCCCCCCCATTATTTTACAGCAAATACTAAAGAAAATGCACCGATTCTGAACTTTTTTTTAATGCCAATGCTAAAAAGTGTGTATTAAAAGGGGAGGGGAACATCGACCATAAGCTTTCCTAACCCACCCACACATATAAAACCAATTATATATTTAGAGTTAAGTTTTTCAGGCTAAAGGATTTTCCAGTTTTTCTTTCGTTTCTTTTATTTAAAAATAAAATAAAATAAAATATACGTTTACTGCCAAGAAATATAGTGTTTTATGTCTTAAGTTCTAATATAGAAAAAAATAACCGCACGTTGAATGTGACAGAACAAGCTTAAGGTTACAACTACCTGTAATTGTTGCAGACTTATGCATGACTTCTTGCACTGAATTAACTGCATTGGTGACAGTCAATCTATTGGCACATCTGTGCATACAGTTTGTCCATTTAAATCCTTTGTAGACAGATTTCATGTTACAGCGGATTATCATGTTGTAATTTATTAATAATATAGAATAGTTCGTTGTAAAATAACGGAAAAAAAACTTACGGCAGCTTTAGAAAAAAACCCAAATGAAATTTTGTATCTTTAGGCAGGGGGTTTAAGTGTGTTACTTGACGGTTTTCTAGCAGAAAGATGATCATTTAGCGAGCGAACAGAGACAAGTCTTTTTTTTTAAATGCAGATCCAATGGTCAAGTTTTAACGCAATCTTGCAAAGAGAATCCTCCTTTTTCTCTTCTATAGTCGGTGCCAAGTTATTGCTTCCATCACTTTTTGAGGATTTTTAATAAAAATACACATACCTCTAAAAGAAATACAGTTGAAATCGATAAAAGGGAAAATATCCAAGATATCTTCATTGACACATTATCATTTTTCACTCATAAAATTTCACAGGAACGAAAACAAATTTCTTACGGAGATTTATAATGGGAAATGTTTACATCTTTTCACCATTCGGAACTCACTCGGAATACCTAGCACAATTTTCAACGTTATCATCCGGGCTTTTTCATGGCTGATGCAAAGCAAAATCCCCGTAGACTTTCTATTTTGGGTTGTGTATTGAAGTCTGAAGCGGTAGAGGGGACGTTTCAAAACAAATAATCTGGACATTTTTCATATTAGGGGATGAACGTAGTTTGAGCACAAAGGTATTTATGATTATCGAAATATCAAGCGAAAAGTGGTGGAAGCAAAAACTCGGGACAGAGTATAACCAACATTTGAAATTCGCTCTAAAGAAAGGTGCGCTAGGATGGTGTTTACTAAAAGTATAAAATCTGCATAAAAATACAGCTTATCAATTTTTGACTTTTTAAAAAATGAATAATTAATACATGTATACCCTTTCGAATAAAATAATACGTGAAAATTTTTTTTGGATTAAATGCTGTAGACATTAGCATGATAAAGACGTACCCTCTCCAAGTTAGAGTAAGTTAGAGCTGAATAATATTTTTTACACGTACATGTATCATTCAGAGAACAATATAACAATATGAAGCATTAACCCCCCCCCTTACCCCCCCCCCCCCGAAAAAAACCTTAAAACAATCAAAAAGAAAAAAAGAAAAAAAAGAACACGAAACAAAACAACATAACCCCCTCCTCCCTAAAAAACAAACAACAAGTAATTCAATCCCGGCATCGAGAATTATTTCAATTATCACTCTTTATAAAATAAAAATTAAGCTGAATGAATTAAGATTGGGAATGAAACTTATACACATGAAGCAATTTTCATTCATTCATCACCATTGTATAAGTTTTCACGCTTTAAATACCAGGTAACACATCTGTTTTGCTTAGATATGTATTATAAACTATACACTTATAAAATGAACTTTTTGATTTCCCTTACAAACGCGAATACAAACATTAACTTTATATTCTTAATTTTTTTTAAAAGAGAGTAAAACCAGGATTCTCGGAAACCTTTGGCGAAAATATTGAAGTGGAACTTGACCCTGCAGGGAATCCCGTCAAAGCAAAATGGAACTTTTCAAACTCGTGCGGTTTGGCCTTTTCTGGTTCCCCTTTGGGTGACAACCGGAAGTACGAAATCATATTTAGCGGAAGTGGACACGCAAGAATCGGACTCACACAGAACGACCCTGACCACATACGAGACATTCAAGAAGCCGTGAGGAAAAATCAGATTTTGTTTGTTTCAGATGTTCGCTATCACAAACGACAATGTGTTGTGGATATTATGAAGAAGGTCGGAGTCAGTGGATCAAAGTTTGTGACCAAGTACAAGGACGACAATCCACAAATAAAGGATCTATTATCTTCAAACGACGTTTGGGCAGTTATTTATCTCAAGTTTGGAAATATTACTGCGGAAATTAAAGGTAATATTATTTAAATGTTACATGTATTTTTTTTTGAAAAAAATTAACAAAAAAACCCCCAAAACACCCCCCCCCCCCCGAAAAACCCAAAACAACCCCAAAAACAAAACAAAACGTATTTACACATGTACAGTATCATTGTAGGGATATCAATGCATGATATAATAATTGTGAATATCATTGAAAATAATCATATTATTTGATCAAGTTATCGCAAAATATTTACATTTGCAAATATGTTTCCTTATATGAACCTATAGAATAGCGAAAACGTTCAATTCTGTATGAATTTTTGCATGACGTCACAATGATCATAGCCCGCGTTATCGCTTGTCGCTTGGATTATTGTAAACATAAAATCTCGGTAATTTCTCAATTCTGAACAATTTGCTTTTTTTCAAATGTAAATACAAGTAATAAACAGCAATATTAAAAAGTTCACCGGAATATGAACTTGGTTGATACGTGATCAAATCTTCTGAGAAGCCCTTCTGGCTTCACAGGATTCGATCACGTGACCAACCAAGTTCATATCCCGGTGAACTTTTTAACTTGCTGTTTATTTCTTAAACAAACATTAATTTTACACTTGATTATGTTTTCTTAAAATTCAAAAAATGATTACTCTCACATTCCTTAATCTGACTATAGTCTTATCTTTTATTGGTTGAAGACAAGGACAGCGGAGCAGGTTTAAAATTTCATGGAAAACGTGACAGGAACGTCAAACCTACGGACTTAATGATTTCTTTAAGTTCACCCATTCCTTTCGCTTACGCATGTGCACAAAACAGCATCAACAGGGGTCAAGGCATTCGCGTCCGAGTGGAACACATTAAAAACATGGAAAAGAAACCAAACTCATTTCATTTGGGAATCGGCATTTCGGACAAAAAGCCAAAGTTTGGTTCATCATTAGACTTTGCTCCTTTTTTATCTAAAAAGATAGAAAAGGATGAATGTTTAGGCGATTTGTTCGTGTGTATTTCCAAAAAAGGAAAGTTTCATATATGCAAAGGGGATTTGTGTATATTTAGCAAATCGCTACCCCCAGAAATTAATCTTGAATTACCACTGTACGCGTGCTTTGAGATTTTTCGTGTGCAGATTGAGTTGATGGAAACCTCTTACTGTGAGCATTCGGATGCAATAGAGTTTCCCCGAGAGGAGCCAAAATCAAAAGATAATTTCCCCTCCAACATTGCGGATTCTTCCTACGTTATTTTTGAAATGTTCAAGACTATTCGGATAGTCGACGAGGACATAAAATCAAGGAAAATGACACCAGAAGTCCGAAAGTTTTCTGACGACTTAACAGAATATGTCAAACATATTTCTCTAGATCGGTCAAATGCAGAATACCTCACACCAATTAGCACAGGACTAGCCGAAGGAGAGGGAAAACCTACCTATACTATTAACGATATATTGAATAAGTTGGAAGGGATCGAAAAAACAATTGTGGAACAACATTTGGAGAGGCAACAAGACTATAAGAAAATATTAGAGGCCATTAAGGTTAATCGTGAGAAAATCGCGGAAAAAAGAGTTGATAGCGGAGTCTTCACAAACCATCTCCAAAATACTTGTGCCGATTTCATAGCCAATGTAGACGCCTTTCCACTGTGTGACCACTTATTGCAAATCGGAATTTTCCACCAATTTCAATTTGAAACCATTTTGGATGAGCATAAGCAAAGTCGACAAGACGCCAACCGGTCTTTGTTTAGGATTTTAGTAAAAAAAGACTACACACCGGAACAGCTTCGAAGTATATGGAAGGCATTTAGTGTAACAAAGCAGGAGTCTTTACTTCCAAAACTCGATCCATCATAGCTTATTGAACAATTTCATTACAGAACTTTTTTTTGTTTGTTTTTTTGTATGAAATGCGAATAAATAAAATCAACTAGTAGATATTTTATTATCTGATGACGAAAGACAAGATGATTAATTTTCTGTCTGTTCTTTTAGTTCACTTCCTGTTGTAAAAAAAAATGAAATTCACCATGACATGTCCAAACACAGTCCGTGTCACCCAACGGACTGTGTTTTTTACGGTCAAAATGATACTCTGATATCATTATACCGCTGCATCGCTAGCTGCAATGATTACATTACGAATCTAACAAGTCGACTAGATATTTCTAACAGGTAGATATAACATCGGACAAGTTAAAATATATTCTGACGAGATAGCATACCGTCTGATCATTTACATCATTTAACTGTATTAATGACTACTAACACTGTCTAGTATATGAAATCATACCAACACATCAACACACGTCTTTTGATACCCATGCGGACTATATTTTGAAAATCATTGGCTATTTGTATCTACACTAAACAGCAATCACGTATTTGTCCAATGGAGAGACATCGTTCCAGCCCGAATCAAGATAAAAAGACAGTTTCTTCTTTCAATAAGAATAGAAATATAAGTTGAATGTGACATTGCAAAAGCACAACACCATGTAATTGTTTTTAAATTCTTTTGTAAAAGTAAAATAAAAAAAAAAAAATGATTGTAATGAGAGTTCAAGGTGACCGCCTTATGTTATTAACTTCAACTTCCTTTACACGCTTCAAGTTTTTAGACTTCTTCTTCCTCTTTAAAGTAGAAATATACGGCGATTAAAAGCAACAACTTATTTAATAGTTTCACACTAATTAAAGACGTCTTGCCCTCATTAGCTGCACCAACGACAGTGAAAATGTTTGCATACTTGCGCATAAAATTAGTCCACTTAATTGCTTTGTAGACATACTGCATGTTACAATTACAATTAATAAATGGAAAACCGATGTTAAAAAGATGTGTTAGACTTACTCTCGTCTATTGTTTTTATTTTTCTATATTTTTTTCTTCAAAATTTCTTTGTGTTTCAGAACTTTTACTTTTTATTTCTTTTGATTAATTTATTTAGCATCTGACGACAAGCTTTGAACATTGACATCAGACAAATAATGTCAGACAATCCTAAGAGTCAAAACATGTCATGCTAAAATATAGGTAATGTACATGTACACCATAGAACGATAAACAATTTCAAATCATCTAATGTCACCTTCCGTATCTTTTTACTCTTTGGCTTCAGAGATACAGATATCAATCAAAAGACGCATTCTATCCAATGAAACGGAGCCATTTCAGTCCGATGCAAGACGAGAATAGTCTCCAAACCTGCCTGTTAGATTGCAATGTCGATGTCTATTCTACAGTATAAGTATTCACTAAGATATATTTATCTGTTCGTTTTTCACGTGCACTTGATCACATTGGAGTGAAATTTACATTCAAACAACATATTTTTTCTGTATTAAACAATAACGACAGTAAAAACACAAAATCTCAAAACATTGTTCAACCAATACAAAACAAAGTATATATCAGCATTGGCGCAAACTGTTACTGTCACATCAGTGTTTTAAAATCTGTACGGAAGAATATTTAGAAGGTTCATGATAAACACGAGATAGCACATATTTCTTTCCGTAGTTTTGCGATATAGAACTGTTATCTACGAGACGAGCAGGAAGGGTCTTTGTGACCGTCCAACATATAAAACCCAAGATTTGGGTCTAAATAAATAGAAATCATCCGTTTGCTGCCAACAGGTAGGTTGTTTAGTCATTTAGTATTGTATGCCCAATTTCAAAAGAAAGGTTATTCAATTGTCCCCTGTAGAGCTTATTGGGGTCCAGTAAGTAGGTTTAAATTTTATATGCTACACCAAATATCTTATCTAATACAATGTTGAAGTATTCCCGCTGAAATATAATATAGGTATTAAGTATAGATATTGTTATTTTTCATGTGTTTATGTTTAAAAGAAAATGAAAAAAAATTGGAAATGACATTAAAACTAAAACTTCTCGATATCTTTCTTTTACTTACAACCTACTCCAAACTCTAATGTGTATTTTTGGAACAAAAATAAATTTCTTTAAAAAAAATATGACAAAATGAAGTCAAAAGTAATATTCGTGATATGATTATACATTTATGAACAGTGATATATTTCAGTTATATACGGTTAAACAATTCAATTAATATATTTTAGCATACCAAAAAAATTCTGGTTCGAGTCCATCCGAAAATAAATTGGAAAGTGTATACAATGTACAGTGTATTCGATTGATTTGGAATACATCTTTCGTTTATTGGTTTGACCCCCTCTCCCCCCGCCATAATCATTTGGTGATTTTTTTATCCTTTAATATTCACTTATTAGTGTTTAATGTAAATAAAGTGATCTAGGATACACTCATTCTGAACAGAACTATTCACTTCAGACTGAAAATTGTCATGTGTTGGCTAAAGCTTTTATTCTGATTACAATGTTTGCAGTCAAACTTTTATTTTGTCTGATACATTTACTTAATTTCTTTTCAAGAGGAAGACGTTCTAAGAATGGATGTTAAGGTTCAACTTATTTCCATCTGCATCTTCTTATACTTGCAATTTTCAACTGCGGATGAATGCGCATGTGCAACCGGAAACGTTCATGTCAGATCTGGTGCCGGAACAACGCATTCAATTCTCGGAACTCTACCAACAGACTCCTGCCTCGCCTTCAAGGGACACCTGTCGACAGTTAGTGGCACTCACTGGGCAAACGTGGACTACCACGGACAGGTGAGCGACTTCGGAGAAAAGTATTGTTTTGATTTGATTGGTTGAAAAATTCGGAGGACGTCATAGGTTGCCAAGTTGTTGATTGCGTTTTGCATAATACAATTTAAGTCGTAAACGTGTATGTAAATACGAAAAGAATTTTCTTCTTAGTGATTAGTAAATAATCATTAGAACATATATCTTAATTATGCAATATTAGACGACAAACATACTTGTTAGCAAACTGAAGTATAATATCACTTATATCTTTCATATAGAACGGCTGGATATCTTCAACTTACTTAACTTTCAGAACATGCTCACGTGAGTTAAAGAAATTAAAAATCTAAATATTGGAATTAAGCAGCAGATTATTCAGTCTGTGTTTTAAAGTTTTTCAATATAAGTTCAAATGTATGATTTCAAGTATCGAATTCTCACAACACTGGCACGGAATCTCACTCTACAACCGGATGTCCTTCAATCGTCAGCCGCAGTGAATGGCATGCGCGAGCACCTGCGCATCACATCGGGCCACTTCCTGCCGTTCCTGGTAACGTGTACATTCACCATGGAGCTACTCCCGGATGTCACACAAAGGCGGACTGCATTAAACTCGTTCAGTCGTATCAGAACTACCACATGGATACACACGGTAAGGACAGAAGTAATTATTATAGTTTACTGTGCAACTGCTGCTTGATAAGAGAAATTATATTCATTAACGGTGTCTCTAAAACTCTTCGTATCAGATCTACCATATGGATACAAGCGATAAAGATGAAAATATGTGTAAAGTGTAATTGTTTAGAGATAATCCTTACAAATGTGCGATAAGCAAACACAGATAAATGTCATTTTAAAGGAGATATACCATCATATCCTTAAAAATCAAGTTTTTAAAATAATATATTCGAGTTCTTCAATTGCAATTAAGACCTTCCATTTCTTAATGCCTTTATTGTCAGAAAATGAATTCTGTATACAGGGAAATATTCGCCCCCGTTTTATTTTCGCCCCTTTCGCCCTCGTTGTCAGCGGGCGAATTTAAGACTGGGCGAATTCCAATGTCTCAAATTATCCCTCCTTAAACACAACAGTGTCTGGGCGAATATAAGGCGGGGCGAAACTGTTTGAAAGTTGAGAAGGGCGAAAATTACACGGGGCGAAAATAACCCTGTATATAGAATGTACTCAGTTATGTTATCTTTCATGTTG
Source organism: Magallana hongkongensis (assembly GCA_016163765.1). Taxonomy (NCBI): domain Eukaryota; kingdom Metazoa; phylum Mollusca; class Bivalvia; order Ostreida; family Ostreidae; genus Magallana; species Magallana hongkongensis. The sequence continues at coordinate 65,873,521 of WFKH01011926.1, forward strand.
TATTGGTCAGTTCTCGCTAGATCTCCAATATTAAACTATGTATATCATTTATATTCCCTCTACATGTTGGCCAGACATTGGGTACAGTTATCCTGTTGTATTAAGTAGAAAATATATACAGTATTGGATGACCAGACATTGGATACAGTTATTTTGTTGTATTACATGTAACTAAGAAGACTATGATACTACAATACATGTTGGCCAGACATTGGATAGTTATCTTGTTGTGTTCAGTAGACCATATTTTCTGCAATATAGTTTGGCCTGGCAATGGATATAATTTTGTTTTGTATTAAGTTAACCGTATTAACTACAATATAGGTTGGCCAGACAATGGATACATTTTTGGTGTATTAAGTTAACCATATATACTACATCACAGATTTGCCAGGCATTAGATGCAGTTATTTTTGTTGTATTTTAAGAAGACTATATACATATATGTCCCCCCTACATTATACAATTAATTTGTTATAATAAATAGACCATATACACAGGCAATTGTGCCTCACATGAAATTCACGTTAAATTCACATGAATTTAACGTGAAATTTTCACGTGAAATTCATGTGAAAAGAGCACTCACACGAATTTCACGTGACATTTTTTTTCGTGAAATTCATGTGAATGTGTTTCACATGAAATTTTAGTGAAAAATGTGTGAAATTTTCACGTGAAATTCACGTCAATCTTATTAAAATCAGCCGTTCTGATACGCTACCGCTCTCGAACATCTGAAACAAGCCGCTTAGAGGTCACGTCCGAACGACCCGACAATCTAAATATTTAAATATAAGGTCGTGACCTTTTTGACCAATGAGAATCACCGTCTCTTGAAGACTATCGGGTGAAGTAACAGCAAGGTAAATATAACCGCACAGATTTATGGGAAATTATCTGCTGACTGAGTTTTGCTAGCCACAAATTGATTGGCTTATCGAAAGGTCGTTCGGACGTGACCTCTAAGCGGCTTGTTTCAGATGTTCGAGAGCGGTAGCGTATCAGAACGGCTGATTTTAATCAGATTGAATTCACGTGAAACACATTCACGTGAAATTCATGTGAAGTTCACATGAAATTCACGTGAACTTTAATGTGAAAATCACGTGAAGCTCTTTTCACGTGAATTTCACGTGAGGCACAATTGGCTGTGTATTCTCTCTACAGGTTGACCAGACTTTAGATACAGTTATTTTGTTGTATTAAGTAGACTATATATGTTCCCCCTACATTATACAGTTAATTTGTATAATAATAAAATAATAAAATTTACCATATATATTCTACCTCTACAGGTTGGCCAGATATTGGATACAGCTTCATTATCGGGGAGGACGGTAACATCTATGAGGGGCGGGGCTGGAACACTATAGGGGCCCACACCTATAACCACAACTATGACGGACTCGGTATGCAGTTAATTTTAAGTTTCAAATTCACTAGGCCTATAGCACTTTCATTGTCATTTCTAACGACTTTAAAATTCACTTAAGTTCTTAAATTAAACATCAGGTAATTTAAAAAGATGAAATTATTAAAAAAAAACAATACATAAGCGTCGTTTATCCTGTATCATGTTTCTTTTCAGCTTTATTTTATTTTTTTCTAAAATTCATTTTGTTAATAACATTTTTGCTATGATGATTAGCTAAAGTATTTTTCTTTACTGTGCTAAAATTCGAATCAATGATAATGATTAAATATTTCTTTCTTTTTTTGCTATAATCTACATAATCATTGAAACATTTCCTCGTATCTTGAAGGTTTCTGTGTCATGGGAGATTTCACATCTCACGTACCTAACGACCTGGCGATAAACGCAGTCAAGAGTCTGATCGACTGCGGAGTGAGAACCGGAATGATAACACAGAACTACGTGTTGAAGGGTCACCGTGACGTCGGTCAGACCTCATGCCCGGGTGACAAGCTGTATGCCTTAATCAACACCTGGCCTCATTACCATCATTAGAAAATGTCCCAGGAGGCTACCGCGTCAGTTTTGAATATTTTAAATTGTAATTGAAAATATCTGAATTGTTAATATTATTTAATATTGCTGTTTGATGCAAATAAATCATAATGTGCTCCTTATACCAAGAAAACTTCACATACACTTTACACTTCAGATCCAAAAGATATGTTCAAGTTCATGCTTATGTAAAAACAATACTATTTCTAGAAAATCATAAAATATAAATTGTGTAGTTATTTTGATTGGTACACAACTGCTTATTTGATATGTACGAATTCAAAAGAAATAATGAATATAGACTGGTAGGACGGTTCACTTCTCGCAACTGAGACACGTAACATCACGATGGGGACAGAAGGCCTGAACCTCCTTTTAAAAATGTATTTACTGCTGGAAAATAAACGGAAAAAGCAATTGGCCTCTAAACATTTTTCTGTACCCTCTAAAAAAAAAAACAAAAAAAAAAAAAACAACAACAAAAAACGATGGTATATATACGCACCTGCAACATTGTTAAACAGCAATTAGCACTACAAATATTACAAATAAACAATAAAATTACCTTAATCGACCCTAATCGATGTATTATAGCCAGAAATAACTCGGTTTTGATATCAAAATACAGAAATCTCGATCAGAAGTTTGGAGATACGGATACGTATAGTTTACGTGTAAATAAACGGTTTTCTGATAACAGTTACTAATACCCTCTTTCCATCATTTATAAATTTATGCAATGGCTTATCATTATTATGTTATATTAGTAAATATATGAAACATACCTAGATTATAACGTTACAATAAACCGTAAAATGTGTAACTATAGCAAGATTAAAACCAACAATACGATGCTCTGCTAATATTGAGAGTACTCCATTGCTCGATGATTAACATTGGTATCTTAAAGCAATGTTATTCAACAGAAAACTTTACAAACCTTTAATTGAAAATCATTCTAAAACTGTATTACGAATCAAACGAATTGTAAGTACCCCCCCCCCCCCCAAAAAAAAAAAAAAAAAAAAAAAACCAAAAAAAAAAAAAAAACAAACCAAAAAAAAACCCAACCCAAAAAACAAACAAAACTAAACACTAACACTAACCAACCAGCCAAACAAACAAACAACCAAACAAATATACGGTAATTACTATTTATAAATACCTGGAATAAGTGTCCACTTCAATACGAACATACTTTTTTTTATTATAAACAACTCTGTCGCATGAAAAAAAAACCCAACTTATTTTTCATTTTATTGTTTCATTTTAGGAGCATATAGCGATAACATTTATTTTCAATCAAACAAACAACAACAAAAAGCAAAAATGCAAGGTCAAATAATAAAGTCACGTACAAGATGGGTGGAAGAGGGAGAAAAACCGACCAAATACTTTCGTAACCTAGATTCTCGTACTTTTATTAATAAAACAACAAAAAGAGCTGATGTCGGGGACGATACAATTATATATGATTAATTTGAAATTCTCAAGCAAATAAAATCCTCCTTTGAGACTTTGTACACTGATTATTGTACAGAACTGATTGATACTGACCTAAACGATATAATGGATAATACTTATGTAACGAAATTAGATGACCATAATTCTAAATTATTTGAAAAAAAAATATACCAGAAAGCGAAATTCTTGATGTGTTAAAAAACAGTTAAAAACATTACGAGCAATCAACTTTATATTCATCAAAACACAATAACCTATTACCCAAAGACTTGGTATAATATCTTGTTTACCCAAAGAGAATAAACCTCGGCAGTTTCTAAATAAATGGAGACCAATTACTTTATTAAATGTTTTTTATAAGCTTATATCTGACTGTTTGAGTCGTAAATTAAAACCTTTACTTGATTTGAATATGTCTGATACACAGTCGGGATTCATGAAAGGTAGATATATTGGTGAAAATACAAGATTTGTTTATGACATAACGGCATACACGGAATCAGAACATATACCTCGGTTATTAGTTTTAATCGACTTTGAGTAAGCTTTTGATTCAACATCCTGGTCATTTATATACAGGGTTTTTAATTACTTGGTTTTGGATTAAGATTTTGAACAGAAATTTTAAAGCATCTTTTCTACAATGTGGACAAATATCAGAACATATCAGTATAGAAAGAAGTTTTAGAAGGGTGATCCTATTGCCCCATATTTATTCCTGCTCTGCGCAGAAATTTAATCTATTCTTATAAAACAAAACAATGATATTAAAGGCATTTTTGTTAATGATAAAGAAAATAAAATTTCACAATATGTAGACGATACTTTGCTAAGTCTTGACGCCTCACCAAATTCTTTATTTGCTGCTCTTGATAGCTTATATTTTTTTTTCAGAATTTTCCGGTTTAAAGGTAAATTGTTCAAAAACTTAAATTTTTTGGATTGGTTCTAAAAAATTCTCAACACAGGTCTTCCATCATACTAGATGGAAACTAGACTGGGGTTCAACAACTTTTGTTTTGCTTGGAATTCATTTTTCAGTAAAATTAAAAAAACATTACTCAATCAAATTATAATATTATTCTACCAAAAATTAAATCACTGATTCAACAATGGAATAGATGAATACTTACATCAATTTGCCGGGTTACAATTGTTAAAACTCTCATTTTGTCAAAACTTAATTATCTATTTATTTTTCTTCCCTCGCCTAAATACGAAAAATAACTTTACTATCCAAAGATTTATTTGAATCTATATGGAAATCAAAATGAAATAAAGTAAAATGAATTCTTGTATCTCAAGACTACTTATCTGAGAACTTAAAATTGTTAATGTAGACATTTTAATCAAGTCATTTAAATGCTCTTGGATTAAGAAATTAACACCCCCCCCCCCAAACCCCCCCCCCCCCCAAAAAAAAACCCCCCAAAACAAGCCATGGCTAGATATATTCATAACAATTAATGGTAGAGACATCGTAAATAAAATACTTGATTTTGGTGATGCATTTATCTCAGATATTTTGATGCCTACAAATAATGATTTTTGGTGTGATGTTTTTACCGCATGGCTATATGTCATGAAGAATACTGAAAATGAAATGTATGCGAAAATTTTTTTTGATAATGTTCCAGTTTGGTTTGATTCTTATATAAAGATTGCTTTTTAGTTTTTCGTTTTTGTTTTTGTTTTTTTAAAACAATGGTATCAAAATGGTGTTAAAAATGTTTGTGATTTTTTATCAAATGATGGCAACCTTTTTTTCAAAAAATATGTTTCAGCAAAAGTTCAATAGTTCAAGAATATGTGTAATGCAGTACAATAGAATTATTACTGCTATTTCCAGTTTTTTTTGAAATGTATGTCATTGAACGGAAATGATGTGGAAAGTAGATGTGGTCCATATCTACCTTTTTATTTTGAAAATATTTGATTAAATGAGAAATGTACAAAAGTGATATATAATGGTATTAACAAAAACAATATTGTTCCAACTTCAAATTACAAATGGAATGAAGAGCTGTCTCCACACAGACTTAATAGTATAATTATGTATACAAGATGTGTTTAAAGTGAGACATCCTTAAATGGGAACAACAAATTGACAAATTTTATTATATTATGTTGCAAACAGTATATTTTTTATATGCTTGTTACAAAGTAGAATTCCATATTTGTGTGAACTTTTATATCATTTAAGAATGAATTACATTGAAAGAAGTGTACCAATACACAATTCAATATTGTCAATTTTCGATAACCAGTGGTCGCTTTGCAAAAATATTTTTGAACAAAACTAGTGGTGTAATACTTTATATTTGTTTAATACAAAAAACAGTAATCGATTCACTAATTTTTTTCATACCTTCCATTACCTGTGTAAAGGATGACTGCACTTAACGCCGTATTTTGGGCCCTTTTTCGGTCACTATTGTTACGTTTATTCTTCGCTCAGTTTTACTTCAAGTCAATTTTTATAGAGTTTGGTTAATTTCCAATAGAAATTTATCGTCATAATGGTTTTAAACTGCGTTGCAATAAATCAATTCGTTGTTTTCTTACTCTGACTGCTCTGCAAATGTCTGGAATTTAGACTTGTCTGCCCTTGATTGAAGAGAAGATTCAGATTCATAAATATGCATGGAGGGTGGAACTAATATTGTGATGAGTGGTCTAAAATTAGAAAAGCGGTTCTATAATTGAACACACACACACACACACACACACACACACACACACTTTCTGCATGTTGCCATTTTTTAAAGGTTTCAAAACGAAATATATAACATATAATATCGGCTGGCATAAGTATCCATTGATGATTGTAAACCAGTGGCTGATGTCAAGAATTTACGTGTTCGAAAAAAATTAACAAGTAGATTAATCAGTAATGCAGAGAACCGATAATCCGATAATATTGAGACCCGAGATCGAGTCCTTCAAACAAATAACAAGCAGAATGCATGCTACCTTACACGTCACATGACGGATGTGTAGTATTCACAAAGTTACCTGGGGTTAGAAATCACGTGGTGAATTATAATATTCAACGGGTCAAAGTATACCGTTTACAACAGAGAACGCAAGCACAAAAGGAAACAGTTTTTTCTCTGTTTAACTATGAGCGCATGTTTGTTTATTGATCTCCTTTAAACATAAGCTTATAAATATAAATATACAACTACCATTAAATGGAGAACAATAGACAAACATGCGCTGACTATGTATTAAGTCTATAAAAAAGTAGGCGTCCTCATTATCCTATGGAGATTAAAGAAAATGTAATGACCCCTTTCTATGAAAACAACTTCGTTCTTTGTAAATATGAACTTTTAATTAATGTAATTGCATAAAGTTGCAGCTAAGACATTGACAATTCCTACAATTTATAGAAATATGCCCATTTTAAAAATTTATATTGCGCAATTTTTAAAAGTGCAGTCTTCCCTTAAAGCATATTACTTTATTGATGTGAGTGTGTGTACATGTATGAATGTGTGGTGAAAGAAAAAAAGGAAAGAAAAAAAATCATTGTAAAACCTGTATTTACCTTAAAATTGTTTTTAAAAATACAATTGAATAAATGTGAATAAAAAAACAACAACAATAGCAAAATCATGTATGCACACCAAATGGTAGATTGTGTTTTGGGCAGAGCTGTTTCTTCGACATACCATTTCAGCTTAAGCTTAGTCTCGTTCAACCAGACGCTCGGCTGTCTCCGTAAATATCTGACAAGCAGATAATCTGCTTGTCGGAGATTAGTCTCGTTCAACCAGACGCTCGGCTGTCTCCGTAAATATCTGACAAGCAGAGAATCTGCTTGTCGGAGATTTACGGAGACAGCCGAGCGTCTGGTTGAACGAGACAAGGTTAAGCTGGGGTTTTTTAGAATGTCGTATCCGGAATTATGGCGGCTGTTAACAATGTCTTTAATTTGTGTTACCGAAAAGCAAAGAATATTGGGTGAATAAGAAAATGGACAGTTTTTCTGTAAGCATCTATTTATTAGCGATTACAAAAAGGAATATTAGTCAAATATGTAAATATTAAGAAATGGAATCTACTTTCGATTTCCCAAAACCTAAGAAAATGACAAATTTTTAAAACAATTGTATTTTAAAGTTGTTTATTGTGTTTAATGTGTACGATAAAATATTTTAATTACAAATGCTAAGGTATCTAAACATACAAACAGAACTTGTCATAAATCATTCGCACGAGTGCCACCAATTGAAGGTTTAACGACAAGTTAATATGTGTATAATATTTTACTACATTTCTCTCAGCTGCTTAAGATACACCTATGCCGTAGTTTATTGTGGGATATTAAATTCTAAAGACCGAATCTTTAACAATACTAGTTTGACAATTTGTCACAGGCAAATTGACAGTTGTCATTCAAATCAAAAGTTTTAGTGTAGAAAGTATAATGTTCTGATGTGTTGAGAATGTCACATGCAGTCAGAAACTGAAACAAAAACCTTAAAGGTCAATTTTTCTATGTTATTATGAAATTGCAGTTAAACGAGTTATTCGTTAAGTATATTTTGAAATAAACTTTTTGCATGAGGTAAATCTAAAAATAGATAACCCAATGGGCAAGAGCTAGCTTTATCATATGAATAAAAGAGGTCTGTGCATTTGAAAAAAATACTGCAAACGATAATAATTTTGTAAAACAGTGTATAAGTTGTTTTTGAATATGTCACTTTATACTGACAAATTGAGATAAATGATTTAACTAGAAAATATCCTGGCTAGCTCGAATTTCCTTTAAATTGGTTATATTTCAAAGTTATTTTTTCGTTTCTGTGCTTCTTACATCAATTCTTTTCTTATCTTTAACATATGTAATATAAAGATATAAGCTGATTGATAAGCAAAACTATGGTCTTGTTAATTTATTAAATATAAATATTAATTTTCACTTAAATTTTAATTTTGGAAACATACTTCATGCTTAAAAATACCATGATGGTAGGGTGTTTAGAATATCATATCTAATAAATACATTTAAAAATCAAAGTCTGTTATTTTAAATTTAATTTAGTTTTCAGACAAATTCTGTAAGTTTTTTGTTATTTAAAACTGGCAACTATATTTTCCTACGTCACCGTTCTCACCCCAAAAATACCAACTAGGCTTTGAATAACATTTGCTGTGCCAAGTTGTACAAATGTAATAAGGAAAAAGTTCAAGATCTTTTAAATTCCCATTATTCCAGTGTAATGCACATTTATGCTTTTTTGGCTAGCCAAGTGTTTTCGGTCCACTTCGCTCCTCATAAACCCTTCGCAGATCTTATAACAAAAACTCGGTGACAAACTCTGTTTTATGATTGGTGCAGCTGGGAGTAGCTGATCCAATCGCAACGTTTAAAACACGTTTGTAAATTAGTCTGTGTGTGTGTGAACAACACGTGTGGTCTGTGGTGAAACGTTCTGTGCTTTTATCAGTTGACACAAGTGATTGATTACAGGGCCTCTCCAACGATGATCTGACCAAATCGTTTATGGGATTTGCTTAATAAGGAAGGTCAATAAACTGCGTATTCTTTTTTTTCTTGTTTCCATAATTTTCACGACGACGATACCTGGTTTTATGACACGAATGCTTTCATATATCAGCGACTTTTTACTCCCGGTACAAGTCCCGACAAACATTACAGTTGTTTAAAAAATAAAACATTTATACTTAATCTAGGTTATATCTTAATTTGTATTAAATTATGTGTCATTTCTTTTCCGACATCCGCCAGTCGATATCATGTTATCAAGTTATTATTTATTCCGTATAGTGTATATAACCCGTTATTTCATTGGATTAAAATGTGAATTTGCAAGGGGCGCAACTCTAGTTATTTTCTAGATAGAGCCACCGCATCACCGAGTTTTCGTAATGAGATCTGCCGAGGGTTTATGGGGAGCAGAGTGGACCGAAAACCCTTAGCTGGCAAATATGATTTTTGCAAAATACTATTAATGTTTTTATTAATTACACACCTTACAGGACTCTTTCCTTAATATTCTGATCACATAATATATATGAAAACTTATGTATGCTTATTGCCTTTTTCTCTAAAACGTGGTTTGTAATCACAGATTTTTGTTTTTTGTAATTCCTCTGAAATATTATTTATTGTTTTATACACCGTAATCATTAAATGAAATTATTACAAAGCATTCTCATTTCATTTAAAAAGGAATTTTGAATTGATGAAACATTTTATGCTACTTTATATAAAAAGCTGAAGGTCAGATTTCTTAAAAAAGGAGGTCCTTGAAAAAATACTATAAAATCACTAAGGGACCTCTGAGACACCTTAATGTCAAACATACTTGTTCACAAAACATGGTGATCAAATTAAATACAATCACTAAATGATATGAAGTCTTAAAGTAATCTCAAAGAAATTTTCATATTCAATTTTTGCAGTGAAAGAAATTGATTGAACAACCTCTCAACAACCTTACAGTCTTTTGATAAACTAGCAGTGTTTTAACGGTTTATGGCCGTAGGCAAACAAAACAAATGGGGAAAAATAACACAGAATTGAAAAACATCATTGTTTGGAAAACTAGCTTCGCTATTAATCTACTGAAATAAGAAAGCAAATGTGTAATTCAAATACCATTCGAACATGACTTCCCGATGCACAACACTTACAGCGACGAATCATAATTTTAATTGTGTTGTAAAAGCCAGTTTGGAATTAATTAACCTTCCTCTTATTGACATTTTGGCAAACCGTGTTAAAGATGTAGACCTTTACAGCAAAATCAATTCATGTTCGCATCTATTGTCTGGGAGAAATAAGCTTCGTACATACCAACTGAAAATTTGCTACCTCAAGCCGCCTGCTATCCCTGTTTACAGAAGTTTTGATGTAACTTTGTTGTACACTCTCATAAGGAATTTATGTCCTTCACTTAGACCAACTCAAGGATGGGGAAATGAGCCACATACCAAAGATACACAACTTGGTGATGACATCGAACGTCTAAGACTATTCAGAAACAACTACTATGCACATGCTGTTTCTGAAGCAATTCCTGACACTGAGTTTAAAATTTTGTGGAAGGATTTAAAATCCGTCATCAATAGAATTCAGTCAAACGGTCAAACGGTTTGCAGTGTAAATTATGAAAAGGAGCTGATAGCAATAGAAAACTTTAAATATACACATGATTATTTGAAAAATTGTGAGCTCCTTTTGAAAGCCTTTTTGGAATTGCAAACAGACGAAAGAGGTAAGAGTAAATAAGGCATATTATAATATTTCATATTTATCCCGAATAATGCATGCATGTTTTTGTTAATCAGATAAACCAGGTGTTGTTATAAAAGGCGAAGATGAAGTAATGTGTGGAGATATAGCACGATTTGAAGCAGTCCTGAAACCAGACTCCTCTTGTTGGTCAATAACATGGCAAAAACGTACAGGAAAAGTCATAGAAATTATTGATACAAGCACGGAGAAGTACAGTGGCAGTACAAACAGAAAACTTGTCATACAATCTGTTTGTAAAGAGGATGAAGGGGAATACCAGGTCTTACTCTCACAGAAATCAAATGGAAACGGATACTTTAAATGTGAACATACTCTTTGTTTGCATGTTTTAGGAGGTATACTATTTGTTCAAATTAAAGCGTTTATTAATCAGACGAAAGATACATATCAAATTTATAGTAAAATTTATATCAATTTCAGAGTTGCCAATTTTAAATGACCTAGAGGTAACCATAGAAGATGAAGGAATCATAATACATTACAGTTATGATGTTTCCGAACAGTCTCCCGAGGTGCAACGCTTAGAATGGAGTAAAGATGGCCGAGCACTTGATATGACTACGCGCAAATTTGTTGGTGGAAGTATTTTTGACCGTAGTTTAAAAATAAGATTACCGACTGAGGACGACAAAGGAAAATACTCCTGCAAAATTACCAATGCAGTTGGATCCGTATCAAAGAGTGTAACGTTAGGTAATGTTAATGTTTCCAACGTATTTTATATACAATATGTACCTTTTTACAATGTAACTCTAGGCATACCAAGTTTTACGTTTGCAAGAAAAACCAGAACATTAAGAGGACTAGATGGTAGTGACCATTTTAAGACTATATTAGTCTCCTTCAGATAAAGAGTTCTGTACAATAATATAGAAAAATGAATCTAAAGCTAAAATATTTAAATCCTTTTTTTTTATTAGTGATATTTTAGGATGAAAAATATTTTATTTAAAATTTTATGGTAGATCTGACGAGTAATTCGTCATCGAGCCTTCGTAATACGACATGTTAGTTTGAACAAGTAGAGATAATAAGTGTAAGTAACAGAAAAATATTTACGACGTACGTTCCGTTCTTGTCATGAGTGTCTAACAAAACGTAATATGCTACACGTATATAGACACTTGCTCACTTAAAAGGAAAAGAAACACAGTTTGTAGCTAAAATAGGTTAACAAATTGTACATGTATCCAAACGAGCTGACTTGAGCTAAAAGATGGAGGTAAATAAAAGTAAATGAAAATAGGCTACACGCTTTTCTGATATATAATTTCCGTTTAATGATGTTTTAATGCAGTAACATTTTCAACCAAATAGGAACAGAGCATAATTTTTTGGTAAACGTTTGACAAAAATGACAAAAAGTGTTAAATTTTAATTTTCATTTTTAATAATACATGTAAAAAGGGAATGAATATGTCAAAAAGTGTTAAATTCAAATTTTCATTTTTAATAATGCATGAAAAAAGGGAATGAATTTCGGGTTATTTCTTTTTTAATTTTAAAAACTGAAAAATGAAAAAAAAAACATTTTTGGTATGCTATAAACATCTAATTTTAGTAAAATATTTCATTTAAAAACTTGGGCAATGAGCTACATTCCATACTAGAGACCTTTCAGTATTTCTAAGAAATATACTTTATAATGTTTTCCGTTGTCTAGGTTTTTCTAAATAGTAAAAATATTACTACTTAACAAACCCTTAAAAAGTGATACATGGCTACTACTTAAATATTCATTTTTTAAGGACTTATTTTGGACATTTAATTTAGTCAATCTGAAATTAATGTTACGTTGACATTCATTTTTTTCAGGCGTTCCTAGTGTTGATATTTTAGCGAATTCAACAGTTCATTTTGGTTCTAAAGCAATTATTGCGGCTGTAGTGTCATCAACTCCATCACCAGAACAAGTGAAATGGCAGAGAAGCAAAGATGGAAATAATTTCCATTGCATAGACATCACAAAACCAAAGTATTATGGAAGTAGTGACATTCCTTTCAAAGCGTTACTTGTGATCCCAAAGGCAACTTTTGATGACAAGCTGTATTATCGTCTTCTGGTTAGAAATAAAATTCGACGGTGTATCAGCGACACAGTGTACCTCAACGTTACAGGAAGTATGCTTTTTTAAAAAGCTGCATGGTTCGATAGGCAGTGCAATTACTTAACTTGCTACAGACATGCTAAATGAAATAGTGTATCGCTCAAGTAAATGCATCTATAAAAATGACAACAAAAGACAAAAACCATATTTAATATATGCCTTTACAATAATAGCATCCTTGAATTTAAAAAAAAAACCCAATCATCCAAATTAACTAAAAGGTTTCTCAAAACATTTTATTAATACCAAAGTAACACATGAAACAAAGCAATGACAATTACTAACGTTTAAAAAATGTTTATCTATATAAAAAACAAAGCACACATCACTTTTTATTTCAAACTTAAAATTATGTTTGCACAGTCGTCGTTATCTAACAATGTTTTGCAAACTTCATTTTTAAATAATTGCATTAAATTGTCAACATGCTCAATAATACTAGGTCGGGTACGATGGCAACCCAATTAGCGAATAAAAACTCTATCATTTTGTGTTTCAAATCACCAAAAAGTTCTTTTCCCTTTTGTGTTGCTTTCGTAGTATGATTTATGGTGAAAAGGTGTAAACATCTTTTCTTTTTTTTCAATATAACTGTTTGAATGATTGGACAACAGAGATTTAGAAAAAGAATAACTGACCTTTTTAATTATTTCTTTAAAAAAATGTCGTTTGTGATACTTATGCTTTAATCATTGCATGGTATGAAGAATAATCAGACTAATTATTTATTAATCTAGGTCCTCCAAACATAACGACAAGTCAAGAAACAATCACAAAGAACAGAACGTTAAAATTAATTGGAAACGTGTCTTTGTATGACGGTTCTCCTGATATTCAAGAGGTGTTTTGGACTAAAAACGGAGAGAAGATAGATACTCAGGGAAGTGGCGGAAGAATATCAGAAGTGACCATTGACGACCCATCACTGACCATAAGACACGTCAGCAATGAAGATGCTGGTAATTACCAATTTACTGCTGTCAACGCTGTCGGATCAACTACCAGTGACGTCATTGTACTAGGTATATGTATTAGCAATCTAATAGTTTTTGATAAAAAATTTAATGGCATTTCATACTTACCAAAAAAAATCTTATTTTCAAAGATATTCCAGAAGTCATTTTTGTAAAAAATGAAGAAGACGGTAGCCAAAGGTACCTTGTGACAATTCAATCGGTTCCTTCACCTTTTTCCGTACAGTGGAGTTCAAAAGGCAGGGACGAAGACATGTATACACAAATAGATGTCAATGATAGGGACTACAAAGGAACAGTAAACACTCTTCCTCATCCCGTGTTAGTTTTGAAGAAAAATCAACTTGAAAAAAACAGCTACCAAATAGAAGTGGCCAATTTCATTGGATGTACTGTCAAACAGATATCAGGTGTGGCTTAATAATGTTAACATGTATTGAAAATATATATACATAAAGAATTTCTTCTCACTGTATAATATATGCAAAAACTAAAACTTAAATATAAAATCGTAATTGTATCGTAATAGCTGATTTAATAGTTTAAATTGAAATTTTGACAAATACTGTTTCTCTTCAGAATAAAAAGCATTTGATTATTTTACTTACTATTCCTAGAAAATCATTACCATCCGACAGAAAACGCAACAAAAGGTAAAAAACGCTGAACTTTGGTATTATGTGTTAATCGTTTAGTGTCTGTGTTCCACCTGTCTGCTAACTAATCGAAGACAAGTCTTACAGCAACATTCACTTTGCACAAAAGGTTCCACTAGCTTTCGATGAAAAATACAACATATTTAATTGTAACAAGGTTCCGGGAGCTCTTAATAATACCTAAGCTTATTTTATAGAAGACTATACCAATTTAACATGATATAAATTACGTAACAGGTTATTATTTTTCATGACTAACAGAAATTTAACTGTTACTCAAATGGATTTTACGTCAATGTTACTGGAAAGAAAAAAGATATTGAAAGTGACTGGAAACTTCAGTGGAAGATTAAAGGGGCAAACGGAATTATATGTATTCTAAACAATATTACCTATCTAGACATATTTTCTTTTTTAATTTAACTGACAATTGTATTTTACAACTGTATGTTATGACTTGTGTTGACTATTTGAGACTTATTGGGTCAAAGAGCAAGCTTTTGGACTTTATTTTTCTACTTTTCAGGGAGACATAGATTTCACTCAAATATTGCCAAGATAAAAGCTAAATTTCTATGATATTACATATAATCAATTTCACAGTTTGATCTATTGATCAAATATGCAGTAAAGTTTTTTTTTCATGAAATTATTTCCAATCGGTTCAACTACCAATGATAACCAATTTATAGGTGAATGTTTACAATACTACCTTATGCAGAGAATATTTCTTCAGATAAACAAGGAATCTGATAGTAGTCATACAAGTGGCAATTGAACAACTCTCGGTTTAATCGCTGCTTTGATTGATCATCATAATCATCGTCTGTATATGTTTTGTAGAAAACAAAACATACAAAGGCCGGGACGCAGGAATTAAATTTGCTAAACTCAGTAATCATTTAGCAAAACACTTTCCGCATCAGAAAATAGAAAATCTTAAATTAATGTGTCTGGGTAAGTTTTTATTCGTTATTAGTTATGATAAGACTTGTAACATATCCAGTTGCTGTTTGCAAATGATAAATAAATTATATCGAGTAAAAATTGCATTACTGTTTTTGATAAACAGGGAACATATAAAATGTCAAGTTTCTTAAGTTTTTATATGTTGTAGCTTCTGAGAAAGTTGAGAATGTATCAGCCATAATGTCAGCAAAGTCTGCATCGGAGTGCTTTACTATTCTTCATAAGGAAAACCTCTTCACTCAAAAGGATGTCATTTTTATGCAGTTCCTTTGCAAAGAGACGGGATGTGATGAACTGTATTCTCAATGCATTAACTATGCATTAACAAATAAGGCATTGTGCTATTTTGAAAAACCTCCAGGTATGTTTTGATTATTCATTATTCATTAATCATATAATAAGTAAGATAACAAATTCACATATACATGTAGCAACGTTTTGTGGGATCCCTGGCTAATTGTAACAATTCCTTGTATTATCGTACAGTTATAAAATTTCTGATGCAATGAGATCAAATAAATAGTTGAATCATTTTGTTATGTTCATGTATAAGTAAAAAGGTACATTTTTTCTTTATAGCTAAAAGTTCCAAATTTAAGATTTTTAAATACGTATTATTATAATTCGCATACTTATATAACGAGTTCCTGAAATAAAAAAAAGTAGATTAATCGATCTTTAAGACTTTGGTATATCCGATGTTTACTGTTCATTCTGTCTTGAATTGTAACTGACTTTTGAGGACATATTCAATTGCACTCTTTTGACTATCTTATTATGATTTATAATACATCACGTCTATATTTCTATTGAATTTAGATAATGGATACAAAAAAGTGCAGTTCCACATACAAGGATACCTCAAAGATTATACTAAAGAGCATATAAAAAATATTGTTGAGGTTGTTGCTGACATACTGGACTGTGAGACGCAGGAAATTTTCGTTAATGGTGTTAAACCTTCAAATAGTTTTTTCCTTGTCCTGTCGTTAAAGGAAGTTTACTCTCGGAGACTTTCAAAAATGAATAAGCAAGATCGTCTCAGACTAATGAAGCTTAACATTGATTTTTTCATTGTTGACTTTAGCACCATTTTCTTACAGAGTAGAGAAGGTAAATTATTTTTTCATGTTTACTTTTCATATTTCCATAAAGTAGCTCCCGAGATTAACATACTTGTTTGTTTGTACAATATAGCATTCGTAATATTTAAATACTGTAATAAAGTATTATAAGCCAATACTGATTTAAATTATGTTTAAAGTTTTTGATAGCCTACCTAAGTTGAAAGCTTATGTTTCTCTTATCACATTTTGTCCGGCCTTCAACTGCTTGTCCATTCTTTCCTTTCATTTATTACATTGCCGACTTCTTCTTTTAACACATTTCAGCGAAGTTTAGCAAATATACTAATAACTTGGTAACTAGCGTACAAATTTCAAATGAACGACAAGAACCTCCTCCAAAGTAAAACATCAATGACTCAGTTTTCTTATTATATGCCAAACCATGACCCCCACCGTTCGTGAACAGGTGGAAATGGAGTTTAAAGTTCTATATTGAAATACATATAAAATATATCATTGAAATTTATTTTTACGTTTAGAGAGGTTTGCACCTGTGACAGGATGGTGGAAGAAGGTTTTACAAAGAAGTTTAAATTTGTTTTTAGTTACTGCTGGTGTAAGGCGAATTTTACATAAAACACTCTAACAGAAAATGGAGATTATGATTTGTAAAAAAACAACAGCCCAAGATTGCTAGAAACAAACAGTTTTGAAATTCTTCCAGTTCGGTCAAATTATTGTCAAATTATTGTCCGTTAGTGTCACAGTAACACACCCATGATATTTACATTCATGTAAAAATAATCTAAAAAATATGGAGATTGAATTTGTTTAACGACATAATGAATTTCATTTTGCTTTGTATACAGTAAAGTTCTTCACTATTGGCAGGTGATTTTCAATATGAGAGTTGTTGTAATGTTTCTGCTTTATTTTAGTATAAGTATAACTTTGCAATGGACGATTCTCTCAAAATGACTATGTCTTTCCTCTGTCACAAATAATGTGCAGTGTGTGATATCCTGTTTGGTTTTCGTTTGTCATCAAGGGGAAGTTTGGTAATTGCCTAGGGTACAGGCATTTCAGATACCTTAATTTAAAGCAAAAGAGTTAGAAATTTCATTTCATCTGTGATCCAATAAACTTAATCAAATACTGTTTTTAGGTGAAAGACCTGTTGGCATTCCAGAAACAGATATGTCTAGTTTTCTGAAATGGAGAAGATTACGAAGGTCTTGTTCGATCTCTAACTTGTCGATTCAAAATGAAAGGAGTTGTTTAGAAATTGAGACAGATAATAAAAGAGAAGTTATTCTGAATAGAAACAGACCACTGGAGAACAGGTATTCGAATTGAATTTTAATAATTTCTAGATATTAGTAAATGATATTTAGAAATGATTCATGTAATAAAAAACAAATATATTCCAATAAATTTGTCCTATACACGTATTCTTTAAAATGTTCATACAGCATTAACATTTTGCAGAGATAAACCAATAAATGATGAAAAATGTCAATTCAGTGTTGATGAAGACTACTCTCACTGGGCACCCTTAACGAGCAATGATTTATCATATGCATATACAGTGCCGTATTCAAGATCGCAGTCATTATCACCTATTGTTTTTGCTGAGGATGAAACTGATGTCAGCATTGATGACAACATTATGAAAATAATAGAAGTACAACCATATGTGCAAACCAGGCTTGATAGGGAGTATAACCGAATACCAATAAATATACGTAACCGTAGACGTCCGTTTGTTTTACAGAATTATTCAAAACCTCCTCTCTGTAGGAGCCCAGTATACTCCAATATCGATACAAAATCAGAAAGAAATGAAACACGAACAGGTAAGCGTAGAGGTCCGTTGGCTTTACAGAATTATTCAAAACCTCCTCTCAGTAAGAGCCCAATATACTCCAATATCGATACAGAATCAGAAAGAAATGAAACACGAACAGGTGACTCTTCATCAGCTACAGTCAGTGGATCTGCACAACAATAATCAAGTGACTTAGGATAATGTTATTTTGCAGGACAAACGACTTCCAAGAGAATATTGTAAAGGATCTTCAGAATTTCCAGGTGTACGATCAACAGAAAAACATAACTAGTTGAGAGCAGTACAATAGACTTGATCAAAAACTCTTGTCGATTAACTGTGTTCATTCCCAAAGAAGTGATAATTATCTTCTGACTGAAGCAGCAGTACTTTAAAGACCACTACCGTCCTTCTTAAGGTGGAATAACACATCATCACAAAATGCCTGACAACTGATCGAAACGACATTTCGTTGTATTAAAAGGATTATATCGACGGCAACATGCAACTTGCAACAAAAGTGTCGGGCTTGTAATCCGTACAGCCCGAGTTCGAATCCCGCAGGTGCTTTTGTTGTTACTTACTGAATTGAATTTTTTAGATATTCATTTTTTATCCACAAACTGCAAATTTTTCGCTTATTTGACATATGTACAGTTTATTTATCATTATATCTTTCATAATCAAATAATTTACTGTTATTTGAGTGACTTTTTCCAGGTGTATAATTCCACCTTAATAAAGACTAACCGAGGGTCATGGAATACAAGTCGTGAAACGGATTCCTACTGTGTTGAAACTAAAAAAAAAAAAAGCACAGCAGACAAAACATACATAACCATTTTAAGCACACAAAATAATCAGACAAAATATGTATTCTCATTAGAGGTAGTTCTTGTAAAACAGTACATCTAAACTAAAGCCGAGTAGGTCTTCGGTCTCCGCTCTTTGTATTACGTCATAAACGTGACGTAATACATAAAAGATAATCTGGTCATAACGCTATGTTACAGTCCCTGAAACGTTCTACTTTCCCATTTTTCCGTGCGTTCACCGTGCGCTCAGAGTGCGCTCACCGTGTCTTCACCGTGCGTTCACGCGCTCTCCGCTCCGCTCCGTTCGCGCTCACCGTTCACAAAGCGCTCACCGTGCGCTCACTGTGTGTTCACAAAGCGTTCACCTTGCGTTCACCGTTCGTTCAGCGTTCACTTATCGTTCAGTCCGTTTTCATTCATTTACATTCGGAATTCCAAAATGAAAGGATCGAGTCACAACAAAATGAGAAAAGAACGCGTGCGTAAAGGTGGAAGGAAAGTTATATTACACATGAAAAATCATTTTTATCAAAATTTAATCCGTAGAATTTAAAGTACACATTCTTGAGCAGGTCCGTTTTTTCTTGTTGTTTTTAATGACTACATGAAATAACACCGTTGTATGTTTTTTGTACGTCATTCCTATATAGAAGTCATTTAATATGGGTTTGAGAAAATATAATGCGCATAAATAATGAAAATAAAAGCAGTAACGTTTTCTTTAAAATTAAGACATTCCTTGACAATGCCTTCTCGGGGTGTCAATTTCAACAGTCACCGTCCCAAACAGGCATTATTTATATAATGATAAATAATGGTCAACAAAACGGTGTAGAATACTGATGCACGCCACATTTTTGTCAATCCGAAAATGTATGCAGTTATTGTGAAAATTTTAGGTTACACAATTACAGCGATAAATTACAACACAAATAATATTTTTTGCTTCATTTAAAGACTAAAGTCGTTTAAAAAACAGAAGAAATCAATCAACGAACGTTTCGACACATATATAAATAGACAAAATCATAAATAAGAAACGGGCGTTGTTTTTGTGTACTTTTCACGATCGATTCATATAATTCCTTCGATGTCCAATCACAAATGTATCCATGCCCGTCAATAAACTGAACAGATCAACTTAAGAAATGTAAGCTAACTATAAATGCGTGTAAATTTATGGATTAACAATAAATCCAAACGAATTATCAATAAATGCAATGTTTTTAAAGTGATTTATAAAGTAATTATAATTTCCCGAATCGTGATTACTTTTATCGCCGAAAGAATCAGCCGATTACCGATAAACTCAATTAATATATGATTAGGGGAAAAATGATGTAAATGTTTGTTTAAACAATAAATAAAAGTTCTTTACCCCTTTTATTTGTTATAATATATATATCTAATGAAAACAAAAATGTGATCGCTTATTTGTTTGTTTACGTAATTGTGTACACTCCGCGTACGATTTTATATATCCGATGGACAGGTATTTAAGTTACCTCGTTCGAAAGATTTTCGGTTATATGTATTGATTAAACATTTTTATTGTTAGTCGTTGATAGATTATTATTGTCCTAAATTTCGTTTTAGTTTACTCTTATTCCTAAACATAAATGGTATGGTATAAGACAGGATAGGATAGATATTATTTGCAGGATAAGATGTAGAATACAGGATATATAATAGGATTGTTTTGTCGACTTTCACGATAGCAGCAGTAGTTTATTAGCTATTTTTCCTGATTACCGACGAAATACAATGTAAGGATAACTCCCGAGGCACTCCGAAAAAATCGTTCATATTTCGTTCACAAAGCGTTCACATATCGTTCACTGTTGGTTCACCGTACACTTTGCGCTCCGTTTGTGCTCTGCGTTCGCTCATCGTTCACCGTTCATTAACGTTCACCAAATTCCGTTCAGCGTGCGCTCCCCGTTCGCTCAGAGTGCGCTCACCGTGCGCTTAGAGTGCGCTCACCGTTCACTCACCGTTCAAGTGGGAAAGTAGAACGTTTCAGGGACTGTACATGCATAGGCCCTTACCAAAATTGAGCGAAAATTGAGCTGAAAGCTCAAGTGAGCTTTTCTGATCACATTTTGTCTGTCGTCCGTCTGTCCGTCTGTCTGTCAGTAAACTTTTCACATTTTCAACATCTTTTCCAGAACAACTGGACCAATTTCAACCAAACTTGGGACAAAGCACACTTAGGCAAAGGGAGTTCAAAGTTATGAAAATTAAGGACCACGCCCTTTTACAAGGGGAGATAATTAGGAATTAATTAATTCTTTTTTCAAAAATCTTCTTCTCAAGAACCATTCGGCCAGGAAAGCTGAAACTTTTGTGGAAGCATCCTCAGGTAGTGTAGATTCAAAGTTTTGAAAATCATGACCCCTGGAGGTAGGGTTGGGCCACAATGAGGGGTCGAATTTTTACATCGGAATATATAGAGTAAATCTTGAAAAATCTTCTTCTCAGAAACCAATCATTCAGGAAAGCTGAAACTTGTGTGGAAGCATCCTCAGGAAGTGTCAATTCAAAGTTGTGAAAAAGTTGTGAAAATCATGATCCCCGGAGGTAGGGTGGGCCACAATGGGGGTTGAATTTTTACATAGGAATATATAGAGTAAATCTTGAAAATCTTCTTCTCAGAAGCCAATCAGCCAGGAAAACTGATAC
>WFKH01011926.1:65895362-65917074 GCA_016163765.1 Magallana hongkongensis
AGAAGAAAATGTACCGATATGCATGTTCTCATATATTTTGATCGCTTAATAAAGTTGGGGGGGGGGGGGGGCAGAACTCAAATAAAGTGAATTGGAAGTTAACCCCTACCAAACATTTAGTTCTATATATTGCATAGGATCTTGTTTTTGGTAAAAATGTTAATTCATAAAGTTACAATGTCAAAGATTAAGTGTATGAAAATAAGTGTAAAATTTGGATACTTTATGGTATTTTTTTTTGTTATTCTACCGAGGGGCCATATGGCACAATAGCCTTTGAACATCCATATAAAGCCACTGTTGCTCAGGTGAGCGATGTGGCCCCATGGGCCTCTTGTTTCATAAAAGAAACCAACAACAAAATGCTTCGATTGTATTTTGAATGACAAAAGATTAATTACAGCATTCCATATGTTTTCAACATTGTCAGATTAAAAAAACAAGTGTTTTACATTTTCAATTTGTTAAATGTACACATTGACTTGCTATATCTTTGTCTTATTTACTAACAATTACATTATTACATAATGTATTATTTAAAATTTTGTAACTGAACTCTGTTACATGTTTACTTGTATATCTCAAATCTTACATTCATAAATACTTTGCCAAAATTTAATGCATTGTTATTTACACATTAGCCCTATTATATTTTAACAGATTTAGAATAAAAATGAAATTTACAAGTTACATCTAACATGAAAATGACAATGTTTAAATGTAAAACAAATAGCAAAACCATATAAAGACAGTACTATATTGAATGTGTTTTTAATTTTATAAATTAAACGCACTTATAAAAGCTTAAGAGAACAGTTTTAGAAAATAGCCATGAAATGATTAAAAATTTCAAATCTAATTGTAGTTTATTGTCTCTCTTTGCTTACAACTTAAAAATAATTGTATATAAGTACAGGTCCACGTAAGAATAAAGCAATATCTAATGCATGCGATAAGAGCTTAGCCGAAAAATGAAACGAAATTCTACCCTGCGAACAGCTGGGATGTCAAGAATGTGTATAAGAACTTATTCTGAAATATTGTTTTGTTTTGAATAAGGAAAAATGCGCGCCAGTTTGCAAATGACTCCGCGCAAGTCTTAATAAAACTACATAGATTATTATCAAATTGCAATAGACAGCAAACCTTACGTGAAAATTTGATTATAGCAAGTAACAACTCATTTAGCGCATCAATTTCCGAGTTTTAAGTTAAGAAAAACCCCTCTGATGGCGTTTTATTGATTCCATTTTACCCTTAATTCGCTAGTCTAATTTTTATACATGTTTTCCTAAAACAATTAATTTTGGTGTGTTGATTACACAATATCCTATTACACATTCATTAAATACAGTTGTATCCCCAATAAAGAAGGAAACATCAATAAACACATTAAACATGTTTTATTTTGTCAACTACTAGGTTGTTTTAAAAAAATGAGCAGATTAGATATTATAATTAAAAGGAATGAAGTTTCACCCTCTGTGCAGATTCTTGTTTAGTACTTAAATAAAGACGACACTCATAAAAATATATTATATGACATGACGTGCACCTGTAAATAAATTGTACTCTAGCCTTGAACATTGAGTAAAACAAAATCAATACATGTACCAAACAAATCATAAATGTTGTCTTTTTGTGAAATCTTGTGATTGAGATTAATACAACAATCATTAAATAAATTAAAAGCAAAAAAAACAAAAAACAAAAAACAAAAAAAAAACACAAAAAATACCAAAAAGAACAAACAAACAAACAAACAAAGCAAAAAACAAAAATAAAGATAACAATGATAGATATACAGTTTAGAAAAATCAAATTAAAAAAAACCCCACGTATATAAATAGATTTTAAAATACCGCACAATCAATGAATATTTCGACCGATGAAAAAATAAACCTAATTAAGAATTTATTGGTTATCGTTGAAGGTATACCGACCGCCTGGTATAATATCCGTTTACAAGGACAAATGCTTGTGATAAATCCACGTTTATATGATAAGCCACCAGTACTGTATGAGAAAACGTTGACTTATCTACTGGCTAAAATCGTGAACAGGTAAATACAAACTTGTCCATATTAAATGTATGTAAAACAACTTGCACATTTTAAATATTTTCGTGATGATGGTAAAATATTTGCTGACGATTGCATTTGTTTGAACATTCAAATGCACACACAAAATCTGTCTCATGGACATCTTCTCATTGTTAAATATCATTAAAATGACTGATATGTCAATTGAATGGAAATAACTATAGCTATGTAAAAAACGCGTTAGCTAAATTTAATTATCTAAAACAAAATAAAGCGTATGATTGTAATTAATAAGATCATATATACAGTAGCTGAGATGAAACGTTAACACCCTACTCAAAACACAACCCCCTTCTTACAAAACAAATTAATTAAAGCTTTTTATAACGTAATGATACATGATTTTATCACTCATAGAAAGATCGTGTATTGGTTATAGTAACAGATACACAATGTATGCTAATCTTAAGGATTCAACAATAATTTCTTTGTAGATGATGTCTATATTTCTAAGAATTTCTTTCCTCTTACAATTTATCTACAACATCGAGTTATCGATTGCCAGTCAATGCGCATGCGCGACGGACAACGTCCACGTCAGATCCGGTGCTGGTACGACTCACCACATCTTAGGTACATTGAGCACGGGGTCATGTGTCACGTTCAAAGAGCACATGATGTCTGCTACTGGATATCAATGGGCGAACGTGGACTACCATGGACAGGTTAGTGTAGCTGTATCCCCAATCATAACCCTATAAAATACAGATTGGGTATTCGACAGTTTTTGTGATCTAAAGTAAAAAAAAAATCACTTTTGACTTTTATTTTTTAGCATGAAAATGTTGGTCAAGCTTTTAAGTGCTATTGTTAATCAAACTACACACATGCTGATAAATAAAAAGAAAACAAAACAATTGTCTGGTTCAAATTGATAGACATGCAAAAACCAAACATTTGATCAATGTTTAACTTTTCTGCCAATGTTTTAGAATGGGTGGATAGCGTCGAATTACCTTACGTTTAAGGCGTGTTCACGTAAGAATTCAACTTGCATACTGTTTCATAAAATTAATTTTACATACGTTACCACATGTATGCTACTAATTACTTCGTGTGACATGTTAAGAGAAACATTTTCAGAATCATCATCCACACACACTGGAACACATTCAACTGCCGGGTGTCCAACCATCATCAGTCGTAGTGAATGGGGTGCGCGCGCACCGACGCATCACAATGGACGACTTCCGGCTACACCTGGTCACGTGTACATTCATCATGGCGCTACTCCAGGCTGTCACACAAAGGCCGATTGCATCAAAAGAGTTCAGTCCTATCAGAATTATCACATGGACTCACACGGTAGGAAGTTATGCTAAAGTCAAGGAAGGACTATAAAACTCTCCATTGTAAACATATCCCGAAGTACAAAGAGTATTATCAAACAAAATTGTTTTCTTTGTGATAACTGTATTACGCCCAATATTACGGAAGGTTCGCAATAACAAAATCTTGGGAATGAGTTTTTACTTTCAAAATGCCCAATATTTGTGTAAAGTAGATGGTGACGAAATGAGGATATTTTTAACAACTTAAAGTGAGTTTAAAGTAAATTCAACGTTGTGTTGTTGAATGTATTCTGTTTCAAAATTAAGACATGTTTGAATAAATTAAAACTAGTATTTCAACGTAGAAAGTTAAATAGGTAATCATGGTTGGCTGATGTCAAAGTTAGTCTTTAAGATTGGATGCAAGTGCCATAAAGATTTAAATCATAGAATATCATAGAATAGAAATAAAATATATTATCATAACATGTTTCATTATAAATAAGTCAATAGGAACAAAGTAGCCCCGACAGCATTCTTAACTTCTTTAATGGACATTTTTGTCTCATATTGCAAATCTTCATCCTTCGTGATTTTGATTTGTTCAGGTAATCTGATTTATGTTCTTATGTCATAAGAGTAAGTTTATTAAATCTTAAAGATTAAATCTTCCTATTTGAATTTACATAATATTTAGCATGCATTTGTAAATTATTCCAACATGATGTATTGCCAATTTTTCAAACAACTGCTATAATTAGAGTTTTAGACGTTTTAGGTCAAAAGGGTCCCTTTACAAACTTGTCATGCATTTCTGTAAGCAAACAATTTGCATTCAATTATAAAATCCCATATATCCCAAACATTCCTTGCAAATCTCTGTGTAAAAAAAATATTAGTGCATCTGTAAAGTTAAACACTAGATTTGGAACTCTCTTTGTAGGAATTATAAATTTTATTTAGAATAAAACATAATGGCATTACTTCCTTACAACATGCAGAGCGTGTTCTGCGTAATAACGACGCTTATGACATTAGCAAACATGAGCAGGGCCGCTTTTGGAACCTTAAACTGTTTAAAGCTACAACTAATCTAAACTATTGTAATACTGTTACAAATAAGTCCAGTACAACACTGCTTCGATCAACATAACTAGGTCTTTGTCATTGATTTGTAGGCTGGTCGGACATAGGATACAGTTTTGTGATAGGCGAAGACGGCAATGTGTACGAGGGGCGAGGCTGGGACACAGTGGGGGCTCACACTCTACACCACAACACAGACGGACTCGGTAAGAAATGGAATGGTGTGTGAGGAGGGCGGGGAGGGGGGGGGCTTGATGGGGCACATACCATACAGCATAACATAGACGTACTCGGTAAGAGATAAAAGGGGGGAGGGGGGGGGGGGGGGGGGGGGGGGGGGGATTTTCGGGCACATACCCATTCGTCATAACATGGACAGACTCGGAAAGTCGGTAAGAGATGGGATAATGGGAGAGAGGTCGGGTCTTGGTGGGGTCACACCTTACACTATAATACGGACGGTAGGATATTGATATGAGTTGGGGGCTGTGAATGAGGTACAGTGGGCAGACACCTTACAACATAACACAAACGGACTCATTGGGGTAGGGTAGGGACAAAGTTAGGAAACACATCCAGCTCAATGCACAACCAGGAAAAGAGATGAAGGACAGGGAAAGACATAGGTGATCTCAGGTAGAGTGGGGAGTTTTATTGCAGTGCTCATTGAGTGTTGGCACAAACTTCAAATTTTTCTTACAAAAATTATAGTTAAACATCAAGCCTATTATTTGTTTTAAAACAAGTATAACCTTAAGAATTATAAATAGGTCATTTAAACTGTTGAAATAACTATAATTATGTTTTATTTTTGTTCGCGTCTCATTTAAAACTATTCATATTGACCTAAGGCGAATTTAAAATTTGCACAATTCAATTTTCTGTAAGTTACATTTAAAATAGATGAACAAGTAATAAAATAATATCAAATATAGGACATTTTGTTCTGAAGTTGTAAACTGCAAAATGCTTTATCAAAGTTGCCTTTCTTTGAATTAACAACTATAAACAATTGTTTGATCCAAAAGGTTTCTGTGTGATGGGAAATTTTATGACGCACGTACCGAACGACCTGGCAATAAACGCAGTAAAGAGCTTGATTCACTGTGGAGTACAAATGGGAAAAATTACACACAACTACGTGTTAAAGGGTCACAGAGATGTCGGCCAGACCGAGTGCCCAGGGGACAAGCTGTACGACTTAATCAAGACCTGGCCACACTACCATCACTAGATACTGGCCTCCATTTCTGAAAAAAAATGTATTTGATACCAAACCTTAAATAAATACATTTATTCCTTGTGCACTGTATCAAGACCTGGCTCAACTACCATCATCCATTTCAGAAGAATCGAAATTGTATATGACATCAATAAATACAAGTAATATAGAACCATTTTAACAAGAGCTTGGACTTTGGGTAGTTGTGTCAAACAGCAATGTGACGTAGGCATGTCTATTTCGTTGTAGGCCACTCAGCCATGGCTCTGTGAAATCAACAAGATTTGTCTGGCTTTTGAGCTACGACTACGCAATCGGTGCATATTTCGCTTGAAACCGCATTATTTTTAACTTGTTTTGACTCAAGAAATAGATAGCTACGCCCTACTGAAAGTCCAAGGTCTTGTTAAAATTGCTCTAGCTCAAGCAAGACCTTGCCTCATTAGATACTGGTCTTAATTTTGAAAAAAAAAGAAGAATTATACTGTATTTGATACCAACCAATCAGTAAATATTAGGGATGTCAATTGTCAAATGTAAACAATAATGCATCGAGCGTTGTAATAGAAGTAAGCTTTCGTAAAAAGATTATTTGAAAAAAGTGTAATATCAATTTTACAAACAAGTGGTATGATTCAACACCAGGTATGCTATGTTTCAAACAAGTCAATCTTATTTCACTGATGCAAAGGCAAGGAAGGTTTTTTTTCTTAAATAAGATTCAAAAATTCTAAGTAGAAAACACGCATCATATTAACCAAATTGCCTGACGCGAATAAATTATAAAAGAATAGCTTTAAAACAATTCATAGACTCAAAATTTGTCCAAAATGTCTACGGATCAACGTGAAAAATCAATAAATCTCTGTACATCCAAATAACGATACTGTTGTAGTGTTTTGCTGCGCAGAAAAAAAATCTCAAAATTTATGAATACGGATATGCTTTTTACAGGCAAGGTCTAAATAACGCTACTGTTTGATTATTTTGTATAAAAAAAGAGCAAGGCCATAAAATAACTGTAAAAAAGTAATAAAATATTACTTGCATTAATTCGTAAGGTGAATGGGTCGTCAATGAGTCAGGTTTACAAACTACGATGGTGTCCAAAATGTAGATGTATTGATTCTGTCTCTAGCAATTAAAAGAAAAAGAATCATAGTCGTAACCAATTATACGGTCATCTTGTCGTCAATGAAATAACCACAACAAACATACGATGGAGTAATTAAAAATCCATTAGGTGGAAGATTTGCCAAATTAAAGTTATCTGAGCTATAGCAACCAACTTTGTGTACTTTTAAACTAGATATAAGCCATCGAGGATAAGTGAAACCGACATTTATAGCTGTTCATCAACAGTTTACTAGCGGTCATACACCTTGTGCGAGACACTAGTTTATATGAATGAAAGGCAAGCAAATTGTCTTGTCTCTTAAATGTAATCTTAAATTATGATGTACATGTACGTATTTCCCAATACGATTGCAAGAAAAGCGAACGATGTTGATGAATTATAAGAAAACTGTCATCAGAGTTATTTGCCCTTTTTTGTCACGTGCACGAATTCGACAAAACCGAGTTCTCAAAAGGGTGACTAGAATTGTTTAAAATTAAAATACAGAAGTATAGGGGAAAAAAGCATATCAATAAAGAACAATAAAATTTCTCTGAAGATGGCTTAAGGTTTCTCCACCCTTGATGCTTTTATGGTTTAATCAATGTAATTGTTGTTTAAATTTGAAGATCAATATGTACACAATCAAATTGAACTAAAATCTAGATATGTTGCAAATATATTTTTCATGCTGTATGAGTTAACACAGATACACCATCAGAGCAATTTTACCGACGACTGCTCCCCAATCATAACTCACATAAATTCTTTGCTGATATCATATATAAAAGCAAATCTTTCCTGAAATTAATCACAATCTTTTTTTCATGTTTTTATTAACAATTTAAGGCCATTAAAACTTGAAAGTATGTATATTATGACATTTACAGTACATTTTGATTCAATATTTCAAACTCGAAAAAAATACAGTTTAGCATCTTAAAATGTCTGTAACTTTTCAAATTATGGTTCAAATTCACTCAAAATTGGTACATTTGTAATTCGTTATCTGTCCTATTGAAATATGCAAAGAAATTATTACCTTGCCAGGTAAAAAATGTTAGAATATGGTGTAAGTACATTACTGCCTTATTAGGTTTTATCAGTTTTTCATTAAATTCTGCAATTTTATCTAAAACAACTATCTAAATTGTTCATTATGATAGTCATTTCACTTTAAATAACTTAAAATGTGTTGAAATACAACTGAAACTAAAGATATATTGCCAAAACCATGAATCACATTTCAATAGTTTTAAAGCCGATAACGGTAAAATAGTCCGGAATGCTCCTGATGACGTCATGCGACAATCGAAAGACCTTAAGGTCGCTTGCTATGGGCTTTTTATTTGATTGAGTTGAAATAAAAATGGCATTTCAAGTGGTATGATGGTTGAGGGTTTAAATGACGGTAACACTGTTAGTTGTTTAATGGATGCAAACATAATAAACTTATGGAGCATCTATTTCAGAAACACACAGTCATTAAGAGGGATCTTTCAGTTTTTACTGGAGGGGTAAATTTCACATTAACGATGGAAGTCCTTTTCATTATCTTGACTCTGCACTCATGTGTGCAAGTTGGTCATGAAATGTAGAGGAAAGTGTAAAAGAAATAAAAGTTATTTTAGGATACTATCAATATATGATCCCAAAAGAACACCACGTCTTGTGACACTGTATTTTGTACCATTTTGAGGTCATTTCATTGTCATATTGCTTTGATTACAGAAATGTTTTTACGCGAATTCTACGAATAAAGTTTTAGTTCCATTTGTTGAAATTAAAAACTACACAGTTAATTGAAAGAGCCAATGAATATAGCAATACATCTTTCTGACAAAATTTACATAATACGGATTGTATTGCTATATGTTTCTGTACTGCTAACTACAGTATATCTAGTACAGTTGTAGCTGTTTAAAGACTAATGCATGTTACTAAAGAATAAATTTAAAATCAGATTTTTCCAGGATGTGTATGGTAGATATACATCCAATTCGTATACATGTGAAGTGTTGATATGGTAATGACATTCTAAAGATCTTGATTTACGAAAAAAGGTCCATAGCTATACATTTTTTGAGTCAGCCTCACCTGTTATTATAATTATGTGTACAGTTTCTGCATAAAAATGCTCAGCACATGTTGAGAAAAAAAAATCACCAAATCGCTAGCCTTAGTAATGTAGGTACATGTAAATTATATTTTTATGTTTTCATTTAATGGCGATGCTCCATAAACCAGTCTGTCACAGAGACGTAAGGCATATGATTGAGGCGATAAAAAAATTGGTAGAAATCGGTCACCTTTGTCACTCAGGTGACCTTCAAAAGGGAACATTATAAATATCACAAAATATCTTTATGTTCTGGATCAATATAAAAAACCCCCACTCAAACCTTAACCCAATTATATAGCAGCATTCATTATGAATTGGTGACCGATCTAGAATGAAAATTTTGATGTGTCGCATTGTATTTCTACTATTTTTGTTTCTCTCGGCCATTGGATTACAGTTTAGATGTATTGAAATATCACATATGTTCTCCATGTGACCTCATTTTTCTGTTATCGTTTCTTGCATTCATTTCCTTAAGAACGAAATTAATTACACAACATATTATTTATAGCATACGAACGACAATGTTGTTGACATATCATGCCAATTTTTTTTCCAGCAGGTTGAGGATTATAAACTGTGATAATTAATTATGATGAAAAGGTTTACCCCACAAGAATAACTTATTTGTCGTCATAACTAGGCCAATGTCAGTGCATGTTAAATATAAATACATTTACAATGAAATCTTGAATCCGCCATTTCATTTAAGATAGCTGTCATGGATATGCATAATTTTTTTTTACATAAAAAATAAACGAATGTGATTTCGTTCAACAGTTGTTTGAGAATACCGTTTATTGGAATAGTTAAATTTGACGTGTTGATATTTTGGAAAAATATAAGTTAATATTTAGTGTTTTAAATTAAAGAACTTGTTATTCCCGTAGTCTGACCTGTATGTTATATCAAATGTAGCTGAAAGAATACATTTGTATTTTATTTTTAAATTGAAATAGAAAATGCAGACTTTTGCCACCACCCTATTCGATAAACGATTCCATCCGGCATTTAAAACTACTTACAGTAACAGTTTCACATAAAACCCAGGACGTCGATAACAATAAAACCAAGGTTTTAAAATATATAGTACTCAGTCTAGTAGTGTATCTTTTTCTCAACGAAAATCTAAAATTGCGCAAACATTGACATTTTTTTAGATAAAAAAAAAAAAAAAAAAAAAAAAAAAGAAAAAGTACAACAAGCCTCCTTTTTTTTTTTTTTATAAAAAAATTTCTTTTCCTTTATTTGCTATGGGGACAATAGCTATAGATTCATTCTTGGAAATAATGTTCGTGAATAACCACAGTTTTACAAGTTTGTGGGGACGCAGTTTTGGTAAAAAAATAATTATTTAATCAAGTTTGCGTGTTAATCGTTGGCGAGGAGTATCTGTGCATCTAATCATAAAAAATATGTCATGTCGAAAATTTGGTAATTTACCAAACTT
Source organism: Magallana hongkongensis (assembly GCA_016163765.1). Lineage (NCBI taxonomy): Eukaryota > Metazoa > Mollusca > Bivalvia > Ostreida > Ostreidae > Magallana > Magallana hongkongensis. The sequence goes on from WFKH01011926.1 coordinate 65,905,733, forward strand.
TTTGTATTTGCGAATGTAAATTCGAATAAAAGCTTTTTAATAAAAGTATTTCAACTCTTTAAATAGTTATTAATTTTATATACCTTAACTGTTGCTCCATAATAAACTACAACAGGGGAACTTACCTGGGAGAAAGCATGTCATTTCATTGATATATTGGCTAATATTTGTCAAACGGTTAACGACCTGGTTGATTTGACCATAAATTAAGCTCGCATTTTTAACTTCAAATAATGCGTATTTTCGAAGCAGTCTTTTGAATGTGTTTTTTCTTTCATGTTTGGAGGTATTATCAATATAGCTATACTTGCATCATCACAGCATGTTAAGAATTTCACATCATATCTAGATTGACTCTGTTATGACATTTGTAATAGTTTCATACATTGAATAGAACTTAACCGAGTTTTTTTTTTCTTTTTTTTTTTGTGAATCAAAGATCATTAATCTTACAGGAATGTTTATAAATTCAAGTGCCATACCGAGTATGCCTTTATAAAAATGAACGGTCGGCCAAGCTGATAAACAATAAAAGGTTATGTTTTTTAATAATTTCAAAGTCTAATTTTTTAATATGGTTTAGTTTTGAATCGTTTATTCTAAAATTTTAAATGTGTCTGCAAACAGTATGCTTTTACCTGTATGTTTGCCCTACCTCGTCCCAAATGTAGACCAATTTCAAAACTATATGAACCAAGTTTAATTATAGGTGATTTTTTTGATATTCATTTTCATTGAATTCCATAGACTGCGAGAGATCCTATTCCCTATATCTCTATTAACATTATTGCTGATACGATGATACAATGACTTTGTCAATCCGAGTTGAAAATTGTTAATGCTCATTCAGAGACAAGACCAAAACACGGGTGTTTTGTTTGTTTTTTGTTTTTTGTTTTTTAATATTTACATACATGTATATTGATTGACACATTAACAAAACTTATATATATATATATATATATATATATATATATATAGAAACACTTTAGTTATATAATAATAATGTTCTGACAGTGTGTTATAAGTTAAAAAAACAGTATTATACAGGAGAATGGACTTGATATTACTTATTTTATCGTTGTTTGATATATGTATCAAATGAAGTTTGCATCGCTTCCGATTAAGTCATGTTATTCAATCAAACAGGTCTTTTACGTTTTCATTATACGCGTTGTTTTATTCTAGGTATACATGTGTAATAAAACTTATATAAATAAATTAGTACAAAAAGCAGTATTTTAATTAAACGGTATTTATTTGAATAATCGGGTGGTTTGGATACTGTCAATTTCGTCAACAAGTATTGCTTTTACATAAATAGATGAAGCGATTGAAAATAGGGAAACACTTACATGTACACCAGAACAAAATTAAAATTCCATGCATGCATTTACAGGGCAAAATTTTCTACCTGGCCAATGGAATAACAGTCCTCTGGCTATGCACATTCAGAAGGAAATGCATAAATTTTATGAACGAATTGTATGAAAATATTTACATTTTAAAGCCAATATTTTTACGTTTTTTTAATGGCATTGATGGCAATTACTTCCACGATCTCTGACATTATTAAACCATTTTTAAAGATGTAAAACTGGTACAATGTGGTCGCGTCTAATGCAGCAATAGACAAAAAAATACTCTCCAGTATCGTCATTGAAATATATTTTTCTAAAGAATAAATCAACTAAAAGATTGATATATTTTAATTTTACTTGAGATCAACAGACGATCATATTTTGATAATGCTGTTCATGGAAATCTATATGTCAATGAAGCATTGCGACCAGAACTCTTTATACATATGTAATTCGTGTTTTCAATATGAAGAAAAATGAGAAAAAAATTTGAGACGATTCATTTACATATTTTAATATCATCAAAATACATGAATAAAATTAACTTAAGCAAATTTTCCGTATTGAAGTAGGACTGAATAGCAGTTAGGTCGTGGTATATGAAATAAAAGCTACAGCCTATCCTATTGTTAATTTTAAAAGAATTTACTTTAAAGAGATTGAAGGTGATCTCTTCCATCTTTAGCTATCATAATGGCAATAAAAGAAAATGATATACAAATTGACTACATTATTAGGCAAAATCATATTTTAAGAGACATATAGATAGAATCCATATGTTTGCGGTTTATAGCGTGTTTATTTCATCACTTGTCTTCTTTCATAAAGGTGTATGCTTCTCGGATTATTCTAATCGCATTTGTCATTGTGCCTGACATACATCATTCTCTGTCTACAAGTAGGTTTCCAGCCGGATGATTGAGAAAAAAGTGTGGATGAGCAAGAAAGTCACTTTCAAGATTGTAATATTAATGTCTCAAGAAACAGGGAATCAAGTACCCCTGGTATGAATATATTGATCACATTGCAAACAATATACATTCTTCTCCAATCATGAATTCCAATAGGGGAACATAGACTGTTAAAAAATCATGATTCTCAACCAACGGCGCTTAAATTTTCGGTTATAAAACCCGATAGCTTTTGCTTCTCATGGGCATCTTTAGAAGGTAAAGTGTACATTGTTAAATAATAAAGAAAGCATCTACAACAATTTTGACATTCCTAGGTTAATATATTGTAAGTTCGACACTTTAATATTTTCAAAGTTACAATGCAAAATCATGGAAAAAAATAATTGCCATTCCTACACTTAGACATATATTAAACAAGTGGAGTGCAAGATTATAATGAGCAAGGAGGTCTCCACTCGTATTTAAATATAATGATGATTATAATGCAGGCGCTCTGTTGATTATTTATGTGACTGTCCAAGCTGATGACAGAAGGCATGCACGACATTGTGCGTTGAGAACAGTCGGAGTTTAAAATCCTACGTAGCAGTTAAAATGAAAAATCATTCGCTTTTGCATAACAACAAAATAATACCCTCCTCACTTCCTTGCCTGTAAAAATAACCATAAATTATGTTGAGACGGCTAAGAAAATATAATGGCTTGTAGAAAATGTTCCGACAGATTGATGACGCCTGGTTCAAAACTTATCAATTGTAGAGATTTATAAACTAATTTCTCAAACAATAATTAATCAGTTTTTGATGTAAGAATTTCAAAGCGTTTTATTTATTACGCTTACTTAAATCAGAGACTGCCACAAGTAACATGCATTGGTCACTTTTTAAGAAATATGGAAATTATCGAGTTAAAAACAAATTTCACAAATTTGTATATAATATCATTACAGTTAAATTTTAAAACAAACTCTTGACAACTGATAATACAAAGTTGTTTTTTTTTTCAATTTCATTTTTTTGCTAGGTACTGGGCTTAATTTTTGTCCAATGCGTTCAAATTTCAAAATGGTAGCCTTAGTATAATAACGGAAGATAAACTAAACTAACATACACTATCCATTGCATTATCAAATTGGCTATATTACATGTCAAATGCATAACTCAAGGTATTTATGAGTGTTAATAAGATTATATAATATTGTATATAAAGAAAAGAGTTTGGATGACGATGGATGAATGAACTTTGGAATAGAGGAAATGTTTTATATAGACATACGCCCGGTGACCCAATCAAGTTTTCTTTTCATAGAATCAGGGTTTGAGAAATGTATGATCAGTAACTATCACCTAATCAAAAATAAGACAACCTTTTTCAGCAACAAGGGATATAATTTGCTTATTCTTACAAACTATAACTTAAACAGTCATTGCATGTGACTACTAGATGTCCAAATATAGAAATAAAATAATAGTGATGTGTTGATTTAATTCCATAAGCACTCCGGCTTCCTCCCACAACAAAGACCCCATCGCGCTAACATCCATGTCAACTAAACATATTAATATAAGTTGTAGAACTATCAATCGTTGTAAAATAAATAAAGTTAAGTTTCATCATACAGCGAAGGTGTCACGACGATCACACCTGTTGTAAACAATGTGTTCTCAAATGTGTTCTCAGCCTAAACATACATCATGTATGTATTCTGTATGGTAGATGTCAAGACAGAAGAGAGAGAGAGAGAGAGAGAGAGAGAGAGAGAGAGAGAGAGAGAGACAGACAGACAGACAGACAGAGAGAGAGATAGATAGAGAGAGAGAACATAATAGACCAATTTCAATAGTACTTCACCCTAACACCAGAAACATTGGCCATGTGTTAAAATTTCCATAATTTTAGTTGTGTATGTTTCGGTCATTCTTTTGAAGCCAAGTTTGCCAGATAGATTTCAGAAAAGTAGAAAAGAGCATGTCTTAAAGATACCTGAATGTTCACATTGTGAGCAATAAAACTTTGCCTGAACAACATAAAACCTGGTAATTGGGCTGAATCATGCATTTTCAGACGCCGTTGCTCGCTTTAACCATGTCGTCTGCTTCATGTTCAAAAGCAGACAAGAATATTTTTAAAGATGGAATCTTTACAATGTACATTTAACTAAATATGTTTATGAGCGACGTCTTACAATAAACAAAACTGGGGAGCTAGTGCCTAGCAAGAGGTCACTTGGGTATTTATTCATTAGGAGGTCAAGAGAGAGTTAACATTTTTTTTTGAGTAAGTTGATTTTTTTAAAATATGTTTTTTTTTTATTAAAAACACCTGTGAAATCGAAAACAAATGTTGTCAATTTATCTTAAAGAAAGTAAATGTAAGAAAAAACAAAAAGTTTTAAAGAAAGGTTGATTACAAATTTTAACATGCATTTAAAATACAAACCGAGGTTCACGAACATGCATAAGTGATAGAGCTGGTCGTTCGACATTTGAATCATCCAGGAAATAGATTTTCAATTAACAGCGCAATATATCTTGCACCTTAATGTAACTGGTGTTTTTCTAGTAAACATGCAAACTGTGGTTTCTGAATAATCTTGTTGTGCATTTTAATGATATTTACGCAAAATTTCCCAACATTTGAAATGGATTAGAATTTTTGTAATTATCTTATGTCCAAAGTGTATCGTCCATTGTTAAATGATTGATAGAGAGTTGAATCATTCTTATAAAATCAAAAATGATCTGTAAAATGTGTACTGGTATTGATTGGAACGCAGTTGGTAATTTGTTGGGAGTTGTAAGTTTTGAAACATTTGTTTAGCTGATATGGTTCTCCTATCAATAAATATATGGCAATGTATAGGTAAATGGGAAATCATTGACCACAAAAGTCACTATTTAGATTAATTTTCCAAATATATTCTTCATCTTTAATCAAGTGAATATTTATCACAAATTGGTGCTCTGATGTCAAACATTAATCTAAAAAAAGGTAAAATTATCAAAAGTTTTCTTTTTCTTTTCTCATATTCTATAACTGACCACGTATACCGGTAGATATTTGAGCATAAGTTGTTGTAGGGGTGCAACTAATTTTCCTAGAATCAAACATTAATTTCATAAAAATACCCATGTGTATACGTCATACCTTTTACATATATTTACAATTAAAATCAAAATTGCAGACACAGCATAAAGCTAGTTTTAACATAAGTCTTAATGACGTAAAAAATGATAAACGATAATATAAAATGAATGCTAAATATAATCTATAACGAATTATATATATTTAAGCATATCTTAAATCTCAGTAAAAATCCTAATCAACCATTGCATTTGTGCTGTAAAACATGTGTTATTTTTTTTGTAAAAATGTAGATGAAAAAATCCGCTCAATATAAAGAAAACTAGTATATATTAGTGAATATTAACGAATGAAACTGCGTTAATATATTATACACATACATAAGCATATCTGTAAAATCCTATCGCTATAAATCAAATTGAACCATAAAATTTGCGCTAGAATAATATTTTTTCAAAGTGTAGTTGAAACGATGCCGATTTATATTTAAAAAATCTCATAAATAAAACTGAATACCAACGATCAGTAGCGGTTAACCGGGAGTGAATTAGACTAAATAACGTCACGACCCTAATTGATGTTTTATGTGGCGGGCTGCCCTAGGTCTAACCACACGGTGATTTATAATCCCACGATTTGTTAGGGAAATTTTACTAGCAGGAAAGAGGGCGGGCAAGGTGACAATTGACGATTGTGTAGTAAAAGATTTGTTTGCCTTCATTCCTGATCGCCGATAGAGAAACATGCAATTTTTTTATATTGGTGTAACGTTAAGCGAATTATGGGTTCCGGAACAACTCAATCTATCTTTATACATGTGTGTTTGATTTGCTAATTAAAGCTATTGAAAAAAAACCATAAAGCAAATGAATTACTATTTTTTTCCTCAAAAAAATGTAAATGTGAATCAAGTATTTCTGCTAATGCTTTACATGTGATAGTGTTAAATGAGTTGTCTTGTATAAAAAAAGGATACATGTTTTAACAATAACCCATTTTAAAAATTGCTTTTCAAAAAAATACTCAACCTTTGTCAAATAATAATATTTGCTCGGAGTAAAATATGCAGAAACTCTATGGAGAATTGTAGAGTTGTCTATTATATGTACAGCAAATTATAAAACTTTTAACACGTATGATTTGTTGGCAAACGTTTAAAATGCATGCAATAAGATAAGGTAATTCTAAGGATCGGTCAAAAGTGTCCAATTATATAAAGGTACAATAAGTAATTTGAGCAAATCACGCCAATAGTGGCATTATCATAGCATAGATATCAGAGACATATTTTCGGTGAAATTTATCATAGTTACATCCCTGCTTTACTTCATCATTAAGATATTATAGTACCTCCATCCATTAAGTTTATACTGGATTTGATAGGAGGATTAAGGACAAACGATAAAGAATGCAAGACACATGTAAAATGAAACTCTACCTATTGTATCCACCCTATCCTGTCAACCAATCAAAATCGATCTAAAGTTTCATTATTTTCTAGAACTGTTTTCTTCAAAACAACATTTAATAGTAAATACATATATGCTAAAAATATTCACTGACAAATTGCTTCTTTTGCAAAATATATGTCATAAAACATAGCTGAAATTTATTAACCTGCTTAAAATTCTTTATATGGAGGTTGAAATACATTGGGCAAAACATTTTAGTTTTTCTTGTTCTTGTGGTAAATGCAAATCCTATATTTTAATTTGATAGGATATAAAAGATAGTACGAAGAGCTTATCATGGATATGATTATGAATGAAGAATGCATGGTACAGGATAATGTTTAGGATAGGGGCTAAGGTGCAAACTTAATAGATATCGACACTGCAGCCAGTTTTAAAACAGCCCTGCAAACTAAATACTGTATACAGAGTTATTTTCGCCCTGTGTAATCTTCACCCATTCTGTACTCGAATATATTTTCAACCCGTCTTGAATTCGCCAGGAAACATTGCTCCGTTTAATGATACATTTCGTTATTTGTAAGCGAATGGTTTGGAAGATATTGGTTTTTGAAGATACCATTGCAAATAAAATCAAGGAGAAACTTGTAAAAAGCAGAAATCGATGTTGATTGCAGTATTTATTGAAGAAGATATAAGATTACTGCAAGCCATCATAAAAAGAGTCGTATGTTTCATTATGCTTAATTGCTCACTAATGTTATTATTTAAGGTCACGTGATCAAATCCTGTGAAGCTCGAGGGGCTTCTCAAAAGATTTGATCACGTACCAACAAAGTTCACATCCCAGTGAACTTTTTAACATTGCTGTTTATTACTTATATTTACGTTTGAAAAAGAGAAATCGTTCAGAATTGTTAAAATTACTTTGGTATCAAAAAATCAAACCGACAAGCGCAAAGCGCGTGCTATGATCATTGTAAAGTCATGAAAAAGTTCACACATAATAGAACATTTTCGCTTGTGCTATAGGTTCATATAATTAAACATATGTAAATGTATACATATTAATTTGAAAGCTTTAAGTCGCTATGAATATTTGCAAGCTCAGTCGATATCACTTTTCAGTATATTCGGCCGATATGACTTTACACGGGTGTATATTACCAAATAGAAGTCTATATCATTTTTGTGTCTGACGTCAATATCATTTGACATGGTTCAATATAACCATTTATCGACCTACAATGAGGTCAATAATTGCATATTTTTTTTTACAGTGTATGATTATATAGAATACTTAGAGTTTTAATGTTATTGGACTCTAATAATGAAAAAGACGTAAATGTTTGCCTTTTTATTTGAATGTATTCTTTTGCTTTGTAAATATAAATATAAGTGTAATTTTGATATATAATTGTATCGGTCGTTGACGTGTTCAAGGGCATACATGCCCATACTCATACATGTCCATACTCCAATTCTGAGGCAGGCACATTCTATCAACAAACGAACGGCATAATTTGAAGTGTAGGTTATGAGAGAAATTTTTTTTTTCTTATTAATGTAAACTGCATATTTAAAAAAAAAATACTGTATACGAGGAAAAAATTCGCCACCTTTTTATTTTTGTCTTCCCAATCGTTGTCAGCGGGCGAATTTTAAATCTGGGCGAATACTAGAATCTCAATTTATTAAGGCGAATTCAAGATAGACCGACACTGTTTGCAAGTGTAGAAATCTACGTGGGGCTAGAATAACCCTGTTTGCAGTAGGTAAATATGACACGATTTCAATTTAAACTCATAGCATTCGTGTTTAAAGTATACTCTCAGAAGGAATGTGAGCATTGATAACCATTTGTGTTTATCTGCCAATAAAAACTCTGCTGCATGGTTTGATGCACATGATGAATGGTATAGCGTCAGTCAATAATAATCGAATCTAAAAGAGAATGAAAAAGAAAAATTAATGAATAGAATATGATGCTTATGCATTTTTTATTTCAAGTTATTTATATACATTTATATATTTTTTTTTTTATTAATTTTCAATAACGGATAATCGAAACACAATGCTATATTTTTTTCTAAATACCCAATGTTTTTTTCTTACAAATGGATGCACTTGTTATTTGGGCTTGATATATTCCATTAATATAAACGAAATGTATTCAAATATGAATCTCTGCTTTTTCAAATGTGAAGATATAATTGGAATTTCGATTATTTTTATTTAAACGAGTCCTACGTTCACTCGAACATGAATCACCCCAGTTAAATAACAGATACTCTATAACGGTTATCAAGAAACCGTGAGGTTGCATGGTCGATTTTCTTTAGAGTAAACTTTCACGAAGAATAATTGTATATTAAAGAAATATTGAAACATATTTTCGAAACCTACAACTTTGATCTCATTTTAATATTTGCTACAGTGATAAACCTCTTACGGTAAAAAAATAATTGAAGGTTGTAGTGTAAAAAAAAACCGGGTCTTTTTATTTCTATTTTATTTTATATTTCTTTACTGGTATTTTAAAAATAAATTGGCCATACTCCTTCATTGGTTTCGAAACTAATAAAAATTTATGATCACGACTTAAGATATCAAATAAGTTCTACATGTATTCCTTATCTTTTTTTATCCAGCTAACTTATAATTTTACCTATCTAACATGATTTGTAGTAAATTAACTTTCCAATATCGCACATTCGCTTTCAATTAAATCATAATTTTCTTTGATTCAGAATTTTTCTTAGAAATGCAAACGGTATTTACAGCTATATGAAAGACTAGCATAGAATCACTTACTTACAAGTCTGCATAAAACTTGTCCTTTTTCATCCACCCCTCATTTGTAAAACAAGGAGAGCGAGATTAACATAAGCCTTTTGGCTTCTTTTCCAATTCGCTATGCACTGTTGCTGCAATGTACATGGACAATGTTAATTGCTAAATAAATATTGTTTAAACTAAAATTTGTCCTGGTAGCGTGTACCAAACAGAACAAAGAAAATGAGGGGGAAAATCATATTTTCTGTACACCAATTTTACAAAAGGAAGTTAATTAGAGGTCAAATTAATGAATAATCCACAACCCTCTACACAGATATAAGGCAGTCATTGACGTTTGCGGTTTCAGAAGAGTAATTGATAATAAAAATAAGCAATTCATCAAAACAAAATTTTTGTATCGTTTAGACGATTTTTACTGGTCAGTGTTTAGAGTTGAAAAGTATAAAAGCAGATGATTTTGTTCATTAAACATTACCAAACAGTCAGGCTTCCAGACACAAAAAGTAAGTTTTTAAGAGGAAAATCATTTTAGATAAATGTATGCGATGATAAAAATCTTAATTGAACAAACTGATGAGGATTTTAGAAAAAAAATATAAACGTTTTAGGTATATAACATACCTTATGTTTGTTTGTTTATCAATATATATTGCGTGCAATGATTTATGTTAAAGAAAAATAATATTACAGACAATAAGTTACATTACCCGTGAAACTTAAATTGTGTGTAAACTAATTATTAAGAATGGTTCTGTTTTTTGTTAGCAATAATTTAGTATGTTTATCGACGGGTAAAAAATGTACAGATTAAAAATAATAATAAGATATCTGCACATGGCAGAAAAGAATAAATTATATGGTATATATATTTTGAGATCATCAAATAAATGCGTCTCTCACTTTCATATATACAGGTACATGTATGTACATTTTACAGTATTAAAGATTACATCGCATTTCTTAATATAAATTGAAACAGTTTTTGACACCACGTGATAAATTGAACTGATTTCAGTCAGTTTTACAGGTATATATACTTGATTTTTTTTGGCCAGAGTAAACGCTTAAAAAAAACACGTAATATCTTATATATATATATATATATGCATATAAATTTTGTTATATAGGTCTAACATGAAGGTTGCAGTCGCCATTTTGGTTTTAGTCCTTTCTTCCGTTAATGCCGGCAAGACAAAGTATGGCAGCAAACATGCCTACCCATATTCTTCTCCCTATGATAACCTGCAAGGAGGTTTTCTGGGACAGCCAAACTTAGGTGGAAGCTTAGGTGGTCCATTCAACCAACTCGGTCTTGGAAGTCAAGGTCTCGGTGGCCTTGGAAACCTCGATCTTCTCAGTGGAAGTATGTATCCTTACGGAAACCAGCTTCCCTACGGAAATCAATATAATCTTCAAGGAAACCAATATCCTTATGGAAACCAATATCCTTATGGTAGCCAATACCCATATGGAAACCAGTTCCCCTATGGAAGCCAATACCCATATGGAAACCAATACCAGTTAGGAAACCAATATCCTTATGGAAACCAATACCTCTACGGAAACCAATATCCATATGGAAACCAATACCAGTTAGGAAACCAATACCCATATGGTAATCTGAATCAATTTAATCCATATGGAAGCCAAATCCCATACACTTTAGGAGGTGGTGTGTTAGGAGGACCTTTGTCTGGAGTAGGATCCGGTTTAGGAGGACCTTTGTCTGGATTAGGATCCGGTTTAGGAGGACCTTTGTCTGGAGTAGGATC
>WFKH01011926.1:65917084-65937420 GCA_016163765.1 Magallana hongkongensis
GACCTTTGTCTGGAGTAGGATCTGGTTTAGGAGGACCTTTGTCTGGATTAGGATCTGGTTTACAAGGATTGGGGGGACAAGGTCTCTTAGGCAACCAGTATGGTTCAGGATATGGTACCGGATATGGAAAAAAGAAGGTGTATTAAATATTCCAAGGTACGAAATATGCGTTATTTTCGTTATTTCAAATTTACAATGAAGTCGTAATGTTTTAAGCACCTCTTGTGTTGATGTTAGAAAAATATATACAAGACGTTTATAACGAAGTGCAAGGGGCAGAATATTTTACTTTGTTATAGGCGTAATTCGTTATATCCGTCAAGTTTAGAACATGAAAACAAGTCACTGGGATTGAAAAACACTTCGCTGTAAACAAAATATAAGAAGTACATGTGAAAAATAATTCATTATAAGCGTTTTCGCTGTAACCGTGTTTTACTGTATTTCAAATCGCACTAAATTGTAGTAGACTTTGTTATATTGTTAAATTCACAGTTTGAATTAACACATTTCTTTCTGTTGCAGATAACTATTGGCGCTTCCCTTTTTTACTGATGTTGGACGTTTTAAAATAAATTATTTTCACTCAACACCTTTGTTTAAACTTCTTTCATAGATTATAATAAACTATCATTTTGTTTCAAAAATGTGCTTGAAAAATGAAAAAAATCCACTTGTTGATCGTTGCGATGAGCGGTTAGTCAAAAAGCTCGTTTCATAAACTTACAATATTCAATATGGAAATGTAAACTTTGGTTTCTGTTTTGTTTGTTAACGATTTTCCAGACGCCGCTTTGTGTTTAATAGGTCTACTTTATCGTAAGGATAATTGTACAACTCTTATTTTGATATTTTTGATATTTGTTCTGCAAAATTGATTCTATTAAAGAAAAAAATGTAATATCAGTAAGTTCTGTCAAAATATTGAACAGACACACATGAGGTAATCTATGCGTTAGCAGAGTAAGGGGGTTCAATAAATGACGTATATATACATATAAACTTAATGATCACCGTAAAGCGGCTTCTTCATAATCAGATGAAATTACTGCTACCGAAATTTGTGCTTGTAGATATACCCTATCAATTGCAACTTTTTAACTGACAAACCAACTGCCCAAAATATATCATTGCGCACAAAGTAATAACTAAAGACATGCGTTAAAGCAACGTTCGTGTTTTGATTCACGAACGACTAGAATATCCGACGGATGTTCCAACCAGATGTTGTGAGACCAAAAGATGTTAGTTCCAAAGATGGGCGATATTACAAGACTAAGTCAAGTTCACTTTATATATGTTTTACTGGTAAGGTGACAATTTGGTCTTTTGCAAATACACAATATATGATTAATCAATTTAAAATATAGTTTATACGTTTTATATCTAAAAGGATGTCCATTTTTTTTCTTCAACTCGTGTGATTTATTCCCTGCTAGTCGTGTGTAGAGCAGATAGATGGAATAATATTGTGTTTACTCTGTCATTAGCTTGATTTGCAGTCTGCCCACAAATTGTGTACTTCCTTAGAATAATTAAGCAAATGATTAAGTTAATATATTTTTGGCTATTTTTGTAGCGTTTTTATTTTTAAATTTTATGTTAAAGCAAGAAAAAAATAAGAACCCTTAGAGACACATTGATACGACGTGTATATTTGTGGTTGGTTTATGTCCATGTATCTATCAGTATGTTACATTTAGCACACACTTCCCCCTTTTTCTTCTTTTTTTAATTGTCTGCCTTTTTACATACAATGTGAAAATTTTGTGCTTATTGCTTTCTTTAAAAAATGCAATAGAAATAGATTTTAAAATGCATCTTTGTTTTTAAAAATGTGTTTCTATAAATGGATTAAGATGACAAAATTATTTCTCTAATACTTTTATATCTTTATTTTCATTTTTACAGCATTATCACATGAATAGCTTTGTACAGTGCCTGCCAGTAGCCAACTAGCAAATGGATATAGATATATGTATATCAATCACAGTTGTTATTTACCTCAGCCTTTTAATTAAGTGAAATGTAGGTACAAAATTCAAGAAGTACATGTGAAAAATAAATTTCAAATAATTTCTAATTATAGTTTACAATGTCCAAATACATATTTATGCAGCGCATTTTAGATGATTCGATGTTAATATATTTGTCAATCAAAAGTGATATTCATTCGCAAAAAATATATTTCATTTAAACACCCCCTTCCCTCTCGGTGTCAAGAAAACTGAAAAAAAAAACTGAAAAAAAAAAATACAAACATGTTAGAAATATTAAGATGAAAAAGTTGTAACTAGTTTCTAATCAATTACTGTATTTTCCCCAGGCTATACGAGATTGATTGATTTTATTCTATATAACGATCCCAATTTTACTATTTTGTATAGATAGCTTGATTATTTGTTCAAAAATTGTCACATGATGGTAAGCACAGCAATTTTGGGATAAAACATAAAATACTTTTTTTAGATTATGTAATCTATTGAATCAAGTACTTATATGTGATACTTATTTAAAAATTGGTTGATCAAAACGTATACCAAAGAAATGGGAGATTTGTGCTTTGTAAAAAAATATGAAGATGTCATTAACAAGTTATATCATATAAATTTACCAATGCATCTGTAAACTATATTCAAATACTCTGGAATCATTTAATTTTGTGGAGGCAAATTTTCATGGATTGCGGGTTTTTTGCTTGGTCGTTGGGATGTAATTTCTGGGATGCGCCGATTTTGAGTTTTGTTAGAAACATTTAATCTTTCATTATTAGTTTTTGTCGAGAAATTTAATTCGTGGGCAAGGACTAACCACAGATAACACGTAAATTGAGCCACCACGAATTCTAATGATTCCATAGTACATGTAGTCGATTGTAATAAAAGTTATTTATGGCCACAACCTCCAGTACCAGCTTAGTCCATGGAAAACCGCAATGAAATATCCAATTCACACAATCATAGTTTCTATTCACTGTTATTAAGTTCATGTCAAAAGATAAAAACGACAGATGTTAGCCTGGATGCATGAATTATTTATTTAAAAATAACTAAATAGACTGATCAACATGATAAACATTAACAGTGGAGCTGTCGTAATTCAAACCTGAAACAAAAAAAAAAATGATTAAATGACCTCAACAATTTTAGAAAAACTGATTGAAACAAGAGGCCCAGGGGCCACATCGCTCACCTGAGCAACAATAACCTTAACTCTGATCAAATTATCATTACAGTAACAAAATCAAAATATCTTGACAACTAAGTACAGTAGATCTTGCTAAAAAATTTAAAATATCTGCCGATTTTTATCCACATATTTTTATGGTAAATACCAAGCCCCTTTTGTTGTATTTGTAAGAAGATTTTTCTCTATTCCTATATACCCCCCCCCCCCCCACACATTGTGGCCCCCCCATTGTGGCCCCTCCCTATCCCAGGGGACCATGATTTAAACAAACCTGAATCTGCACTATCTGAGGATGCTTCCACTCAAATTGTAGCATTTTTGAGAAGATTTTTAAAAAAAGATTTTCTCTATATATTCCTATTTAAAAATTCACCCCCCCCCCAATTGTGGCCCCACCCTACTTCCGGTAACCAGGATTTGAACAAACTTGAATCTACACTACCTTAGGATGCATCCATACAAGTTACAGCTTTCCTGGCCTAATAGTTTTTGAGAACAAGATTTTTAAAGATTTTCTCTATATATTCCTGTGTATAAATTCATCCCCTCCATTGGGGCCCCCATCCTACCCAGGGGAGCATGATTGAAACAAACTTGAATCTTCACTATCTGAGAATGCTTCCACTCCAAATTTGAGCTTTCCTGGCCTAATAGTTTTTGAGAAGACGATTTTAAAAGATTTTCTCTATATATTCCTTTGTAAAAATTCATCCCCCCATTGTGGCCCCACCCTACCCCTGGGGACCATGATTTGAACAAACTTGAATCTACACTACCTGAGGATGCTTCCATACAAGTTACAGCTTTCCTGGCCTAATAGTTTTTGAGAAGAAGATTTTTAAAGATTTTCTCTATATATTCCTATGTAAAATTCATCCCCCCATTGTGGCCCCACCCTACCCCCGGGGACCATGATTTAAACAAACTTGAATCTACACTACCTGAGGATGCTTCAAGTTACAGCTTTTTTGGCCTAATAGTTTTTGAGAAGAAGATTTTTGAAAAATACCTACAATTTTTTAATAATTCTAAATTATCTCCCCTTTAAAGAGGGCGTGGCCCTTCATTTGAACAAACTTGAATCCCCTTCACCCATTGATGCTTTGTGCCAAGTTTGGTTGAAATCTGCCTAGTGGTTCTGGAGAAGAAGATGAAAATGTGAAAAGTTTACAACGACAATGACGACGACGACGACGACAACGACGACGACGACAACGACAGACAACGGACAAATGTGATCAGAAAAGATCACTTGAGCCTTTGGCTCAGGTGATCTAAAAAGTTAATCTTATTCAATAATTGGTTGTGCATTTCTGTTTTAATAAAAAAAATTATATATGTGAAGGAGTCTACATGGCCAACACTTTATCAATCAAATATACGTTAAATAAATTTATGTTGATATAAAAGTTTTTTTTTTCCTAATGAATATCTAAAAAGTATAAAATGGTCAAGACCTTCCAGTTTTTTTTAAAATAAAATTTTATTTGGCTACCGGCCATAGTGTAAACAGATGTATACGAATTTAACAATGCCGGAAAAGGAAATCGGTTACAAATTCAAGATTCATTCAATTCTAAAACAGCATACAATTTATAGCTGAATTGACGAATTAGTCGTTGTTAATTGACGAATGTATTGAGCCATTGTGGTTAGCATTTTTGTAGAACAGAATGAATATTTCTTTATAAAATAGTTCTGCGTTTTAACTTACAAATTACGATCTAATTATTAGATAATTATTAATCACAAACTAATACATGCTTTTATTTAATAATTTTAAAATACAATTATAGAAATCAAAACAGTTCTTAATACATGTTGTTATATTAATTCTGTGTATCAAAGTGCATTTCATAATATTTACGACTTTGTGTACGCTCTTTTGTAAAACGCAGTCTAAGTTCTTTAAATAACTGATAAATTGAGAATCAATATTCAAAAGCTACTTTAAAATTCTGTATTACAGTTTTTAAACCAAAACAAACAAATATACATTTTATTTTGTAAAAACAAAAAAAAAACCCAAAAAACAAAAAAAAAAAACAAAAACAAAAATAAATTATGTTAAATGAATGCATTTATTACCTGGTTGTCTCCGGGTGTTTTATGGTTCAACAGGTCTTTTTGTGTACCCCATAGCCACCTGAGGGGTAGCTTCCATATCTGCTACCAATTGAGTTGTATCCATATCCACTGCTAAATGGGTTGTATCCATATCCGCTACTAAGCTGGTTGTATCAATATCCGCTACTAAGTGGGTTGTATCCATATCCGCTACTCAATGGGTTGTATCCATAACTGCTACTCAATAGGTTGTATCCATCGCTACTCAATGGGTTGTATCCATAACCGCTACTCAATGGGTTGTATCTATAACCACTATTAAATGGATTGTATCCATACCTGCTACTCAGTGGATTGTATTCATAACCGCTATTGAATTGGTTGTATCCATATCCAAAGTAATTATCATCCCCAGAGTATCCATTATTATTGTAACTGCTGTAAGGGTTGACGCCATATTGATATGGATTGTTGTAGTCGGTTTGGTAATGACCACCCACTCCGGAATAATGAGGTCAATCAATTATAAAATAAAAACCAACTCAATCAGATTTGCGATTGCAAAGAAGAAAAAATATGTGCTAAAATGAGGAAAAAAAATAAACAATTCCATAACATAGCAGTACAAAAGTGATTTATTCAATGATTTTAATTTTTTTTTTAATTTTTATTGATAACAATTTACATTTTTTTTTTGCAGATGAAATTACATATTTTATTTTTTTTGTCAATATCACTTTAATGATCTTGTTTTTATCAGGTATAAATTACAATGGAAACCAAATTTTAGTAATAGAGATTATTGGAGTTGAACAATTTATTTAATATGATAGTTCTCTCACACGATGACATCAATATCATTATTTATTACATACCCATGGTCGTATCCTATCTTTTTGTCATAGGAAGTCGATCCTATCTTTTTGTCATAGGAAGTCGATGGAATAGCTACTGTTAGCGCAATGCACACAGCAAAAAGAACCAAACGCATTATTTTGACGGGATACACTGGCAACAACACCACAAAAATCTGTAAAAAAAAATCAATGACAATTTTTAAAGAAAACTTTAAAATTACTCATGTGAATTCTTTAATGAATTTATATACAGAATACGAAAAAAAGTTCTTCAGATAAAAAAAATGATACGTAGAATCATTTTGTTTAAAGAAAATGGATATAAGTGAACAAACAAACAACATTAATAAAAAAGTTGAAGTGTAATATTTGAATCCTGAAAAAAAAAATAAAAAAGCCCTCTTAAATGCTTTAAGACTTGTTTCTACTCAAGTGTAAAATGCATGGAGAGACTTTCATTTCAACCCAGCTAGCGACGGATTTGAGAAAAAAAGAAAACAGTCTTTATATAGCTATCAAGTCATCTGCCAAAGACCAATGAAAACACATTTTTTAAACTCATGAAAATCATAAATCTTTAATTGTCATCCTTTGGAATTTTTTGACCACTGAATGAATTATATCAGTTTACAAATTACCTTAATTCATAAAGAAATGCAAATGCACTGTTCAAATTTAGAATACAATTTTAAACAAGATAATACAGGGAATTTTTGTTTTTCATTCAGAGTATGATTCATGATTAATGTTTTTTGTGTTAACAAACACATTCACAATCGTTAAAAAAAAAAAAAAGGTCAGAAAGCATTTCTACTTCAAGCACGATGGCATGTTTGTTTACACAAAACAAAACAAAACAAAACAAAAAAAAAAAAAACAAAAAAAAAAAAAACCCCATAAAACATTCAATTCCCCTATTCATGTTTATTTCCAAACTGATTTATCAAATGATTTAATATGAAACAGATTCATCGAGCTGCTATGTCTCAAGGTCCTTAGGATTTTCGATGTTTGTCTGAAACACATGGTACCCTGTGTTTTAACTATAATCGAAAGAAAAAAAAACCATTTCATTGTCTAAGGTTGTTTAGAAAATAACCCACTTTTTAATCCAATCAGCAATCGCTAGATATTCTATTAAGTGATATATTTAATCGTTTGATTATCTTAGTTCACAGCGACGTCACATTTAGATTGACAGTTTAGAGAGCCAAAAAGAAAAGAGAGGTGATATTTGATATTAAGTAAAGTTTACGTGATTAAGAAGGGGCTCGGTTGCTTCGTTCCCTCCGCTCCCATCTTATTCGCGTAAATTTTACTTAATATGATCTAACTATTACATGGGACATGTTGTGACACACTATTTATCGAAATAAACAATAAAATCATAAAAATAATTTTATAAATAGTTTCTTTCCCAAAATTGCTACCTAACTGTGTAGCGCAATTGGTTCGAGGTATCAAAACGGAATTCTTTTAGAAATTGTTAAAGCACAAGCGTTACATAGAAAGCGTATAATTGTTTGTGTTAAAGGAGAAATGTGTAATTAACACCAGTGATGAACCTGTCGACGCCGGGTCAGAAATATAGATAATATGCTATATTTCCTTAACTTTTAAAACGTATATATTTGGTTAGATAATGTAAAATTTGAAAACTCTAATCCGCTGAAAGTATTTTAATTATAATATTCTTTAATCAACCTAAATATTTACATATTTCACATGTCACCTTAAATGACAAAAAAATCATTCTAAAAAGTGAGCAAAACGAAATTATTGATAATAATATGCAAGTGAACTTAAAAAGGAAGCAATGTTTATAGTTAGACAAAACATCCTCTTGATCTGCACAAACGCCCGATGTATCCATCATTGCATAGAATAGAACAAGTTATAGCCACACAAAGAACATAACGTACTGTCAATAAAAAAACCCCGTAAAACTCGGCACAACTATGTCCAAAACCAAGTACAAATTCTATGAGGTAGAAGTACAACAATGGCAAGAAAAGTAACAGACAACATCATCTTATTTTTTCATATAACCTTCTTTGATGAAAGCCATTGACCATGTAATTCAAATGTACAGTATCAGTAGCGCAAATGTTGAATGATCCTTGGGATACATGACACAATACATTGTCTATAAAACAATAAATAAATATATTATTTTTTCCACATATGACTCCAAACAGTGTGCCAATGTGTATGGTTTAATAAGTTTTGCTATTTATTTGAAACCTTTAACAATTGTTTTCTTCAAAAGTAATTCTAAAATTTGTTCTGAAAAATCAAATGAAATCAGTTAACAAAGTCCCACTTATCTTAAAACTTTTTTGGTAAAATCAGGAAGATAATATGCGAGGCTTTTTGTTTAAAACTGTCCATTTTAAGCATATCAATTCTGTAATATACTTTTGTTACTTATCGGCCTATCGAATGAAGTTGCTAAAAGGACACCTTCTCCAGGAACATTGATTAAACGATTCCCAGCTTCTCCTCTTCATCACGGTTGTCATTGTTACTTGATGTTGATTGATCAAGAATATTTAGATAAGTTACTTGCCTTCAACAGCTTTAATAATGTTTTTTTTCGTGTTCTTTTTTTAAGTATATAGACGAAAGCCACGTTACTTACGATCAGAAAACCGCTGCAATAGAGGCAACATTTGAAATGAGTGTAAATTTTGCGTAAATATTTTAATATTTTTCAGATAAATAAGACACGTATCGATCTGTACGTGTAGATAATGTATTCCAAACGCTTATATGAAATTCATTTGTTTTACCAAAACTTGCTAGATAAATATTGACCACGCGACAATTACTACTTCTAAAGTGTCAACAGGTGGCTGTTTATGTAATGGGAAATTATCACCGAGAACAACACCTTCATTACACACGGTATCGACGGTAGTACCCCCAGCGGAGTCCCGAAAAACGCAGTCAAAGTTTGCATGTATAATACGTTGTGTGTTTGTTTGTTTGTTTGTGTTTTTTGGGGTCTAATGTAATCGCAGAAATTGGAAATGCAGAATATAATTTGATACTTTTTAGGGTCTTAATCGCAAAACCTTAATTGTTGTTTGTCTAAGCCCTTAGTCATTTAAATGTTACACAGGTGTATGCATTTGTCAAAAGTGCTAACAAAATATCCAATAAATTTCTTTAAGTAATAAGCTCATATAATTCATTATCATCTGAGTTGTGAATATCAATATTGTTATTGTCATAAAGAGTAAAGATATCATCATCCGACAGCAAAGTATTCAAATATTTTGAAATGAACAATTGTTAAACTATAAAATGAAAATTTCGTGCATTAAAAAGACCAGGATATCGGCTGGACTATACTATAATGATATATCTTTAGAGAGCGCAATTATAAGGTGAACAAATTGTTTTTCATAATTTTCATAATTTTATGTTAATGTTTTAAGACCACATATCTTTTGCTAAAGAAAAACTTTAAAGGAATTTATTCAATATGTATTTGTTTTGTACAATATATTGGATAGTTTACGGGTTATAAACTGCAAAGCCCCATAACTTTTGCGATTGTAGTTTCAAGCAGTCATCATATCGCAAAAAGATAATAGCTAAGATTTTGAATTTTATTGATAGTTAAGTTTACACCATTTTATATAGTTAGTTATACATTTTCGGAAAAGAATACGTTTATAAAATTATGCTTGATAATTTTATCAATATTATTATTATGATTGGAAGTAAGTCACAGCATTGAGGTGTATCATATCATCTTAGATATGCAACATCAACGAACTAGGTAAACAGTATTTATATAAGTTAAAATAAATTGATGTAAAGAATTAAACATGGATGTTAAGATTAGAACTTATTAAGTAATCAAGAATTCAAGTATTTGTAAAAAAAGAATTATTGTTATAAATTGCAACACGCCATGATTCAGTGACTAAAGCATAAATCCAATTACGAAAGGGCGACATGAAATAGCACCATTCAGTCTTTTTTTTTCTTTAAAGGGGCATGGTCACGATTTTGATCAAAAAATTATTTTTCCGATTTTAATTTTGACAATGCTTCAGCAAGGCATTTTAAATAGGCAACAACAATTTAAGTGCCATTTGTTAAGTTTTAAGCGAGATGCAGAGTTTGCAATTCTTTGCAATGTAAACATTGAGCCTATGTAAACAAAAGCAGGGCACGAGCCTTGTTTACATAACAAAGAATTGTAAGCCCTGTAACTTGCTTATAACTCTCCGACTGACTCTCAAATTTCATTTGATCACAAGAAATGCATTCCTAAAGCATTGTAAATAATAAAATCAGAAAAATAGAATTTGTCAAGATCATGACTATGCCCTTTTAACATGGTTTGTATTATAGGTAATTCGCTTCATAGTTTCCGCACCACAAACAATAAATCCAACTACCGCCCTTTTTGTCACGATTAGCCTGATTTGACATGAGGCTTGCCATTGTTTTTGTGATGAAAGAACAATTCCGAATACAACACGTGCTTTATGGTAAAACCCCAATCTCATGCCAAAAAATAAACTACGTCGGACGACATTCTGTTGGCTGTATAGCTATATTCATGATACTTGTTAAAGCTGTTGAACGTCTATTAGTATTACAAAAGCTGTTGTATCAATAAAACTATCGTTATTGTCAAAATCGGATGATTAGAAGTCGAGGAGGACGAGCGATGAATCCAGGGCCATTAAAGTAGCTGTGGCTTTCTGCATCATTACAGCATTGCTAGTTAACAGTATCCGGCAATGTTAATGGACGTTAATATTAATAAATCAAGATATCTTCAATGTTTATTTACCTGACATCGTCACTTTAAATGGAATATTGAATCCTTTTGTCTACCTCCTCGTTGATAACAGGTATAGACAAGACGTCAAAAGGTTATATTGGTGATAATAAACATTTTTGTACAAGAATGCAAATCTGGCGAATCAACACATTAGTACTTGTTGCTGATATTCAAACTGTTAAAATCGATTACAAAACACTCCAGTCAATGTCTTTTGTTATATGTTATAAGCTCAGGCATATTGAAAATGTACAAATAATCTCATTACACACTGTACTATATAAATATCAAACGATACACGTGCTTGTACAAAGATTAGAATACTTTTGTATGATATTGTATAACTTTCCATTGAATGTTGTTTGTCACTTATATTAGGTATTTTAGAGAATCAACTGCTAAAAAAAATCAATGAAAATGTATACTACTGTGGAATTATTTAATTTTTTGGGGCCATTTTTCGTGAGTTGTGAGTTTTGTGGATACATTAGCTTTCAGTTTCAGAATATAAACTAACTCTTTTATAATTTGTTTTCGTCCAAGATGTACAATCGTGGATGAGAGCTATCCACGAATGTCACGAAAATTGAGCCAACATGAATTCTAATGATTCCACAAAATGTGTTTGCATTGAAGTTAACAAAACTCAAAAACCATGCAGACTTGCAAAACGACGTGATTTTGGTTAGTGTATTTAACATGATTACTGTGTTTAAGGCGTGTTTATTCTGATTAATGTAAGTCCACCAATTCGTATAGTTTAACAAATTCTATAGTGCATCTGATACCTTCAACTAGTTGTTATCTTTAAATGTGATTCTAAAAATGATTCTGAAAAATAAACTTTTCACACCTAACGAAGTACTATTTATTTTAAAACTTAAATTTCATTTGTAAAATCACGAGGCTTTCGTTCATATATCTTATATAATATATCATAAATATAACTTTGCTGCATAAAAGAATTAGTGTAGTCTTTCGTGCTAAATTGTTCCTTTCAAGGGCATCAGTTCTGCAATTCTCGTTTATTACTATTAGGTCATATCAAATTAAGTTGCTGAAACGACATAAATCCAGAAAAAATGATTAAACGATTTCCAACAATTTTTTCCACTAATGTTTGTCACTGTGATTAGATGTTAATTAATCAAGAAAATTTAGATAAGGAAACGGGCCAACATTAGTCGTAGTAACGACTTTTGTCAGGATTGTTTTTCTTTTACTTATATATCCAAGAGTGTCAGGTTACTTGGGTCATTTTTACTGAAATATATGCAAAATTTGAGATGGTGTAAATTGTTATTATACCTACTTATGTTTTGAAATACTTGAGACCGACCATTTGAATTTGTTTTTTTTAATTATGAGGGTTTTCGTATGCAATTAACGTGCCAAGGCATGCATTGCATTCTTTAATTTGACTTACATGTACATGTATTTTTTTTTAAATCTCTAGAGTAATCACCTTAATACTGACAATTTTACTTGTTTTGGTTATATCTTTATATTCTGTTTGATTGTGTTCTGTTTAGTGTAAGCGTATGACAGTTGTTGATTTAAATAAAAATAAAAGTTATTGTAATTGAATACAACTAAACCAGTATATACATAGTAAATTAAGATCCACCTTTTTTCAATACACACACTGTACCCATATCCTATAACACTTCCTGATAATATAATTACTTATCCTATAAACTGCAGAAAAAAATAGTCCATGATCACAAACTAATGAGTATGAATGAATTCGAATGAAAAGCTATTTTTTTTAAAAATGTAATACAGTATTGATTATAAAAATCAATATTTGGTTTATTCATCAGAGTGTAAATTGATTCTCAAATCAATTGTACACAAGAATTATATGATAATCACATATTTGATTAAATTGGTCATTTGTAAGATCAATTAGATTATTTTCAGTAAGAAATTTTCTTGGAATTATTCTGTTCAAATTACAGAGTCGATATCAATGTCAATTATACTATCTCACCAAGCATTCAGTCTCATAGAATGGTGATAAAGTGTTTCTGAATATTTTTTTCTGAGTAATATATTTTCATGACTTTTTTTGGAGAAAAGTAATTCATATATAGTATAAGAGTTATCTCCTGTTAAAATATTTTAAAATGCAATAGTAAGATAATGTTACAATAATATTTTGATGGAATTACATGCATTGTACTAATGTTATACTTTGATATAAATTATATTATTGTTTCATGATATTTCTTGGCTTATTTGAATATAGTAAAGCCACTGTGTCCCAAATTAATTCATCATAACGAACCTACATACATCTTCGTTGCCGTTCTATGAAACAAAGACTGTAACATTAGCAAAACTACCGACTTTTTCTTTTAGTATGATATCAAGGTGTAACACTACACCTTAAAACGATTTAAAATCAGCAGAAAAAAACTTGACTGTGATAAAAATAGAATGTTGTTAAAGAAGAATATAAGTCAAACAGGCAACAAAATGCATCAGTAATGAATCAGTAAATATAAACAAAAGCGCCATGCGGATTCGAACTCATGATCTGTGGTTCACAAGAGTGATACAACTAAGTTATGATGATATGCAACTTAGTCGATTAATACAATGAAAAAATGACAATAACAAACCATCAACCATCTCAAAAATCCATAAAACGAAATACAAATTCAAAGCAGAGTAACACATACCTCCAAAAAGATAGAGGTAGGATCAGGTGCCTAGGAGAAGTAAGCACCCTCTGTTGACCGGTCACACCCGCCGAGCACAATGTAAATAATTAAATAAAACAATTAAATCGTCAGCTTGTGACCAGTGTCTTAAAAATAGAAATCCTCATGTAGTAAGGTACTTCAACTTTTTTTTACTAGGCACTTATATTAGTAACCATGGTGTTTTAAATGTTATACAAAGAGTATGTAGATGCAAAATGTGCTAACAGAAAACCCATAAATTTCCTTTAAGATATAAGCTGAGATATTTATGTTGTGAATATAGACAATACTATTGGTCATTTGTCATAAAGAGCAAAAGTATATCACCTTCAGGCAGGGAAGTATTCAAATATTTTGTAATGAACAATTGTTAAACTACAGAATGAAACAATCAAGAGGCTAGGACTTCAGTTGGACAGTTAGACAACAATATAATCACATAACTTACATCTACACAGATCAAAGTAAAAGGTAAGCAAATAATTTTTCAAATTTTTCATATTTTTTATGTTAATGTTTGGAGACATTTATTTTTTGCTCAGGAAAAACTTGTAGAAATAAATTCAATATTCATTAACTCTATGCGATATAAATTGGTTTAGGATAGTTAATGCTTTCTCAACCGTGAAGCATCATTGCATATGTTATTCTCGTCTTAAAGCTGAACACCGCTCGTAAAGAGGCACTGTCCGCCATATTTCTCTTTTACCACCGTTATCCCTACAACCCCTATATAAGCTGCAGACCTCTGAACAGTTTAAAGTATTTAGCTGTAGAGGTCTCACCTGTGTGGACGTATATCTTGCCTCGCCGTGTTACTCGGTCGCGATGAAATTATCAAGTTTTACGCACTTTTTTCAAGCCAGGAGAATACTACCATTAAGTAAACTGGTCAGAATATAATTTTCAAACAGAATATGCACAAAAAATAAGAATTAAATGCATAAAATCCAAAGACCACGAAAGGAATACTACACGTCAGCCACGAGTTTTAGGTGTGCAATCGGGTGTAACGAAATCGAAGGGTTTATATAGCAGGTATCTGTGTGACGGGGCCTATTTACTAGCGGTTTTCAGCTTTAAGCACTAAAGTGCAGACATGGTCTAGTTCATATAGTGGCATTTTATTGATGTTTCACACCATTTTCTAGTTTTAGCTTAGCTATACAGGACTATCAACAGTCTCGATTGATGTCATCTTCTTGTCGGTTCTGTGGTCGATGCAACGATATTGTCAGCAAGTACAATCTTCTACTTGGCCACATGCTGACTGACGTTTTCCTACTTATTGTTAGACCACAATTTATCACCTACTTGTCTACGTTTTATTCCGTCTTCTCGATTTCGACAAAGAGCACACGGCTGGTATGATTAGTCAACAAAGGATGCTCACTGTCATGACACCTGATCCCACCTCTAATTTGTTTGGTGGTCCGTGTTCGCTCTGCTCCTGTTTTGTATTTTTTTTCCTTTGGACTTTAGAATTTGAACACTGTTCGTTTTCACATATCATATAGAATTATCACTCACTAGAAATTACGAATACGCAAGATGTTTATCTGACATTCAATGAACTAAATTCTATTTGAAACGGTTGAAAAGGTAACTATTTCATTCGGTCAAATCTTAAAGAAATTAATGGATGTTTTTGTCTTATGATAGCCCAAGCAGCGTCGTTCTTTTTTGGCTACCCGTTTGTTACTGTATCTAATCGGGCTTACACAATCGTCAAACTGTTTTTTTTAAAATCAATTTTATCTGGTATTGGTAACCTGTAGATAATAATGTAAATAAAGTACATTATAATCAAAATTAATTCAACATCTTCCAAAATACAATATTTGACCAAAACCCAAAATGTTTGTTTTTTTTTTCGAAAAAGGTAAAGACTTTTAAAGGCCCAAAGAGTTTCAAATTCACGAATTACAGATTTCTAGTTAACGCTTTAAACCATTGCACTACATTGTGAGGTTACAATTTTTAGAAAGTATATAAAATCACGCTTAATTTTATTGATTATTTCGATCGGAAGTACGTGACAATATGGTCGTGTACCATACTATCTTGGATTTGGAAGTAAAATGATAAAAAAACCAAAGTTTTCCACTAATCTGCAATGTGAATTTTTATTCTTTCAAAAAACAAACATTTAAAACCGAGTTAAAATCGTGTTGTATGCTATGCTATGGTATGATATGACGAATGCTATTCTATGAGATTTTATGCTATGGTATGAGATTCCAATGCTATGGTATGAGATTTCAATGCTATGCTATGCTATGGTGTATGTTGTAAAAGATATGCTTGAACTGACTGTTAAAGGTATTTACATAAGTTAAAATAATTGATGAAAAGAACTCTACATGGATTGTAAGAACATGTCTTTTTCAAGGTTTTTAAATAGATTAAAAAATATTAAAACCAATTTTTTTTTATAAATTGCAGATATGATTAAATACGCCGTGCTTCAATGACTACAATATGGATCCAATTACGAAAGGACGAATAGAAAGGGCACCATTGAGTGCTTTTTCGTTTTTCTTTAACATGCTTTCTATTATTGGTAATTTGGTCGTGCTTCATATTTTCCGCACCAAATACAAAAAATCCAACTACCGCTTCTTTGTATTACTATTGGCGTCATTTGACTTGGGAACTGCAATTATTTTTGTGATGAAAGAACAATTCCGAATACAACGCGTGTACTACGGTGGAACCACAATCTCATGCCAAATAATAAACTACGTCGGGCATTCTGTTGGCTGTGGAGCGATATTCATGGTACTTTTTATAGCCGTTGAACGTTACAAGAAAATATGCACCCCATTTCAAACTCAATTCACCGTTGTACAGTGTGGTAGATTCTGCGCTATTGCAATTGTTATCAGTGCCCTTTTGAATATTCCCTCAACTTTTATTTTTCGGAAAAAGAGATTTCAAAATCAAAAATTTGAACGCTTCCAGATGCGATGTTCTGCAGAAGTTAGATGAAACCATATTCCCGATTCTGTATTTTGGATCATTAAACACAGTGTCTCTTGCTGTTGTCATCTATATCATAGTCATACAGTTGAAAATCAGAGCAGTTATTTCTCGCCAATCTCAACTAAAGAAGAAAATAAATTCACCGGCATCCATTAAAAGAAAGCCAAAAATTACTGAAACCTCCCTCTCAGGCAAGGAGGGTGACAGTATCGCTTACAGAGAAAATTTACCACCTTTTACAATAGCTGTTGTATCAAAAGAAATATCGTCAATGGCAAAATCGGACGTTCCGAAGACGACAAGGACAAGTCACTTGACTTTATTTCAGGATGTGTTTGTAACAGACAGTAAACATAGTAAATAGTTGTATTTATTCTGAGGATAAACAGGATAATCCCGATCTTACTGGTAGCTGTAAAATTTATTATATTTATGTAACAATTTAAATTAGTGTCTTTTTCCTAAATGTTCATAGAGGAATCTGGCTGTTATCAATCATAGCGATCTTATTATAAGAAAAGAAAAATATTGCTGCGTGCTTCATTTATTTATTACAAAAAAATGATTCATGTACATGATAGATGATACTTGGTCGATCAGTCGTTTTTCAATCTGCAAACACGAAAGAAAGAAGTCGATAAAATTCATAAAGAATGAGCAAAAACCTCAACATATTTACAACCTTGAGTTGCTTAATTCAAGATGATGCAAGTGACATCAGAGATGATACCGTGACTATTTTTGGAAAACAAAAACAAGCGCTAAAATATCATCTATCGTAGAACTATTTCAATACACGGTGGTCAATGAACGTGGAATTTTTGGGATGTGGTAAAGGTCTCCTGTTTAATGATTATACGACCTAAATGAGCCGTGAAACAAGTATTTAATGAATGAATCATTCGAACTAAATCATGCAGAGTTTTCTCTCTAATAACCTTTGTAAGATTAAAACTCCACAGAAATTGGTTACTACGAATATTAATGATTCCCCAGTACCTTGTTGTCCGTTGAGTATGCGCCTCTTAAAATACAGATCTTGGTCTGAATGTGGGCAGAACTTGTGGAACGGGGGTAAGGGGCAGGCCCACGCCTTGATAGCTGAGGAGGTTGTTGTACAGATAGCTCGGTCCGGTCTGACCGGTTTACTCTCTGTGTCCACTCTAGGTTTACTTTGGGTTTACTCTGGGTTTACTCTGGGTCCACTCTAGTAAACCCGGAGTAAACCCAGAGTAAACCCAAAAAGTAAACCCAGGGTTTAGTTGAGGTTTACTTTCTGTTAGGTTGGGTCTGATCGGTACTGTACATACATGTTATTTACCCCTTTTACACATCCCCTTTATCCAACTTTCTTGTCGCTATATTTAATATCACGAATTCGTTATAAAAATACAACGAATCACAGATCTTAAAAAAAATCACCTGTCACTAGGACTTCGTTAGAGCCGAGTTTTACCGTATTATATTATTGTTAAATCTACAGATGTAATGACACATACACCTTTTTCAGACCATATCCATGTCCTTCTTATCTAATTTTCTTGACGCTAAACTTATTATTGCGAATTTGTTATGCGGATTAAACAAATAAGAGATATAGTGAAAGAAATTAACCGTTCACAAGGACTTCACTAGAGCCGTGATTCTAATGACACATACACATTATTCAGACCATACCCATATCCTTCTTATCCAAATTTCTTTACACTAAACTTGTTATTGCGAATCTGTCATATGGATTGAACAAATTAGAGATCTAGTGAAAGAAATTCACCGGT
This sequence comes from Magallana hongkongensis, assembly GCA_016163765.1. Taxonomy (NCBI): domain Eukaryota; kingdom Metazoa; phylum Mollusca; class Bivalvia; order Ostreida; family Ostreidae; genus Magallana; species Magallana hongkongensis. The sequence goes on from WFKH01011926.1 coordinate 65,935,482, forward strand.
CACAAGGACTTCGCTAGAGCCGTTTTTTACTGTATTTAATCATCGTAAAATCTACAGAGTTAATGATACATACATGTTATTCAGACCATATCCATATCCTGGTCCATATCCATAGCCAATAATTTTCTTTCAATGTAACTGGAGGTCAGATATTGTTAAATAAACAGTTTAAGTTTAACTTATTTCTTTCTGTTACAGATGACCATTTGCGCCTCTCTTTTTACTGATGCTGGACTTTTTTAAAAATGAATAATTTGCACTCACAGAACACATTTTTTCTTCTTTTCTGAATATTAATTTACTATGATTTTGTTTCACAAATGTTCTTTTAAAGATAAAGAATCCCATGATTGATCGTTTCGATGAGCGGTTGGTCAAATAGCTCGTTTCACGTAAATTCATTTCACGAATATTCATTGTGGAAATTGTTTTAGTTTTGCTTGCTAACAAATTTCCAGACGCGGACATGAGCTAAAAAGGTCTAATTTATCAAATGGATGATCGTCCGATTCCCATTTTAATCTTTTTTTTGTGAAATTTTTGAACTGTTGAAATAAAAACGTTTGTGACATTACTATATTCTATCCCAGTATTTAACCAACATGCAGTGGGTATTCTATATGTTTTAAAATTAGGCGTTACGCTTGATAACTTACTGATCACTTTAAAGTGACCTCTTTAGTAGTCAATGAAATCACTGCTGCCGAAACCTTAGCTTGTAGTTCGGCCATATTGTTCCTATTTTCACAGACGAACCTAAAACCCAAAGTGTATCGTGTAGAAAAAAAAAGTAATGGCTAATTATATGTGTTAATGATAAGTTTGTGTTTTGATTCATGAACGAATAAACAATCAAACGGATGTTGTGAAATGCTGTAAACGTCTTTAATTTCTTGAATCTAAAATTTCACGATTTGCTGTATTGTTACCTTTAACACTGGATTTAATTTACCGATTTATCGACCTTTATATTATAATATAACCATGTTGTTATCAATTTAATTCCTAAGAACCATTCAGAATTTTCATAATAGTAACATGTTTTTCTTTTTCATTTCATTGCTTTGTGTATTACATAAGTCAGAATAACAAACTTTATAAGCAGAGTAGCTAGGTTAAAAAAACGTCCTCGTCCCTTTAAATAATACCAAAAACGTTACATCTATATTTATATTTGATGCACAATATTCACGGTCGCTTAATGATCGCGAAAAATGTAAAATCGCGAACATAGAGCAATTACACGTATTGTTTTCCATGTCTACAGTTTCGTTAAAGGTTTCCAAGATGGGCTATGTTACAAGTTTAATTCTATTTAGATTGTTTAACTGTTGACGTGACAACATGGTCTTTTGCAAATAACAGGCTCTAACAAAGTATCAGATTAATCGCTGTAAGGAGAAGGTCGCGGGGGAATAATTATAGTATTCTGTTTTCTCAGTCATAAAATTTTCTTTCATTTAGCTCACAAACTTCCTTATAAATGTTGGAAAGATGTTAAGTTCACATTTTTGGCCATTTTTGTAGCGGTAGTGTTTTTTTTTTTAATCGGGTAAGAGGAAAGTCCCCAAAGTGGTTTTATACCCATGCATTTATCGGTATGTTGAATAATGTTGACTCATGTTAACCCATGTTTCCCTTTTATTTTATTGTCTGTTATTTATACTATATATGATGATTTTGCACTATTACCTTTATGAAGAATGTTACTTAAATGTTAGTTTTTGAAATACGTTTTAATTTGTGTTTAAAATATATCTCTACGAATTGATTAGAGATAATCAATTGCAAATAGCTAAAATAATGTTAAAATAAATTCTTAATGTTTACAATAACATCAACCGAATAGCTTAGTACAGCACCTGTTAATTATTAGCATGCAAATATTCGTATACAAGTACTAAGAAAAATCGTTATTCACTTAAGTTTTAATTTTTTT
>WFKH01011926.1:65950254-65970038 GCA_016163765.1 Magallana hongkongensis
GCAAAATTATCTGGATTAAAAATAAATAGCTCAAAAACCAAAGTGGTTTGGATAGGCTCGAGAAAGTTTTCAGATCAGGTTTTTCATCATACTCGATGGAAGCTTGACTGGGGTAGTACAACTTTTAATCTGTTAGGAATAGAATTCTGTGTGGAATTAGATAAAATTACTGAACTAAATTACAACATGCAACTGCCAAAAATTCTTTCACTGATCCAACAATGGAACAGAAGGATTCTTACCCCTGTTGGTAGAGTAACCGTGGCCAAGACTTTAATTTTGCCAAAACTTAATCATCTATTTATTTCACTTCCAACACCCAATGAAGCATTTTTATCCTCATTGAATAGAGCAATATTTAAATTTTTATGGAAATCTAAAGTTGATAAAGTAAAAAGGCAGATAGTTACTCAAGATTACACAAAAGGTGGTTTAAGAATGCTAGATGTCTATAATTTTGTTTCTTCTCTCAAATGTTCATGGATAAAGAGGTTAACTCTCAAACCTAAACCATGGATGGATATTTTTTTGGAAATTAATGGCAAAGATGTTGCTAAGAAAATGTTAGAGTTTGGGGATGATTTTATCAGAAAGATGATAAAGCACAATAATGTTTTTTGGAAAGATGTTTTTCAATCATGGCTCCAGGTAGTGAACATGTTCAACAAACAGCCTGGTTATATTAAGAGAAATATTATCAATGTTCCAATATGGCACAACTCCTGTATTACAGTTGCCAATAAATCTGTCTTTATCAATGTATGGTACTAACGTGGCATAAAAGTAGTTGGAGATTTTTTATCTGAAAATGGAGTTTTTTTGACATATGATAACTTTTTATATACGTTTAACTTGCCTGATGTATACGTCATGAAATACAACAGTATTATTAGTGCTATTTCAAAGTTTCTTAAATTAGTTTATGTGGAAAGAGTAAATATGGAAAAGAATTATACTCCTCTTTTACCAATGTATTTTGAAGTGATTTTATTGAATGAAAAATGTACCAAGGCAATTTATAAAACTTTGAACTATACTGATGTGGTCCCAACTGCAATATCAAGATGGAATAATGAATTACCACATGGACAAAATTTGTGCATACAAGACTGTTTCAAAATATGTGTTATGACAACTAATGATACATCTGTACAATGGCTACAGTACAGAATTCTACACAGAATTCTTCCTGTGAACTACTATTTGAAAAAAATTAAGATCATTGCAAATGATTGTTGTACTTTTTGTAAAGAAGAAATAGAAACAATACAACATATATTTGTTAATTGTAGAAATGTTTTACCTTTGTGGAACAATCTTAGTATGTGTATATATAGAAAAACAAGGAAAAGGGTTGGTTTCAATGCAACCAATATACTGTTTGGAGAAAATACTCTAAATGTAGATAATAAACCTGTGAACTTCATAATTTTATATACAAAACAATTCATATTTATATGTCTGAAGCAAAATAAGAATCCAAACTATGTTGAGCTATTACATCATTTGAGTTTTAAATACAAGATAGAGAAATATGTGTCGGTTCAAAAATTTCAACTTAGAAAGTTTGAAAAATGCTGGTCACATTGGGAAGATTGTTTTTGGGTTTAATAGTATAACTAAACCATACAGAAGTGGAATTTAATATCAATACTATTACTGCATTTTTTTTTTCTTTGATTTTTTTTTCTTTCTTTCTATCAATTTTAAATATACAACCTCAGGTCCTTTTATTTTTTTTTTTTTTTTTTGAATGAGTGTGTGAATGAAAGTGGTATGAAAAGAAAGTGATTTAAAAATATTTAAAAAATTGACATTATGTTCATAAAATTTTTGTATGTTTGAATTTTGAAAAATGCAAATAAAAAAAAAAAAAAAAAAAAAAAAAAAAAAAAAAAAAAAAAAAAAAAACAATGACAAAAAAGTAAACATTGGGTGCTATGTGTTACAAATAGAGAGTTGATTTAATTCTCTTGCTAAACACACTAAAAAAAGCAGTTTGCATCATACAATTTGTAGCTTATTTTACATACTGTAGACTCCTTATTAAACGCGAGGAACTAATATCCGCGTAAAATCGCTAAAAAACCTCTCTCAGATTTAAAAAGCTCGCTTTTATTTTCTGAGAGTTAAGAACTATTAGAGATTAGGATAAAAGTTCCGCATTCGCGATTTTATATTCTCGCGTTTTTATACAAAACAGCCGGATCACGGAATTAAGTACTCGCGTAAACTAAGCAAACAGTGATTGAACCGATGATCCACTGCGATATACAACCATTATAGAAAAATGTAGATTTCTTTGAAGAGCAGGTTTCTTTAAAGAGCAGGTTCTTTGCAAAACTGATAACAAGAAAATGAATTTTCCTTGTTCATAATACACGGCATCTTAGCTAACGGATGACATGAACTCACTTAACGAGTCTGCATTACATTCTTAAAAAAAAAATCAAACAATTTAATACACATTTGTAAGTCGTAAATATAATACTTAGATAATGTAATAGGAAGAAGTACATTTATTACCTGGTTGTATGTCGTTTTTCTACGATTTAATAGGTCCTTTTGTGTCCCCCATAGCCACCTGACGGCACGGAAGGATACGTATAACCATGTCCTGGATAACTGTAGTCACTGTACTGCTGATAACCATATCCAAGTGAATGATATGGGTCGTATCCATATCCACTGCTTAGTGGGTTGTATCCATATCCACTGCCTAGTGGATTGTATCCATATCCGCTACTAAGTGGGTTGTATCCATATCCGCTACTTAGTGGGTTATATCCATATCCACTACTCAATGGGTTGTATCCATATCCGCTACTCAATGGGTTGTATCCATATCCACTACTTAATGGGTTGTAACCATATCCACTACTCAATGGGTTGTATCCATATCCACTACTCAATGGGTTGTATCCATATCCACTACTCAATTGGTTGTATCCATATCCGCTACTCAATGGGTTGTATCCATATCCGCTGCTCAATGGATTGTATCCATATCCGCTACTCAATGGGTTGTAACCATATCCTAGGTAATTATTACCCCCAGAGTATTCATTATAATTGTAACTGCTGTAAGGGTTGTTGTATCCTGTTTGGTAGTGACCCCCTACTCCAAAATGATGCTGTCTATAAAAGCATGAAAATCAATTCAAAACAGACGTCCGATTGCGAGGAAAAGAATATGTACTAAAATGATGATAAAACAAAATAAACAATTACGTTTATAGAAATGTTCATACACAATGATTTTTATTTTTATCAACTTTTTACTGATAAGCAATTTACATATTCTTCTTGCCGATATGATACTCTCATGTTTTATTGTTTCAAAATTAAGGAAATATTCCTTGGTTTGATCAAGTATAAAAAGTTCAGAAATATGTAAAACGTTATTTAGAATTGAACAGTTAAGGTAATGCTTATTATGATTCTATCACGTGATGACATCATTATTATTAGATATTACATACCCATGCCCGTATCCTGTCTTTTTGTCATAGGAAGTCGATGGAATAGCTACTGATAGCGAAATGCATACAGCAAAAAGGACCAACCGCATCATTTTGACTGGATAAACTGGCAAAAGCAACACAACAACCTGTAAAGAGTCAAGAATAATTTTCAAGATGACTTTAAAACTGTTCACGTTCATTATTAAATAATTCCAAATAGAGAATACAAAGCAGTTATTTTTAGATAAAAAATAATGCATAAAATCAAATTTTGCAATACAAAATTAATTTTGTATTAAAAGACATAGATATAGGTAAACAAGAAAATTAAAACAAAGTATAGCTCAAGTGTAAAACTTAAAACTATTTAAAGTAAAAACTTTGAACTATTAAATGCTTAAAGAAATGTTTTCACTCAAATTTAAAATGTAATTTAATACTTACGGTTTAAACAAGCTAGTGACGGACAAATTGAAAAATAAGAGAACAGTCTTTATATAGGCATCAAGTTTCTGCCAAAGACCAATGAAAACAAAATGATTTAAACGTATGAAAATCATAAATCTTTAATTGTCATGCTTTGGAATTTTTTGACCACTGAATAAATTTTAATAGTTTACAAATTTTCCTAACGAATACAGAAATGCAAATGCACAGTTTAATTTTAGACTACACTTTTAAACGAGATAATAAAGGGGGTTTTTTTGGTTTGTTTTTTTTATTTTGAGTATTTCTGGTGATTTTCGTTTTTAGTGTTAACCAACAACTTCCCAATCGTTTCAAAACAAACATTCATTTATTTGCATGTATAAGAGAAAACATGACTAAGCACTGAAAACAATATTTTTACGGGGTCGTCGATTAAGCTAGCGCAGTGGAAATTAGCCTTTAATTTTCCTTACTGTTAAATAGATACCATCCAGAAAGAATTGGCACATAACAAAACAACAGCGCTTCATAACAAATGTAATAACCCCAAAACTTATCTCCCCACTGCTAAATTAACACCTCTGACCTTTGTGTAAACTTGCCAACACCCTGATACCAACTCACCAATACCAATCAAAGTCATATATTGATTAAAATGACAGAAGACAATTTCTATTTCAAGCACGGAGACAGAATTGTCCCAAAAATTGTTCAACATTTGCATTTACTGATGTCTGTGAATTCGAATTATATGGCTGGTATCTTCCATCAAGTAAGGATAAATAAAAATGTAATGTTATGATGCAGTCCTGTAGTTTTCTTGCCATTGTTTTACTTCGACCTCATAGACTTTGACTTGGTAATATAACATGATGCAGTCCTGTCTTTAATCGGCTTGCCATTGTTTTACCTCTACTCCATAGAATGTACCTTGGTATTTTGGACATAGATGTGCCCAGTTTTTGGTCATTGTATCGACAGGAAGTTGTGTTCTAGTGTGGATATGGCTTGTTTCATTCGATGCAACGATGGATACATGGGACGTTTGTGCAAAACAAGTGGCACCTATTTCATTACTTGAGAAATTTGTTTTTTTATATAAACATTTATTAATTATTAAAATCATTTGCATACTGCTACTAAGAAATTCTTTTTGCTTACTTGTTAGAATGCGCTTGTGGTCATTTAAGGTGGAATAACACATCATCACAAAATGGTTGACCTCTGATCGAAACGACATTTCGTTGTATTAAAATGATTTTATCGACGGCAACATGTAACTTATTCCATAGCCGAGTAGATAAAGTGTCGGGCTTGTGATCCGTACATCCCAAATTGGAATCCCGCAGGGGCTTTTGTTGTTACTTACTGAATTGATTTTTTTTTTTAGATATTCATTCTTTATCCCTTAAGTGCAAATTTTTCGCTTATTTGACATATGTACAGTTTATTTATCATTATATCTTTTATAAGCAAATAATCTACTGTTAATTTGAGTGACTTTTTCCAGGTGTGTTATTCCATCTTAGACAAAAAAAAAATGCTTTTTTTAATTATTTATGTAGGATATGAAAGTAGCGATCATTGTAGAAAAAAATACATAACTCGCGTTGAGGTAATTTTTTTCTGCAATGATCGCTACCTTTATATCCCGCATGAATCATCAAAGAAAGCATTTTATTGTTCATATTTACATCATTCATTTAACAAATCAATGAATTGATCGTAAAGTGTAAGTAAAAGTAGCTAAATTTTTGTTTATGTACATCAGTACGTTAAGTAAAAGCTATGGCCAAGTCTTAACTGTTAATTTGAGTCTGACATCATCATGATTATCATCATGATTATCATGGTGATCATCATCATGTGTAGTCCGTGATATTTCTTCAGTCGATGAAGGTTTCGACCAATCGATAAACGGGGCGTGTAGATTTCAGTCCGGTCAGTTTCTACAGAGCTATGAATTACAATCAATTTCCGAAAGAAATAGTGGCAATCATACTTGGTGGATGTAATGTATTATGATTTGAACTGTAATGGAACCTGTGGTCATTGTTCTGCTGAAATGTGGTGATAATGAACAGTATTCAAAATCTAAAGTCCAAAGGAAAAATACAAAACAGGAGCAGAGGAAACACGGACATCTTCAAAAATTAGAGGTAGGATCAGGTGCCATGGATAAGTGAGCATCCTCTGCTGAACGGTCACACCCGCCGTGTGCCCTTTGTCGTAATTGGGAAAACGGAAAAATCCGAAGACAATTCGGTGAATAATAATAACCAAACAATAAGTACGAAAAACGTCAGTCAGCATTCGACCTAGCGGAAGAGTATTTGCTGAGAAGGTCGTTGCATTGACCATAGAACTTACGAAATGATGACTTCAATCGAGACTGTTGATAATCTTGTTTTATCGACATGTTTGCCAGTAGCTTGCCTTGTTTGAAATTGATCATAAGTAGAGCATTTCCTTGCGTTTTGAATCAACTGAGAGACAAAAGCTCTATATGCAGGGGATGAAGGTATATTACTACAAAAGTATCCAAGTTGACGATAGAAAAAAATTAAAGTTATCACGTTTATCATAAAGTTTTGTTGTTATGTTACCATCAATGTCCTTTTCTAATAAAACATCTTAATATGAAACAGATGACTCAGACTCTGTGGTATCGTTCATTTCACGTTCAATGGGATATATCGAGTCGACATAAGAATGGAAGAAACAATTGTTAATTGATAATACGTCGTCGATATACCGAAGGCCACAGTGAGTGATTTCTTTTTTTCATGTATAAGTCTTTGAATAAATTCTGCTTCATATGTATATATAAATTGATCTGCTAACAACAGCGCGCAATTCGTGGCCATCTATTTCAACGCTCCCGTGTTAACGAAGGATATGAAAGAGATCGATGCTAAAAGGGTAAAAACTAAGATTATTTGAGCTAAAATGACATTATTAAAAAAAGCTATATATACTTCTAATGCATATGTCAATATATGTGAATTTGCTGTATACGGCTCGTTTCATCTTCTAAAAAAATACAGTGTACCATGCTACACAGTATACAGGGCCGTCACTCCCCTCAAATTTGAACCGAATATCGGACCCATTCCCAATGGCAAAAAGCCACAGATTTTCCCAATTTCATGATAAAAATTAATGATTTACAACTTGCCAGTTGTGGGAACTGTTCGCTTTTTGGTCAGTAGATTTGCCGTAATTGATTAAAGCTGGCTTAATTGTATTCTGAATGATCAAGTAATCGGGAAGACACTGATAATTATTTTAATAAAAGGTTTTCACAACTGGACTTAACCCCTGGAATAACAAGCCTAAGCAGTCACTTTTGGGTCAGGTTATAAATATAAATACCGAATATTATGAATGAGCATTTAAAAGTGCTCAAAAATTTACAATATATGTTTATAAATTATTGTGCTGATAGTAGCATTGGTTGATATCTTGTAAATAGATAATAAACTTTACGAGTAAATGCTTAGATTATCATAAAATCATTAGATTTCATTTATATTAGACTGGTCCTCTGTCCCTATCATACGAAAGATCGCGCATATCAGACAGGCATTTATCATTTATATCACAGATTTTCTGCATTACGGCTGTATTTGGGTCACAGGATTTTACAAATACCCGTAAATACACAAGATGTCAGTAACATAATACACAGAATTTTGTTAATAAAATCCTGAGAACACCATATGAGCTGTAAAACTTCAATTTTAAGAAGTGAACAAAAGATTATGCTGTGAAATATAGAAGTCATTTTAAGTAGTTTTAGAATCTCAAATTTTCCCAATTTGTCAAAAAATGTCGATAATTTCCCCAATAGAGAGGGACCCGGTCCTTTTACCAAAAAGTGCCGTGACAGCCCTGGTATATGAAGCATTTACTATGTTATCCTATTTTTAAAGCTTCATAAATATCGCCATTTTCTTTTGTTTTCTTTTTAGAGTGTGACATTGGGTGATTTTTGAAATGGTTTTGGGCAGTTTACGCTTTATAAACCGCGAAGCCCGTTACTTTATCAATTATCGTCTTATTCACCATAGCGCAAATAGGGTCTAGTTAAGATATTTGCAGTTTTATTGATATTTAACACATTTACCTAACTTCAGTTATACATGTTAAATTTTTAATTGCTAGAAAATACGAAATACGCAAGATGAATATCTTACATTGAGTGAACTGAGTTCTATTTGAAACGTTTGAAAAGGTGAATGCATGGCAGTATTATTCTGTCAACTTTTAGAGAAAGGAATGGTATAACTTTTTTTCTTGTGATAGCCTAAGTAGATTTTTTTCTTTCTGCCTTAACGGTTTATTTTTAGCTACTCGTTTGTATATGCATCTCATCGGGCGTTAACAAACGTTAAACTGTAATTTAAATAGGTCATATCATGATCAATTTTAGATGGTATGGGACAATTGTCGATATTAATGTGAATAAAAGTATATTGTAATTAAAATATTTTCAGCAGTGTTTTTTTCAGCGGTGTTTTTTTCAGCGGTGTTTTTTTTCAAATTCAACAATATTTGACCAAAAAAAAAAAAAAAAAAAAAAAAAAAAAAAAAAATTGGAAGTCAATACCATACCTACAGATTCGTAGTTAACGATCTAACCCATATCGCTACACTGTTAAGTTACAACTTCAGGAAAGAAAAGGTTTATAAAACTATTCTTGATTTCATTGTTTCTTTCAATTGGAAAAGCGTCATAATAAGGGAAGTCCCATACCACCTTTAATTTGTCACATCAATCAACAATATAAAAAGTATTTATGTATTAAGTTAAACATAGTGATGAAAAAGAACCCAACATGAATGTTAAGATCAGGACTATATTTCAAGAATTATTAAATGAATTTAAAAATATTTTTAAAAAGTATGTTTGTTATGTATTGCAGATACATTTAAATACGCACTGCTTCAGTGACTACTACGTAGTTCCAAAAACGAAAGGACGAATAGAAAGGGCATCACTGAGTGCTTTTTCATTTCTCTTTAACATGGTGTGTATTATTGGTAATTCGGTCGTGCTTCACTTTTTCTGCACTAGAAACAAGATATCCAACTACCGCTTCTTTGTGTTACTAGTAGCCTCATTTGACATGGGAACTGCGATTTTGTGATGAAAGAACAATTCCAAATACTACGCGTGTATTATGTTGGAACTAAAATCGCATGCCAAATAATTAACTACTTTGGACAATCTGTTGGCAGTGGAACGATGTTCATGGTACTATTTATAGCTGTTGAACGTTACAAGAAAATATGCACCCCATTTCAAACTCAATTCACCATTGCACAGTGTGGCAGATTCTGCGCTGTTGCAATTGTTATCAGTGCCCTTTGGAATATTCCCTCAACTTTGTTTTCAGGGAAAGATATTTCAATATCGAACTTTTGAACGCTTGCAGATGCGATATGTTAAAGAAGTTTGATGGAGCCATATTCCCGATTCTGTATTTTGAATCACTGAGCACATTGTCTCTGGTTGTTGTTCTTTGTATCATAGTCATACATTTGAAAATCAGAGCAGTTATTTCTCGCCAATCTCAACTAAAGAAAAAATTAAATTTACCGACATCCATTAAAACAAAGCCAACTATTACTGAAACCTCTCTCTCGGGCGAAGAGGGTGACAGTATCGTTTTTGAAGATAAATTACCATCTATTTCAATAGATGTTGTATCAATAGAAATATCGTCAATGGCAAAATCGGACTTATCAATTAGTTAATTAATGAATCAAGATATCTTCAATGTTTATTTCCCTGACATGGCCACTTTGAATGGAGTGTTGAATCCTTTTGTCTACCTCCTCGTTGACAACAGGTATAAACAGGAAGTCAGAAAGTTATGTCGGCGATAATATTTTGGTACAACAATTCAAGTATGGTTAGTGAACACATTCGTGGTTGTTGAAACTCGGACTGTTAAAATCAATTATAAAATACACCAGCTAGGGTCGTTTGTTTAATGTTATAAGCTCAGGCACATTGACAATGTACAAATTGTTGATGGTCAGTAATCTTATTACAAACTGTAATATATGAATATTAATCGATGCACGTGCTTGTATAAAGCTTATGAAACATTTCATAACTTTCAATTTGATGTTTTTTGTCATATATATATATATATATATATATATATTGTTCTCTTTCAGAAAAAATTACATATTGGAATTTTTTTCTGAAATGTCTCCACCTTCATACCCCGCATGAATCACCAAAGAAAGCATTTTATTGTTTAAATAAAGACATGTACTAGTTACGTGTTTACATAATCTGCATTGTTTTACATATATTTGTAAATGATAAAAAGATTACAATAAACCAAAGCTTTGTCATGACACTTGATTATAAACATACGTCATGGTCAAATTCGCTCTGATCGTCGGAATTGTGTTGAGGGGTTTGAGAAAACTAGAACGTATATGATGGAATCGGACGTGTGTATATATTCTTTAACAAATACTTTCTTCCGTAAGCACATTCTGACCAGTGAAAAAAGTCCATAAGTTACCAAATTAGGCAAAAATCGTCGCTTGACCTCCACCTTTCCGCCACTTCGAAAGCATACACTCCGTGTACAACAAAGTATACACCCCGCATGTTGTGGTGTAAGTGGTGTTATATGAATCGACAAATTCACTGTTGCGATTAATTCTTTACACATGCACTAAACCTTACACGCTCACAAGTTGTATTTTCGATAAGCATGACGTCATGACGTGCAATGATTGCAATATAAACATCTGTGGATCATGGGAAACTTTTCAGCTTAGATATTGCATGTCATAATGGTATGTTTACTTCCACGTTTTAATTCAAGTAACATATGCTTAATGATTTTTGTTCCCATCTAAGCTAGATAACAAATAGGGTAATCAAGATCTCACTGGTAGCTGTGGACAATTATTATATTTATGTATCAAATTATATTAGTGTTTTGTTTTTTCTAATAAAATTTATGCATGTATGTTTTTTTTAAAAAGGAATCTGGATGATATTAACCCTAACGATCTTATTATAAGAAAGAGAAACATTGCTGCGTGCTTCATTTATTTAATACAAAAAAATGGTTCATGTACATGATAAATGATAGTTGGTCGGTCAGTCGTTTTTCAATCTGCAAAAAAGAAAGTAAGAAATCGATAAAATTCATAAAGAATGAAAAAACCCTTAACATCTTTACAAGCTTGATTTGCTTAATCCAAGATGATGCAAGTGACATCAGCGATGATATCGTGACTATTCTGGGGAAACAAAACCAAACAATCGCTTAAATATTCATCTATCGTAGAACTATTTCAATTCACGGTGGTCAGTGTATGTGGAATTTTTGGGATGGGGTGGGGGTCTCCTGTTCATTGATTTTACAACTTAAATGAGCCATGACACAGGGTATTGATGAATGAATCATGCAAACTAAATTACAAACTATTCTCTCTAATAACCTTTGTAAAATAAATTCCACGAAAATTGGTCACTACGAATAATAATGATTCTCCAGTACCTTGTTGTCCGTTGAGTATGCGTCTCTTAATACACTGATCTCTTTTTGTATCCGGGTAGAACTTGTGGAACGGAGGTAACGGGGAAGCCCACGCCTGGATAGCTGAGGAGGTTGTTGTTCAGATAGTTCAGTCCGTATGGTGAATAAGGTCCGTATCCGTATCCGTTGTTTAGGTAGTTGTTCCCAAGGAATCCTGGGTAATTGTAACCCAAATTTCCATATCCGTATGGGCTGTAACCACCGAAGTAGTTGTTCAATCCATAGCCATAGACATTGCCGTATGGATAGTATCCACTGTTATAAGGACCATATCCATATACACCATATTGACCAGGATAGTAGTTATTGTATCCCAGTTGGCCATAGTTGTACAGATTTGCCAAAGATCCACCGTAAGGGACTCTAGAAAAGTATTATAATGAAAACATAAAACTTCCCACTATTACGACTTGATTAATTTAAGAGGACTCGATGGTTGAGGCCATTTTTAGATTGTATTGGTCTCCTTTAAAAGAAGATCTCTATATAAAAAATATAGGAAAATGCTCAAATTTAAAAAGTAAAATGTGAGGATGTTTTTCTTTGTTTATAGCTTAATAAATCCAATCTCAAAGTTTTAGGAAGATCGGATGGTTTATTTGTTGATCATCCAGCCCGCTCAAAGTATAAATGTGTCCAAACTTCCAAATTTTCAATGAAAATTATTTATCAATACACGTATGCACATTTTTATACATATTTAAATCGCAAACAAATCTGTTTTCCTCAGTCATTTTTGATACGTTTGCACATTTGTATACAGTAAAAGTCGATAAGTACGGACATAGATATGACAATGTATCGGATATAGCAAATTTTCCCGAAGTCCCCGAACGCATTATAAAAATTTTTTAAATTGTTGTTAACTATAGGGAATTAGTTTATAATGAATGAAGTGATTTGATTTTTGAGTTTCGAAAATGTGAAATCGACGAAATTTCGCAATTAACAACGTATTGTTTTACAATTAAAATGTTAGTAATACCTGCCGACATAGTTGTTTGAATAAGTTTACTTCTGCATATTAAGAACCGAGTTTTACTGTATTGAATGTTTTTGAAATCTACAGACGTGAAGGTATCTACGCGTTATTCACCCCCTAACCACATCCCCTATATCAAACTTACTTGTCGCATTGCTTATTATCACGAATTCGTTATAAGAATACAACGAATAACAGATCATGCGAAAAAAAATTCACCGGTGACTAGGACTTCGCTAGAGCCGCGTTTTACTGTATGAGATTATCGTGAAATCTACAGATGTAATGATACATACACGTTATTAACCCCCTATCCACATCTCCTGTATCGAACTTTCTTGCCGCATAACTTATGAATACGAATTCCTTATTATGATACACCAAATAACAAGTCTTGCAAAAAAAAAAAATATTGGCAACTAGGTTTTCGCTAGAGCCGAGTTTTACTGTACTAATTTATCATGAAATCTTCAGATGTAAAGATACATACACTTTATTCACCGCCTATCCACATCCCCTATATCTAATTCTCTTGTCGCATTACTTATGAATACGAATTGGTTATATGGATACAATGAATAACATATCTTGCGAAAAAAAAATTCACCGGTCACTAGGACTTCGCTAGAGCTGAGTTTTACTGCATTAAATTATCGTGAAATCTGCAGATGTAACGATACATACACGTTATTCAGACCATATCCATATCCTCCGTATCCAACTTTCTTGTCGTAGTCAGCAACTGACAGAGCAATGCATACAGCAATGATGGCAAATCGCAACATCGTGTCGCCTACTACGTAATGGCTACTTTGGGAACAGCAACCTTTATTGAAACAAAATAAAGCACAGAAAACTGTAGTCATTGTATATTATAGTGAACAACAATTTGCAATTTAAACCTTTCCTTCAATGCAAATTGAGCATCATTTACTTCACCATATATTAAACTTTTTGAAACTTTTAATAAATGCCTTTTTCATTTTTAACAATGTGAAATTAGATTGTTAGGAAGCAAATGGAATGAAAAAAAAAATGTAAATCAATTAAAGTTTGTTAAACTAGTTTTTGGTAATAACACATTTTTGCAACTTTCCTTTTGAATAAGTCCACAAAACCTAAACTTACCTTTAAACCAAGACAGTGGATAATTTGCCACACATTATAACCGTGTATATATAGGGAGCCCTAGCAACTGAGGGCCAATCAAAATGGAGTACTTCTGATGAACGAAAATAGTAAATCTTTAGCATTCAAAAGTATTTGACCACTGAATTAATTACGATGTTATAAAACTAATGGTCATAAATTAGTCTTAGCGGTAATCAATGATAGAATCGTATATGGCATTATTTATTAATCAAGGGAGTGATGGAAAATTAGCATTCATTAAACGTTTCTCTCCATTATCAGGCTGCACTTATTTCAAATTGTCTATGGTTTTTTTTGTGGGTTTTTTTTTTTTTGGGGGGGGGGGGTTTTTTTTTTTTGGTTTACACAATAAATTGTGTATGTGAAGTTCAGTTTTCAATTTGCACCCGTGAAATAGAAATAAACTCAAGGAGTTTTAATTTCAGCAGCTGACATTGGATCGCACGCATCGCTAATGTGTGCATATATCGCATTTCATTTGTCAAAAAAGAATATCACGATGAAAAAAATTAAAAAGGCGTAAATTTTGATTAATGTTTTTAGTTGTCGATTCAAAAAAAATTTATTCACATATTTGTTTGGTTTGTATAAAAAAATTCTTATCGGCTGTAAAATGCATTAGGAATGGAATTTACTTAGCTAGCAATATAAATGTATAGATATAAATAGTTGTCTAACTACACAAAAATATACATTTATCCTGAATTTCATGCAAAACGTATTTAATATTCCCCTCTTTTAATACAGTATTGATCATAGCTGGATCAATATAACACAACAGGGGAATTTAACAT
This sequence comes from Magallana hongkongensis, assembly GCA_016163765.1. NCBI lineage: Eukaryota > Metazoa > Mollusca > Bivalvia > Ostreida > Ostreidae > Magallana > Magallana hongkongensis. The sequence continues at coordinate 65,964,659 of WFKH01011926.1, forward strand.
AATCGGGCATATCTTGTTTTCCATAACATCATTGTTTGACAAATAGACACAAATAACCAAAATATAGTCCGGAATACGTAACGGTACGTGCACTCCGAAATAATAAAGATTAGAAAATTTAGATTAATTGAAATACCAAGTTACATATTTTAGACGTTGATAATGATTAAAACTCTATGTTTGCGAATGTGATTAAGATGAAGTTAACAGTATATTGGTTCGTAAAAAATTGGAAGTTATCACTTTATAGATGTTTGATTCTTTGAAACCGCTTATCTTGAAAGAACAGAAGACGAATGGCTATACTGTCAAATCTTTATTACATATGGTATTATTATTAGATAAAAACAAGTCACACTTAAATACTGTAATGCACAACATTGTACATTTATGAGCATTTCGAAATTGCATTGCAAATTACAAACCAATGGATGGCGCCGATCTTTAACTGGCATTTGGACGCCATTCAATGAAGATTCTTATCAAGTGGTACTGAATTAAAAGTGCATATAATCTCATGAATATCTCTTTTGATGTTTCCATTTTTGTATCGCGTGTTTCATAGCGTGAGCGACCTCCGCATCCCAAAAGAGCGTGATAAACATTCCGAGTCAACATAATTATTAGCATTTAAACTTCGCATCAAGCTTCTATCATCTACGAACTTCATTGAATATCTGTGATTAATGATCATAACTGTTCCTTTTTCGGTTGCTCTGTCATTGGCGGTTTCTTTAAGGAAAGTAAATTACCAAAGTATTCTAATTAATCTAAAGATCGCATAATGTCTTTGTGGCATTGTCTTAGTATAATGTTTTTTTATTTTATAAAAAGGAAAATCTCTATCCTAAACTTGCTTCATTTGTAAAATATGTAATAACCGAACTTGTTATTTATTTTCCAAGTTGACAACACATTAGAAAGGATGATGGCAGAATCAACCAATTTCGGCCTAAACCTACAGTTTGGTACGTGCACTTTATATGATCTGAAAATATGGATTACAGTAAAAAAAAAAACGCTTATAGCGAACGCACTTATAATGAATTGACGCTTATAGTAAAGTGAATTTTGTTCCCCCGTGCGTTTTGAACAAGTTCTGAAGATAACGGATATGATGAAGAACGTTAATAACGAAGTAAAATTGCCCGTTCCTTGCACTTTGTTTTAAGCGTGTTTTACTGTATATCGAAAAAGATTCTAATGAAAGCCTTCAGAAAAAATAATACTTTCTTTGGTTGTATTGCATGAAATTATCTTTTAAGTATTTTTCTGCAGATGATTAATTTCTACTTTTTTTTGGTCATTTTTATCTTGCATTACAAAAGTACATTTAAAAAAATGCTATTGTCAAACAATTCATATAAAAACAGTTTTACCAAAATACTAAGATTAAAACAAATATGACTGTCAATTGGAATGCATATTACTCCACTCATCAATGGTTTTCCCACAAGATTTATTACAAATAGTTGCACATGTTTTAGTTTTTTAGAACAATGGAATGCAGAAAAGGTAATCTAATGAAAAAAAAAAATATCAAACATATTCCAAAACAGTGTCGTTATTAATACGTTTTATAAAATAAAAGTCCTAATAAAAAAGTTGCTCTAAGGATCTTGTAACACTCATCAATATACAAAATAAATGTGCTAAATAATATTGTCATTTAGTCAACTGAATGCTAACTGAGGGGTCGTAAACAAAGGTACTAATGACATAGGCATTTCAGTCGGTAACAGTGTGGTAATCAATGTCAATTGAACTTATATAAAATAGCCAAATTCAGTTTACATGTATATTGTAATAGTTTATTTATTTTCACAAACGATAAACAACTCAACCAAGTCGAGGTACAAATTAATCAAACCGTTCTCAACCGAAAGTTCTTCTTTTTAACTCCATTCAAACTGAGAGAAGATGTGTTTTATAAAACACATAACCTGGTAAGATAATATTAGTTCCTGTCATTGCTGGTTCCACCTCCACCCCCTACAAGCGGGGGGATGCCACAGTTTGGTATGTATTGTATAACCAGGTGGCACGGGCGACAGGGAGAAAGGCAGTAACTCATTCATCGGTCCAGAATGTGGTGACCGTTCACATTATATATATATAGGGACTTGTGTCTACACTCGGCCCCCTGAGTGAACGTAGTTATCTTGGTACTCTTGTAGGTATACCCAGTCCCAACAATAAAAAAATAAAAATAAAATTGCGGCCTTGTACTTTCAATTATATTTTCAATGGCTGATAAATTTTGCTCATGTGTTCAGTTATGCCTTTAGTAACAATAAATGTGTTTGAACTTAACAGAAGTATTATCATTCAAGGCATGTATGTGCATTCTAAGGTCTGGATCAGGTTCGTATGTTTCTCTGTGAGATGACTAGTAGCTTTGCTTTGTGCATATGACCAGTGCGCATTTAGCAAGTGGTGGTTAGTTGCAGTAGTAGTATTAGTAGAAGGCATTAGATGCGGGGTATGTTTGAACCCACCTGGCTCTATTGATTAAAATGCAGTCAGCGCTAAGTTAGAAACAAGGAAGGGTTACATTTTGCGTATTTCGATGCCGTAAAATTTGGACACTTTAAGAATGGGATTTACTTATTTATTCTAAACAGAAATAAATATGTGACAAAAGTACAACTGTTACGGATAGTTTAAATAGACTTCAGGAATCATTTATTATTACGAGTTTGGGATGGTAAAATTCCACCGAAGGGACACGATTTACGGTCCAGAACGAGGCTTTGCCCTGTGAAATTCCACTATCCCACTCGAATAATGAACGATTATTTTGATCGCATTATTTTACACGTTACACGAGAAAACGATATCTGAAAACTTTGTGTTATGACATTCATTTTTTTTCTTTGTTTTGTTTTGTCCCTCTGCGTGCTACATATAGAGCAAGTCAAGACGAGAGCATACGATTATTTTTTTCAATGAAAATATGTTAAACTGTAATCAGTTAAGACAAGCCAATCACGTGACGGACCAGCACAATTCATTATTTATTATTTTCTTACAGCAGGCGATGTTTGTTTACGTTTTACAGCGGCGTTGTACATATACAGTGTAATACAGAAAAAAAATTCACACTGCTGTCTCTCACTGGACAGAGATCTTACACCGGTGTTAATGCGTTAAAACGTTTATCAAACATCTATTATTATGACGATGGTGAGTTTTTTCCTTATTTTTTATGTTTAATGGTCTGTATCAGTATTATGAAGATTGTTACGTCTTTGAATAATGATATGATTTATAACTGTTTTGCTATTTCTACATAATAATTAATTTCCTCTTAATGACAGAAGGCGCAAACAATTTGAATGCAAATTAAAACCTTCGCCAATTTTAACAATTTTAAACTGCTTAATTACAATACAAAATGATATGTTCAAACACATTTATATGATTTAATGACGAATTGCGTTAATTAAAAAAAATCAACGTCTTTATCAGGATAATAGATTTAGTAGTATAGTAAACTAGTAACAGTGTGCCGGATAATTATGCCAGTGCCAAGGTGGCATTTTTGCACCCGCTTAAGATGCAGTTTCGGAAAAATCCCTACCTACCAAATTATAGGCCATTGTCTAGAGAGTATATAACCACTTTTGTTTTTAATGTGTTTCATCTGACAGGTGAGATATTTACCTTTGAAAATTAATATCCCATAGGAATATGATAATTCCCATAGGAAAAATGATTCTCATACAGGAAATATTGACAATCCTATAGGATTTTCTAAAAATCCCGTAGGAATTATATTTCCAATAGGAGAAAGGTATTTCCTGTAGGAATATGATTTAGACAGGTAGTTTTCCTATAGGAAATTAAGATTTCCTATCGGATTTTATCAAATCCTATCGGAATTGAAATTCCTATAGAAAGTTCTTGTATTCCGATAGGAAATTTCAAAGTTCCTATAGGAATATTGTTTTTCCTATGGGAAAAAATATTTTCCTGTAGGAATTTATTTTTGTAAGGTAAATATCTCACCTGACAGGTGAGATACAATGATAACAAAGGTGGTTGTAAACTCTTTAAGCAATGGTCTACCATATTTGAATTTTTCGATATATGCAGCTTAGACGGGTGCAAAAATGCCACCTTGGCACTGGCATAAATATCCGGCACAGTGTTTAGTAATTTTTTAAAATTAAAAATATTTAGAATTTTTTTTTAACTTCATAATAAACCATGGCTAAGAAAATCATGCCTATAATTTTAAGGTAGATCTGATGGTTAATTTTTTGATATATACACTTTTAAGGTAGATTTGATGCATTCTTTTACTATCTAGCTTTCTTAATAACGTCACGATAAAGCTCTACCATTGTCAACTGAATGTTAACTGAAAGGTCTTGAAATGGCAAAACAGTCACCTATTAGTTATCGTTCTGTATTTTAAGTTATCTTTCGTGAGTATTAATTGAATTCTTAAGTATTTCATGTGGGTATGAATGTAGTGAACATTGCTGAAAAATACAAATTTTGTCTGTAATGATCGATATCCTCATAAATCCTTTGGAAAAAAAAATTTAAAAGAAAACATGTTATTGTTTTCATGAACATCTACCTCTGAATTGCTCTTATAAAATCAAGTGCCAGTAATACTTAATTTACCATTTCGTCGATTAGCACGTTACATAGCTCCCATATATGTAAAGGCTCTCATAGTAACGACAACTACTTAAAGTCTGAGGTTAAGCCGTGCATGTCCGTGGAGTTCGTGCTCGATCGAAAAATCATTGTCCACGTCAAAAGTATAAAGCAAGAAACAATTTAACGATATAAAAATTAATAATTATAGTTATTTGAATAAACGTTGAGATTTCATTTGCTAAAGATTACATACAAAAACAGTTTTTTTAAAAAGTACAATGACTTTGTAGCCATATAGTAATACGCAAACGAATTGATTTAAACTAGTTTGATAGAATGACTGTACGAAAGAGAATTAGGTTGATTGAGAAATTGCGGAGAAAAATGCTCATTTGATATAATTGTAGGCTATTTCTTTTGTATACAAAGCAAAGCAAACAGGAACAAATTTTGAGGATACCGCGTGTAAATGTAAATACTAGTAAATTTTTGAATGTGTATATATTACTGGAAATAAAAAAAAACAGCCAATGCAAATGCGCTTCTTATTCTTAACTGCTAGATTCATTAAATTCAAAACACATTTTTCAAAACCACAACTCCTAAGACGTAATAATCATTTGATCTCTTTACCATGCATCGAAAATTAAGAAATTATGTCACATCTCAAAACAAACCGGGGTGATATGGTCGGAATTTAGATCAGCGAGTGAAACCCGCCCTTTTGCATACTAGATCCGGTCTTGGAAAAAAAGAGTTTCTG
>WFKH01011926.1:65976689-66022479 GCA_016163765.1 Magallana hongkongensis
CTCTCTCTCTCTCTCTCTCTCTCTCTCTCTCTCAAAAACGTGGAGTTTGAAACTTTTTACAACATGAAAACATGCATTACAGATACCGGTATATTGACAATATTGTAACCTCTGTTTCTAATTTTGTATAATACCTTGTTTTGTCTTTGAGAACACGGTCGGCGCATTGAAAATGCAGTGAAGGCGAGTTTAAACCTTTTAGTAGGCCGTGATCACTGAGCAAAAGCGCAGTCATTTTTTAAAAATAATTTTCATAGTTTATAGAGCTCATTATATGTTTATGATCAAAATCTGTAAAAATAACCTACACCCGTTTTAATATTTCTTGTTTAACTGACGATTCCTTTTTAATTGGTTTAAAACTTTATATGTGCAAGACATTAAACTCCTGTAAAATATTAGCTATTGTGTGGACTTATGGTGTGTTCTTATAATGTTGTAGTAAGCAAAATGTTTAATATGAATTGGAATTTTGTCTCCAAGGGGCGTTGTCTAAATCGGCACAAAAAAAACGCACCAAAAAACAAAAACAAAAACGACTAACAAATCGAACTAATACAATATGCATGTCATTCCTGCAGAAACACAGCCGTTGAAATATGGAGTAGGCTTCCTCCATTTTATATGTTCACTTTAATTTATTTACTAACTAAATACTGGATTTTTCAGAATCTAATATTACCCATGTTCAATTTGATATAATTTACCAACTTCCAGGATGTTCTGTCTATATCATCACACGTAAGTTTTAATTTTGTACATACATTGTACTTGTACATGTATGCCCATATTATCTGTGAGACAAATATGTATGAAATATGGCAAAAATGTACACTAATCATGATAAAAAAAATCCTACAAAATACCGGGTATATAAAAAGCAAACGCTGACATATAGAACATCAGATGGTGGATCAAGTACAAATGATTCCCTGATGACCGATCACACTTGTTGTTTAATTTGTTTATTATTAGTGTCATGATTCCAAAATGGAAAAATACGTATACAGTTCGTTATTTGCCATTACTGAGTGACTTGCTTAATTGTCAAAAGTTAAAGCGTGAATGATTCAAAGGTAGTAAACATTTTAAACAAAATGGTGACCGTGCGACATGGAATTTTCACTGTGGCACTTAAGAACTCAAGTTACACCGGGTGCGTTCTCAACGCAGTCCTGCTGCGTTCTTTAAAAAATGCAAAGCGCCAAACTGCAAGCAGTAGAAGCTCATACAGCTCACACAGCGCCGCAACAATGCAGCAACATCTTCATTTGTTGCGGTGGGATCGCCTAGAACGGCATGAGACGGCGCCCAATTTGAGCATACACAAAGTACGCACCGTATTTCTGCATTCTGATAAACACACAGTAAATAACGAAATGGGTTGTCATCATGACAGCGCCTTAAGGTCTGCAACAGCACCACTACTCTAGATCTACGTTGGTGCGCTCAAGCAACGCACATATTTGTAGTAACGATAAGTCGATTGCGCATGCACAAAGACCTCTCGGAGTCCAAAAAATTCGGGATGTCACTGCGTCTCAGTCTCACTGCGCATACACAGCGTTTGAACGTTTGAACGTGTTATTTTTATTTTCGCGCGTTAACACAGCTACATGTACCTCTAAGAGCGATTATTGCGCTCTCTTTGCGTTTCTTCTGCGTTCAGTTTTCTTAAGGTAGAACAATTCTGCTGAGTTTATGTAATAACACATTTATTTTTACGGGCAAAAGGGGATTGTTTTTTCTATCTAAATAATAATCGTCTTTTGTTTGATATATTAGAAGCGTAAAGTTTTTCAAAGTGGGAAAATGGCTGGGGGGATTTTAAAACGCAGATAAGATTATTTATGAGATTATAATGAGATATATAGTATATACACAAAATGTAGTGATTTTCATGTGTGTTGTCAATACTGTAGTGAAATGCATGCCATTCTGTCAGTATTGAGTTGCATGTGTGTTTTCATAAAGTGTAAAAATGTAGTGAGATGCACGGCATTTTACAGAGTCTTATTTTAAATGAAAATAAAAATCGCAGTATATAGCGATCATTAGGATACCAAATCAAATAGCATTCTGAATTTTCTTCGCTGTAAGTGTACAAAAAAGCAGTGTAGTCAATTGCATGTAAATTTTCAGGTGTAGTCAATTGACGGTGTTTACAAACCTGTGTGTGTGTGTGTGTGTGAGAGAGAGAGAGAGAGAGAGAGAGAGAGAGAGAGAGAGAGAGAGAGAAGTAAAGTGTGTTTCAAATCGTATGAATGTGATTACCATCAGATGGTGCATTGCCATTGATTGTAGTTTGGAAACAAAGCATATATGCTTGACATAGACCTATACTTGGAATATCTAACCAGGTACCGCTCAGACATTTTTTTTCTATTTTCAAGATGAACGCATTCTAACGAATGTGTTGGCAAACTGCATTCATCGGAACGCTAAAGTGTTTTTTTTATGTTTTTTTTTTTTTTAATCACATTTTGTTTTTTGTCTGTCATCGACATCATCGTAGTTGCACATCTTCTGAGAACCCATTGGGCCAATTTCAACCAAATTTGACAACGAGCATCATCGTTCTTCCATGTATAAAGGACTAGGAATCCTCTTAGTGGATAAACTAATAATTAAGGAAAAGAATGAATGAGGCGAATGCCATTATTAAAAAAAAAAGAAATGGTTTACAATTATTGCTGTCATTGGGTCAGTAGGTCAATACGATGATTTTGCTACCCTGGAAGTGCACTACTGTAACTGCAGTACAGTGAGTTTTGTACTTGGAGGGTAACTTAATCATTGTATTGATCGAAAAAAAAATAATTGTTTTATGATGAGATCCAATGACAAATCACAGATATAAGAAATTTAGTGTTATCAAGCGAGAAAAAGTTTGTTAACGTCAGGTTAGAGTCACCGAAGAACGCAATGAAAAACGCAAAAATTATTAGACGACAGAAACGAAAATAACCAATCATAGCAATGTACATAAAATAAATGTTAAATTAATATCCAAGGTCACGTGCAGGTGAATATTATATAAATTTAATTATTGCTGCTTTAGGCTCGGTGAATATTGTACCTCTCGGGTAAAGTCTGTCCCAATAAATTTATGCAGCACATTTGGACGATTTTTAATAAAAATACACATACCTGTGAAATAAATGCAATTGAAATCGATGATAGGGAACATGTCTAAAGTATCTTCATTGACAGAATATCATTTTTCACTCGGAAAAATCGCAAACACCGATTTCTTACGGAGATTTATAATGGGAAATATTGACATCTTTTCTCCATTCGGAGGTCACTCGGAATACCTCGCACAATTTTTCAATTTTAAAATCCGGGGTACTTTCATGTCTGTTACAATGCAAAATCCTCGTAGACTGTTTATTTTTAGCCTTGTATTGAAAACTGACAAGCTAGAGGGGACGTTTTAAAAAAAAAGATATCTTGGGATTTTTCCATACTATTAAATGATTTTTAAGCCCTGAGGTTTTTATAAATATCGAATGATTTAAGAAAATGTGCTGCATAAATATCTTTGGTTTATATTGTTTTATAGCGACGAATTGATGCAGATCTATCAAAAAGATGTGATATTAAGCGAAGAAAACATCATCACCATTCCGATTGAATTTATAGTCGAACAGAGAGAGAGAGAGAGAGAGAGAGAGAGAGAGAGAGAGAGAGAGTATATTGATATGAACTATTTTTTATACACAATGATTGATCTGCATTTATCCATACCCCTCCCTCTTATGTCTTACTAAAAATAATCATCAACAAGATGATTTATTTTTATATTCTAGATACCTATTTACCGATTTTTTTATTTAGATAGATAGAAAGTAAAGGTATACATTTGTTTATTTATTTATTCATTGGTTTAGATTGTAAGAAAAAATATTAGGTCATTTGACATTAAAAAAATATGTTTAACTATTTGTTGATCACGATATATTTTACCCCCAACATAACAACGAGATAATTTACATTACAACTTACATTTCATTTTTTCCTAAACAATCAAAAACAAAGACACTTTCAGTTGAAGATGACCTGAAATAATATTATATTATGTATTCAGAGGTTTAAAAATAAAAATGCCTCCTGTACAAGCGATCTTGTACAAGCGTGCGGGGAAAATGTGCTGGAATTGCAACAACCTTATCTTTAAAATATTTGTCTTCTCTCGACAATCTTTTTTCATGTCATTTGAATTCGTGATTTAATAATGCTTGTGAAAATAAGTCTCCAGAAACCAGTCCGTCCTCGTTTAGTCCGGATTAAAGATGTTTCAATTAAATGCTATTTTGAAGTATGCAGCACTAGCTGCCCCTGCTATTTTTTTTTTACATTGTTTTTCCTTTGTATTTTAAATTAAAAATTGGAAGATTGGGCTGACAACATGTAGAGAAACAGCTATCCTGCAGCTTAGCAATGTAAATATAACTTTAAAAAAAACCAATTTCATTGTTTTTTCTGTGGTAACAAAAACATCAGCACGCTTGGATATCATACGAAACAGTTTACTTAAGCCTCCAAATTAAGAACTTTTAAGCAGCATATCATGAGCTTTGCTTTAAAACATCTTTTTGTAAAAAGAGTAAAAAAAATATGAAGTTTAAAAACCGTTTAAAATTGTTTTCACAAAACGAACTTTTAATGGTAATTCCTACCATTAAAAGTTCGTTTTGTGAAAACAATTTTATAAAAAAGAAAGAAACATATGATCTTTTAATTTCCTTACATCTTGATGTAATGAACATTTAGTCAAATATACTTTTGATCTTTTTATTAGTCGAAAACCAGACACGACTCCTTCATTAACGCGTAGATTAAACACATGTAGATTACAGATCGTTTGAGTTGGAACCCGGAATTTGCTTAACGTGAAATCTAAAATTAAAATGCATGTTTTCTCTATCGGTGATAAGGTATGGAGGCAACCAAGTTCTGAACTACACGATCGTCCATCGTCACTCTGCCCGCCCTCTTTCCTGCTAGTAAATATTCCCCTTACAGATCGTGGGATTATAAATCATCTTGTGGTTAGACATAGGACAGCCCGCCACATAAAACACCAATTAGGGTCATGACGTTAATTAATCTAATTCACTCCTGGTAAACCACTACTCATCGTTGGTATTCAGTAATATTTACGAGATTTTTTTTATACTAATCGGTATCTTTTCATCTACACTTTGAACAAACGTTATTCTAGCACAAATGTCATGGTTCATTTTGTTTTATAGTGATAGACTATTCAGATATGCTTTTGTATATGATATATTAACGCAGTTTTATTCGTTGGCATTCAGTAATTTTAAGAATTTTTTTTCTATATAAAAAGGCATTTTTTCATCTACACTTGGATCAAAATTTATTCTAGCACAAATGCTATGGTTGATTATGTTTTTTTACTGAGAGATTTCAGATATGCCTAAATATTTATATATTAACGCATTTTTATTCGTTGGTATTCAGTAATATTCACGAATTTTTTTTTCTATATAAAAAGGCATCTTTTCATCTACTTTGATCACAAATATTTATAGCACAACTGCTATCGTTGATTTTGTTTTTTACTGAGAGATTTCAGAAATGCTTAATTATGTAAATATATTTACGCGGATTTATTTGTTCAATTATGTATGTAACATTCTTAAATGCTGTTTTTTTATTTAAAGTTTATTCAGTTTTTTGATAAAACTAGCTTCATACCGTGTTTGCAATTTTGATTTTAAATATGAATACATGTAAGAGATATGATGTATACATATTGGTATTTTTACAACATTAATGTTTAGTTCCCTGGAAAATGAGTCGTAACCTCTACATCAACTTATGCTCAAATCTCTACCTGCATAAGTGGCCAGTTATAAAATATGAAAATAGAAAAAAAAAATGTTGATTATATTGTTGTTTTTAAAAAATAGTGTTTGACTTCAGAGCATCAATTTGTGACAAATCAGCATTTGATGAAAGATGAAAAATATAATTGGAAAATGGATCTTTTGTGATTATAGAACCTAAATAGTGACTTGTGTGGTCAATGACTTCGCATTTACCTATAAATTGCCAAATATCTATTGATGAGAGATCCATATCAGCCAAACCAATGTTTTCAAACTTACAACTTACAACAAAATAAGAACTGCGTACCAATTGATACTAGTACAGTTTTTACAGACCAGTTTTGATTTTAAAAAATTAAACGGTTGTGTGAAGCACCAAAACAAAAAAGACTTGATTAAATTGTGTAAAATATTTCGATTAAAATAATCAGCCATGTTGAAAAAAAAATGATTCAACTCTCTATCAATCATTTAACAATGGACGATATACTTTGGACATGAGATAATTACAAATATTCTAATCCATTTCAAATTTTGGTAAAGTTTGCGTAAATATCATTAAAATGCACAACAAGCTTATTCAGAGACCACATTTTCCAGTTTACTAGAAAAACACCAGTTACATTAAGATGCTGGATATATTGCGCTGTTTATTGAAAATCCATTTCCTGGATGATCAGAGGTTGAACGACAAGCTCTAGCACTAATAGATTTTTGTGAAATTCGGTTTGTATTTTAGATGCATGTTAAAAATTGTCATTTAACCTTTTCTTGAAACTTCTTTCTTTTCTTTTATATATTTTTCTTTAGATACATTGACAACACCTTTTTTTTTAATTTAACAGGTGTTTCTTATCAAAAAATATTTTTTAAAAACTTAGTACAATACAAATGTTAACCCTCTCTTGATCTCTTACTTAATAAGTGCCCAGGTGACCTAGTGCCCGTTTGTTGTCGGACGTAAAGCATACAATTTCGCTCGGAAACTTAAGAACATTTTCCGCATTTTCAGATAAACTTTTAAGCAGTCGTTGGCAATTTTGGTATTTAATTTTTGGTAATGAAAAGAGACGAAATTCTAATTTTAACCCCAAGGGATCATTATTTATATATATAAATGTAAAAATTGATGAAATGTTCAAAATGTATTCTAGTCTGCTTTTAAAGATTAAGAAGACTACTTGGTTGTAGTAAACAAGGGTGACTTTACCAAAACATGAAATCTTTGGCCCAATTACATGTACATGTTTTGTCAAAGCTTAAATGTTTATCATTTGAACATTCAGTTATCCTTAAACTTGTTCTTTTCTGCATTTTTACATCTATCTGGCAAACGTGGCTCGGGAAGTTGTGAAGAATGACCGAAACATTAAAAGGTTAACACGTGGTCAGAGTTTCTGGTGTTTCTGTTTGGGCAGTATTGAAAATGTTCTATTATGATTGTTCTCTCTCTCTCTCTCTCTCTCTCTCTCTCGTTTTACTGCCTTAAGTAGATGAATATTGTGTCATATTTTTATTGAAGAAAAAGAATTTACAATTTTTTTACAAATACAACGAAGTATGTAAATTTGTTTTTAAGTGTTTGAGAAAATATTACAAAAAACAGTTTCGTACTACCTGAAAACATAATAACATCAAACTCTCACATTAACTTGACATAGAATAGAAATAATATATACAGAATTATTTTCTGACCCCTTTGAATTTAATATACTCTCTCTCTCTCTCTCTCTCTCTCTCTCTCTCTCTCTCCCGCCTTGACATCTACTAGACAGACTACATACATATATGTTTAGGCTGAGAACACATTATTTACTACAGATGTGAACGTCATGACACCCTTGCTATATAATGGAATAGAATCAATACACTATAATTCTTTTTATCTTATTTATGGACATTTAGTAGTCACATGAAATGACTGTTTAAGGTGAACTTTCTAAAAAAAAAAAGTGAAAATTGTATCCCCAGTTGGTGAGAAGAGTGTCTCATTCTTCCTCAGGTGGTAGTCATTGATCATTCATTTAAAATTAATTTTCAGTTAAATTATTTCTCCAATCCTGATTCTATGAAAAGACATATCTTTAAGATTATAAAAATATTATCTATAGCAATATTTCTTCATCCAACGTCACCCAAACACCTTTTCTTTATATGCAACATTATATATTCTAACAATAATGATAAAATACTCTACGTTATTTATATAACAGATATTATAATATTTAATAACGCAATGGGCAGTGTATTATAGTTTAGTGAATCTTCCTTTGCCAACATCTATCTCATTCCAAACCAAAAATCAAAATAATGTTGATTTGATTATAGAATAGAAAAAAATGGATTGTTTAGTATAAATTTCAATTGCTATGGTATCATATACAATTGAAAGAAATGTTTTTATTTCGATAACTTTAATAATTTAATTTACAGTAAAACACGGTTATAGCGAACATGCTTATAATGAATTAACGCTTACAGCGAAGTGATTTTCATTCCCCGTGACTTTATAACATGCTGTAAACTTGACGGATATAACGAATTACGTTTATAACGAAGTAAAATCGCCCGTCCCTGGCACTTCGTTATAAGCGTGTTTTACTGTATTTTCTATGAGTTTCACAAATGCATGTCACTTTTGGGCGTCTCTGATTTGTATCGGAGTAATAAATTAAACGCTGTGAAATTCTTTCATTAAAAGCTGATTAATTTCTGTTTCAGAAAACAGTTTATAAATCTCTACAATTGATAAGTTTTGAAACAGACGCATCGATTATCATAATCTTTTTTTTTTTATTTAATGCTATATCTGGACCTTTTGTGCGGTTAGCAAAGGCGAAATATTGACGTTGTTTCATTCGTAATTTCGTATATTAAATATTTTGGTTTTTCGGGTTTTTTTTTTTACATTGTACGATATTTCTCACACATTTACAACAAAACAGTCTTTATATTCATATTGGTTTATTTCATTTTATCAAAACTTAACGCTGTATTGTAATTATAGTATGTTCATTATTTTAGATTATTCTATTTTTTTTTCTGCAGTTTTGTTTGATTTTACTTTTTATAGTCAATGAAAATGCCAACTCTTCAACTGTTAGTCAATATTACCTTATTCAACCTTGCTAGTTTTAAAATCATAATAATGAATTTTGCACAGTGACATTTTGATTTTATTACCCCTATACTCGTCGAAGGATTATAATCTAAAACTTATCTTTTTCATGACTAAAATAAAAAATATGAAAAACATTGTCATCAAAGCACATTAAATTTACATTGAGCCTCTTAGGAATTCTAATTGGGTTTTATTTTAAACTAATTAAGGAGGCCCAGTGATCAACAAAATAGCCATCAAAACTACCTTGTTTTTTTTTTTTTTTTTAAATATTATTGTCTAATATATAAACTTTTATTAAGTAAAGAAGAATATCATATATTTCAGCTTCTGAATTTTGATATTTTTCTATATCTATGAACAAAATTTTTCTTTTTTTTTTTTAAATGTCCACGATCATTCAACCCTCTTAAGTATATCATTAACATGAATAACACAGACCGTTGTCTTACCTTTCAATGAAAATATAAATTCAATTTATAAAAGAAGCAATAATTAAATCTGGAAGAAAAAAAAAACTAATTACTTTTTTAACAAAAAGATTGAAAAACTAATTCAAATTTTAACTAGCATGTACTCCAATATTTTTTTCAGATCTATTCTAAGGAATCATCTATCAAAATAACAAAGATTTATTTTAAATGATGAATCGATGTGCAAATCAGTATAAATGATGTCAACCCAATTGCGGAAAGTATGCATTTTGCCAGAAACTGGAGCAATTCAGGCTATCGACCTTTTCAGTAAACTTATCGCAAATTCTGTTTGTGATGGTTTACAGTAGTTCTTTGTTCCACCGCTCTTAGTACTTTACATGTATTTGAATACAAAAAGTATGATAATGTATTTATTTAAAAAGTATGATAATGTATTTATTTCGCTTTTTGTGGACAAGAATTTTTAAAACACAGTTATAAAATACTTAAGTAAAAACGTCGGACCAAACAACCAAAAAATAAATAAATAAATAAATAAATAAATAAATAAATACCGGCCAATAAACCACACATATATAACATATTAAAAAAATCCAAATTAAAAAAAAAACAAAACAAAAACAAACAAACAAACAAACAACCCTCCAAAAGGTAAATTAGAAACATAATATACATGGAAAATTGATGAACACACTATTTTGGTCGTAAATTTACATTTATTTGGTTTTATCATTTAGTCATTAAGGATTCATTTATATGCCAGGCCTAAGCTAAACAGTACGTATCTTCTTTATCGTATATTATTAAGATAATTTTAAGAATGACCTAAATGAATAACAAATACAAGTGCTTTGCTTACATAAAGTACCGTTTTTAGCTCATCTGAGCTGAAGGCTTAAGTGAGCTTTTCAGATAAAAATTTGCCCGTTGTCTGTCGTCGTCGTCATAAACTTTTAACATTTTCATCTTCTTCTCCAGAAAAAAAAAAACAACAAAAAACCTGGGCTAATTTCAACCAAACTTGGCACAAATCATTCTTGGGGTGAGGCGTTTCAAATGGGTTCAAATAAAGGGCCATGTCTTTTTCAAAGGGGGATATAATAAGTGAAAATTGGATGAGGTGTTTTAAATCTTCAGATATTTTCAAAAACCTAATAGACTCTATCCAAACTTAAACATTAGCTTTCTGGTATATGGTAGATTTATGGTTTTGTTTTTTTTTTTTGTTTTTTAAATCATGATCCTCATGGGTCAGGAAACGGCCAAAACAGGGATTCACAACAGAAACAAGTAGAAATTGTTATGATTGATATTGCTTTCGCAACTGTGAATCAGAATAAGTTGAAGGAAATATGAAGATGTTTGATATACTATACCGTTTAGATTAGAGAGTGCATACCTTTTTGGGAGGGAGGGAGGGGGTGAGAAAACAATTAAGGCATACAATTGTGAGTTATGTTTGTAATGATGAATTTTCAGTGTTCTTATCTTTTTTTAAATTAATATATTAATAGGTTATTAATATACAATGCACACAGTTTTTTCTTCTAAATACTGAAGTTTAATTAACATCGGGATACAAATCCTCAAATGCATAAACAATGGAATTTGAAAGTTAGAATAGCAAATCCAAATGCCTTGCCCGTCTTAATATATTTATTGAAGCTCATTACAAGCCATTAACAACTTCATAACACGCCAGCGTAATTATTTTAGTTTAATTATTTTTTGTACACTTAACATATAGAAACATTCACCTACAGAAAATACAACTTCCAACATTAAAATTAATGTTAATAATTCCCCAAATATAGATAACCTGATTTATATTTTTATGTTAAAAGGGATATGATTGTCCTGAAAAACCAAGTTTGATATATTTATTACACATTTCTTTAATGTAATCTTTACTTTATGCTGCTGCAAATTGTGCTCTGAATTTAGAATGAACGATATTTTATGTTTATTTGAGAAAAAAATGAATATAATTTAAATAACACAATGATCAATTCCAACTATTCTTTGGCTAACGATACACTGGTGATAAGTAAATGTACAATTAAATATTATATCATTTACTATGTTAATACTGAATGTCGTTAATGAAAAATACATGCACTCCACATACAAGGTGCATTTTGGAATTAGCCATCCGTAAACGGGAGCTAGCTCTTCTCTACAGATTGAAGAGTAAAAAACCCCCCCAAAAAACACTTCTGAAACCTCTGGGTTCTACTGCCATGTTTGAATAACCGGTACAATTAGTTACTTTTGTTGAATTATCAACATTAGTTTTGTCAATGCCTAGCTGTTTTCGCAGAGAGTTGTTCGCATTTTTCATTTTGTTTTAAGTTCCGTCTCATTTGCCCTGATTTGCAAAATTAGAATAATACTATGAATTTAAGTTCAATCATTCGAGCTACACACTTTCAGGAAATACTGAAATGAGGGGAAATCTTTACATCGAGAAAGGCAAAAATAGTATGAGGTAAAAATGATCTGCTCCAGTGTTGATTCTTAATTTTTCAAACATTGATCTCTGGACAATTTTGGGGCTCTAGAATCGTTTGAAACTTTTATGTAAAATATTATATATGGACATTTAATTAACATCGTCTCGAGAACTTCAATGCTAAAATAAATGATAATTAACTATGCAAGCACCCTAGCTGATACAATGTAGATTGTAAATTGTTGTATACTGACCTTTGGACCAATACTTGGACCTTAAATTGAAAATTAGCTTGATAAAAGAAAATATAATTTAGAATTTGCCTTTAACCATTTCCCCTCCAAACTAATAATGGGTCTAATGAGATATTCAAAAATCAGTATAAGAAGGTGGGGGTAAAATGCTTAAAATACATTGTTATGTAGAACTACAATGCTTCAATTTGCAATATCATTATGCATTTAAGCATCCTGATTCATAATTCCTGACACATCACGTTCTTGAATATTTGTTTTTGACTTTATAAAGCTGCTTCGATTAGAATTATAGCCAGTGTTGTCCAGGTGAGCGATGTGGCCCTTGGGCCTCTTGTTTTTTTTACTTTTCTTACTTACGGAAAGTACCTATCTATTCCTGTTAAGGTTGAAAACCCCATGCAAAAGATCAAGACGCTAACAACGATTAATGATAACAGATTAAGGTTTCTAATTATAGTGAAGGTTAAACCAATAATAATATACCCCGTCCCTCTTTCATCAATGATGAAGTACTTTAATGGGCCTATAAAAGGGAACACTGCACTGGTTATTCATCACAGACTTCTTATTTCTCTTTGTTTTATTCTCAGCTTCATTAGGTCAGGAAAGTTCGAATCTGTTTTTATTACTGCAAACCTTATAATTTTAATTATTTTATAAATATAATGTATATAAGGATTTTTTATACATACCACCCTGCTTTCATACTGCACGAAATCACAAGTACGAGGTGTATTATGTAAATCAGTGGCAAACATACATGAAAGTAGGAATTGGATAGTTATTGACTCCCCTTGATGGGACACTAGACCACTACAGGTCAACTCAATGGGGTACTCCACATACTATATTTAGTACCCTCTGCATGGTCAAAGTCAGTGGCTTTAAGATAACTAGATAAACGTACTATGACCACACCATGTACTTTACTAAATTGTACGTTTAAGATATCAAATATTTCTCAGAATGAAGGTACTGGTTCTTCTTGCCGCTCTTTGTCTAAGCGCTGTCTGTGCCGGACCATACTATGGAGGATATTATAACAGCCATCAGCTATACGGTAACTTTCAACATAACTAATCTTTAAAAAATCGTTCCTTAAAAGAGTTGAAAATCAACATTAAAAAATGTTTATTAATTTACTCATACGTTATTTATATTGAATTTTTTGCATCTTTTTATTTACTCATTTATATATTTAAAAGTGATTTTTTTAAAACTTCATAATGCTTTTCTTAAATAAGAATTATTGGTTGGTACGATCCCTGAAAATAACAAGTACTTTCAAACTTATTTTAATTTTGTTTTTTGTTTTTTGTTTTTTTTTGTTTTTTTTGTTTTTTTTTTTTTTGTTTTTTTTTTTTTTTTTTTTATTTTGTTTTGTTTGTTTGTTTGCTTGTTTTTGTTTTTTTTTGGGGGGTATTATTATTATTTTTTTTAATGACTTTTATATTACATATACTGGCAGGTTCATACGACTATGGCAATCCATACCAATGTCGTAATTACAACCCATTCCAATACCAATACTACCATTACCCATACAACTACCAATATACATACAACCCATATGGCAACACTTTCTACGATTATGGGAGACAACTCAGAACTAGATCTTATTACTGAGAGCCGTATGCCATGGTACTTCATTCACAGTTCCATATATCTACGTTTTTAATTTTACTATAATAAAACGAATCTAGTGGAAACTACTTTTGACATGAGATAATTGCTTTTATTTGAAGGGGTGGTTTGTGTTCCTATTGTCGCCTTGCAAATGTAAGTTTGCGTAAATATTTACTTTCAAACATGGCTGAGAATGTTAACAAGTAATATTAATGCATTAATTAAGTCATTTCCTATTACCAATATAAGATATGCCAAAATATTCGAAATTAGCATGAGATACATATATTCTCTCTAATCTATTTACTATGTATTATATTATCTATTCTTTAGATGATTCTGAAAAAAATACAAATGTTGTGAATATTGTGTTGTGAATATTGAGCCCCCCCCCCCCCCAAAAAAAAAAAAGCAACAACAAACAAACAAACAAACAAAAAAAACCAAAAAAACCCCAAAACACTAAATGGAACCAAAGCGAATCAAACAAAACAAAACCCAAAAAAAAAACAAAACAAAATACAAAAACCAAAAAAACCCACAAAAATCCATCTCAACATACTTCTAATAGGGTTTCTGTAAAATAGATCTTTATATCAGAATAAGAACAATGTACTTATTATTTAATTAGAAAACAACGTGAACAAAAAATCAATTGAACATCAATAAAAAATAAGGTGGACAATACTCGCGGGAAGGGTGTTTAAGAGGAAAGTTATTAAAAATATGCAATCTTAAAATTTCAATACGACTTACATTTGTTTAATTTTTTGAAACTATTTTTAAATTGGTTTATCTTTTAAGCAAACTCTGCCTAAAAAATAAACTATTCAAGAACACATTAGTGGAAAAAGAGACGGTTGAGTAGAAAAATCACAAATCCGCTGGTCCATAATTATTAAAGGATGACCTGTGTCTATGCTCAAAGCTTTTGCGCCTTGCAAACATTATCGTTATGCTAAACTGCATTTAAAACAGGAATTGTTTTCAATAGATGTAAAGGTAATTAAAAATGCCAAAAAAAAAAACAAAAAAAAAAAAAATGAAAAAATTTATCTGCGCCCATGAGAAAAGGATCTTAACGGGTTTTTTTTTTGACATTTTGAGATTTTTGTAGATTGTAGATGCTGACATGAATTTCTCTTTAAAAAATAAAGTTTTGTATTCATATTCCAATTCTAAGTTACTTTTTGATGCAATTAAACACAAATGTCCGCATATTGCAGCACGGCGTCAGTGAAAGGTCATTGACGTCAAAATAATAAAAGGTAAAATGTAACAATTAAAATAAATGTCTTCAAGAAATGAATGCATTCTATTTAAAGAGTAGTAAACCACATAAATTTATTTATGAATTGGCGAATCCCCCCCCCAAAAAAAAAAAAAATAAATAAATGTTTAGTTTTGTTGCCGTAATGAGCAACACTTCAGTTCATGCACATGCATGTATACACACATCAATTAATCATGCTTTATTTACAAATGTTTTAAGATATGATGATTCAAAATGATGGTGTAAATTGTCTTAACATAAAACATGCATTAATGCTCTATAAACTGATTCATTCTTCGTTCCCTTATGTTGTAGTCGTACGTAAGGATGGACATTTCTGTACAAATATAACTGGCGATCTCTCGATAGCCCAGGCGGCGTTATCACTCTTGGTCTTGCTTGCGGATCCATGATGGCATTCTTCAGAATAGACACTTTCGTTTCAACGGAATCAACGTTTTCTTTAACAAACACGAGTCCAGGATCTTCACATGAAAACCTAAAAATGATGATATTTTTGAATGTTACGGATTGCCTTGAAATTGCCCGAAAAAAATTGTTTCCAGTCTCGCCATTCCCAAGTCACCCTATAATCCTGTTGGTATGGGATATCAACATAACTTGATGCCGATTTCTGCACAACATCAACAAGTTGACCAAATGCGTCGACATCACTTCGCCGAAATAGTTTTCTGATGTGCCCAAAACCACTGTCAACAAGACAGCTACATAAAAATATGCACAACTTACATACGTACATAAATGAAACAAAAACCAATTGAATGAATAATTTTAAACTGGGGAGCGGGATTTAATATCAAAAACAAAGTCATTAACGTGTGTGCCATGGGATTTGCGTTTTCAGTTATATTGTTTTGTGGAATCCCATAAAAACTCTCCAACAGAGGTAAACTAAAATATACTGATTTTTGTTTGGACCTACACAAAAAAGAAGGAAAGTTGCAAATATCGTTGTAACTTACATTGTCTGTTCACAAATTAAACAGACTTTATTTTATCATTTAATAATCTGTTTACAAAATATTTAGTAATCACCATTGCAGTTATATGCAGAGTTGCATGCCTTCACTCAAAATCTGTAGTCAAGCATGTTTATGTCAGCATTTGAACCATTGGTAAAATTTCCATCTTGTCCTAATAGCTGAAACCATGAGAAAACATTACAATTATATGCATACAGCTCACTCAATTTACCATCAACTATAAATGTATACTGTCCATTTTTATTTAAAAATCTAAATTTATGTATTCACAATAGTTTGATCATCGTCAATCAATAAGTTCAACTGCATTGATGTACTATCACTACGGACCCAAAAATGCTGGACTCGACGAAGCTTGATAAAGTAGGTTGGCTCCATCTGTCTGGCATGGTGGGGCAGCTGAAAGTCTTGAGCAATATCAAACGAGTAGTGTACGTTTTTCAAATCCCCGCCTTGCCACAATCCAATTTCTTCCAGTGCTTCTTTGATGCATTCCCTGTAATGATGTCGCTCCATTCTTGCTGCTTCGATATGATCTTAAAACTCACTAACAGCTCACAACTTTTCCTCCTCTGTCCTTGCGTCTACGATCTTCTTTCGGAGGCGTTCGCATTTCTGGCAGATATCATCACGAGGAGTGCTGATTCGTATGTCGGCACACACTTCAACCAGCCATCTTCAAAAGAAGATACCTTTAGGGCCCGTATATGTGATTCATCAAAGGACTGTAGGTACCCATGGTGAATTGCCTTTTTCGTATCTGATGCTGGAAGGTATATTGGTGGAATTACATCACTACCTCGTGGACCTTCGGGTTTGGGAATGCCGATTTCTCTGCGTAATTTTTTATGAAGTTCACAGCATTTTCTAGTTCTTCAAATTTTAATGCATGTGCTGGCTTTTTCCCGTTGTTTCCATGCTCCCGTGGGATACCACCATTTTGTTTCATGTGAGTCATAATGTTTTATAGCACTTTACATGACACATCAGATATCTATTTTTATCAAGAAAATCAACAAATCAAACATATCACTCAATGCATTTGTACAACTAACATTGTACCACATGTATTACAAACAGTTAAATGTTTTTAGTGTTTACGTATATATCCCAAGTCCCAAAATTTAACATTTACCTAATTATTATTCAATGCTTGTAATTCGAAAGGGTACTTAGCACATTTATTTTAACGGTTAAGACGAATTTTCTTATTACAATATTATACTGTTTTTGCTGCTTTTGATGTAAATATTAATGCTAATACTAATGATAATTTCGTTACCCGAAAAGTTAAACATTCATTAAGCCAGTAAAGCCTGCTAAAGATTGCACTGTTATTGTATCTTAATTATCATGTTGATTAAAAAAAGGCAATAATTGCTTTATATTATGATACAGTGACACATCAAAAGAGACCTATTTAATTTAGTGTTATGAAGCGGGGAAAAGTTCATCACCTGTATTTAGTTTGGTTTGTAAAGTTATTGCCAAACAGAGTAAGAAACGAAAAACTTTATTTAAAAAAAAATGGAAATCAGCAAATCAGAAAGCCAGGAATAAATCACCATATAATAAGGAGTTTTAATAAAACAATATTTAACAATTCTAAAAATTAAATCATTGTGAAAAACTATTTAGATACTCTTTTTCGTTATAGGGAAACTGACAGCAAATAGTTTTGAACAAAATCGCCAAAAAACGTACAAACGAACAAGAGGTCACTGTCCCATTTTGTACATTTTATATTTTATCTTAAATCTTAAAGCTTATTAGACATTTTATAGAATATTGAATAAAAATGAATAAAATCAGTATATACAGAGTGCGATCGTGGTCTTTTTTTTTCTCTTATGTTACAAACTACATCTCTGTTTTTAAGGCGAAATCTTTCTTAACCTTATATCTAACCCTATAAATGTATAGCACTTGCAGTCATTTCTAGTAGATTAAGTGAGACATACTCTGCGGTATGGGTTATCTTTATTCGATTTATACCTACTATGTTTTTTTAATCACTATATTAAGAAAACTAATTTTAAGTGGAAAAAATACATAAGAACTCGCACAAAAATAGTTTGCTACAAACACAGTAACTTTAAAATGAACATATAGATATGTAATATTATTTTTACAGGCTCATTACGAATCATTACGAAGTTATATTACATTGAGAATGTATATTTTGGGTGAATGTAACAATGTACAAATACTAGATCTAGATAAAGATGTAAAAGAGATTTATGCACATTAACGAGAGAAAAAAACAACAACTTGTATGCGACTCACTTTTCATCAAAGAAGTCCATTATATTATGTGGTCTCTAGGTAAACAACTAACAGAGTGTTCGTATAAAAAACCCAGCTTTTCCGAATGGCAATCCTTAGAACTATAAACAAAATAGCCACTATTTATAATTTTAAAACAGTCAAATATTGGCGTTTTGATTGCACTATTTCAAAGCTGAAGACCTGTATTCGGCCATCCTTGAAATAAACATCATCGGTTTTTCTTCACTAATCATTAATGGTATAAAATATGGATAATTAAATTCATCCTTCACATTCATTTCATGACATACGAAGTTTAATTTCTTTCACCGATCATTGACCCTTTTATATTAAACTATGGAAAAAGCACCTTCACCTTTTTTTATAACACAATATTCCTCCACTTCCTACAACATTCATTGATTTTTGACGGCACTGGTCCTGTAGGTGGTATAGGACCGCCATGTATATAAACGTGGCCTAGATACCTGCCTTCCATTTTTTTTTAATTCCGACAGATAGAAAGTCAAGGTTTTCATTCATTTATTTATTCATTTATTTGTATAGATTGTAATATAGAATATTAGATTATATGACATTTAAAATTATCTTTAATTATTTGTTCATCACGATGTTTTTTACCCCAACATAACGAGATAATTTACATTCCAACTTTCAAAACAACCAAGAACAAAGACACTTTCAATTGAAGATGATCTGTTGTTTTAATGTAATCTTGTTATTTCGGGGTTTAGAACTAAAACAATGACTACTGTAAATGAACCTGTACAAACTTGCGACGAAAATGTGCGAGGTTTAAATCAACCTTATCGTTAAATTATTTCTCTAATCTCGTCATTGTCTTTTGATTTGAATTCGTGGAAGGTTATCAATTTTATGCTGATTTTGAAAATATGTCGTCAGAAACCAGTCCGTCATCGTTTAATCTAGAAATAAAGATGTTCCAATTAATGCACTAGCTGCCACTTTTTTTCTTCATTATTTTACGTTTGAATTCTAATTTAAATATTAGGCTGAAAACATGTAGAGAAATAGCTACAATGCAGCATAGCAATATAAATATACATTTAATTTAAGAAAATCAATTTCATGATTTCTTGTAGTGTTTATCAATGTAAAAAAAATCATTGCATTTTTTACAAAAACAGTATCGAATTTCGTAATTCACAGGTAAAAAACCACCTGCTCTGACAATTTGCGGTATCCATCAATTCGCATTTCATCGCGAAATACAAATGAGGTCATTAACTCAAGTGATAAATGTATGCTAATCTGACCACGGTTCGTTAAGCTGTTGATGAACATACAATTAACGAATCGTAAAGTTTCATGCTCTTTTGTGTGTGGTTCCTGGGTTTATCATAATAACTCACTTTTCTTTCGATGTACGTTTTCAGATGCAGTTATCACTCTTTGACTAAACCTGCTAGTCTCTCTCTCTCTCTCTCTCTCTCTCTCTCTCTCTCTCTCTCTCTCTCTCTCTCTCTAGGTATGCTCTCAATTCTAATTTGAAAGAAATTATGTTTGCTCTTATTGTTCAATCATACAAATGAATGTAGAATTTTGCCTTTTTTCTATTCTTTTAAAATTTCGTAAACCAAAAATACCTTTGCTGCAAATTTCATGCGAATTCTATTGCTGTATCGCGTTTAAATTTCACAGGGAATGTTTTTAGCGGTGTAAAGAAGTTGGTACCGAAAACCTTGATTTTTTTTTTACTTAGTAAGAGAAAATGGAAAATAAAACAGAGTTATGGCATTAGAAGGGGGTTATGATGCGACTTACCGAGAAACATAAAAATTTTTTCATGTGTTTTGTCATGCTATTACAAATGCAAATTATTCGTATCTTTTATATTGATATTATGCTCGAATTAACTGCATGTGTTTCTTTTCCGTTTGTGTCCTTTTTTTAATTGCTTCTATTAAGTAAATTCGAGCCGATACTGCACCATTAATTTTTTATTCGCGTGCAAGAGATTTCTGTTGTGAATTGTTCTCCATTCCTCAAATGTAACTGGTATTTTTATCTTCAGATAATCGACATCTTCATAGTTACAATTTGTCGCCACAAATCAGTTTATATTCGCGCGGTAAATTGTGAAATAAAGTCCCGAATAAAATTTGGTTTATGGTATAAGCCTACAAAAAAAAAAAAGAAAAGAAGAAACAACTAGTGACTATTGTCAAGGAATGTGTTTTATCATTACGTGTGCCTAGATGCAGAACTGTAGCTCCACGAGAAATTCGCAATCTACCATCTGGTTCTTTTTAGGGGCTATCTCAAAATACAGGTTCATGTACTATAGGAATATATAAGAAATTATCATTTTCGGCATTTCGAAGCAATTTAAAAAAAAAAAAATACTACAATAGCGATTTTCCTCAAATTGTAATATGCGATTGGTTACACCATTTTCTACCATACATGAAAACAATACTTAATTTTACCATCTGGTGTTTGATGAGGGTCACCAAAATACTCACAATGAAAATGGTTTGTTTAGTTTTTGTTTAAAATGGACTATGCATTTGTACAATAAAAAAACCCTCCAGGTTTGTTGATTAAAAAATGCAAATATGAACTAGGTTGTATAACCCCCAGAGTTTTAAAACAAGATTTCTTCAAACATCTTTAATATATAATTATTTATCCTAAGTTTGTTCTCTTAAAATACCCCCTCCCCCTTCCCTTTCCCAATTCTTCTACTTAGTACAGAGAGATGGCGATTTCTGTCTTTTTTTAAAAACAAATTTGGTTTTTAATTTAATTGAATAATTGATACAGTTTCATTCGGTTATGACACAATTGACATTGCGTTGTTGATAGCCCTGGTATTCGGTAACAATGTATACATTAACATTGAAAAAGAGGATAACACAAATTATATTTCATGCTGTTTTATTAATCTAATGCAAGACTATATACATATTTCTTTGGGTTTTCCAACTTTGAATATTCCTCAAGCCATGTCTATTTGAAAGAAAAAACACAAAAAAATGAACTTTCATAAGCATAAATGGCAAAGTAAATTCTGGATTGTATGTTTTTCATCGCAGACCAATAAGAGTTAAATGCAATAGAAATGCAAGTAAAGATGATTAAAAAACGAATACACTGTGGGTTTTTTCTCCAATTTTTGTGAATAAAAAAAATGAAATGATTAATATCTTATGCTTATTGTTTGGCAACATAGTCTTTTAATAGGCATTTTTTCTAAAAAAAAAAAAATTATTTCAGTGGATTCACGAAAATAAACAGCTACTGACAATTGCAAAACTGTAACACAGTTTTAATACGCACCTGTTTAAAAGACGGAAGTTTGGGAGCCAAACACTGGGTAACCACCAGACATGGGGTCATAACGCCTGTTGTAATCATTGTAATCGTTGTAGCGGCTATTAAAGCGGTTATTGTAACGACTGTTGTATGGTCCATTGTATCGACTGTTGTAATCGTAGTTATTATACATGCTGCCGCCTCTGTACATTCTATCGTTGTCGTACATGCCGCCACGACTTCTCCAGTTGTAGTTCATGTTGTCGTATCTGTTGTTGTCGTAAAGATCGTATCGACTGTTGTCGTTGTAATCGAATCCCGATCTCGAATATGGATACATATTATCTTGGTATCCCAAGCTTGCTGAATTAGAAAAAAATTAAAATATTTCATAACTTATGTTTCCTATATAGTGCTTTTTTGTTTCATAGAAAAAGAAATTTAAATTTGTTAAGTACGTTTATAGGCATCTTGCTACATTCGCTTTAAAGTACATCACAAATTAACTGGTGAAATGTACGATAAAGTGTTTATCTAATATGATTTAATTTATTTATAAGTGTTTTCTCTAGAGTTTCTCGTCATGACTAAACCTTTTGATATTAAACAAAAAAACTAGAGGCAAAACTCCGTATATTTTTGTTTCACTTACATCCAAGTCCTAGCCGACCATTGTAGTCGTTGTCATAAAGACCACCCTGGTTTCTGTAACGTCCATAGTAAGGATAACTGCCCTGGTACCTGTTCCTGTAATAGTTGCTTCCGCCTAGATATTTCCCACTGGTAGAACCACTCAGGTATTGGTTGGAAGAATGGTACCTGCTGGAGGAGTCTGTATCCCCAAGGACAGAGGCAATGCAAACAGTGGCAAACAGAACCAAAGTTCTCATTTTGTCTGTAAAAAAATCCCCAAAAACAAATATTTAAACATTGCATACTCATTAAGGCCGGCACCATAATATTGAAGAGCAGATTGTAGAAAACACCATAAACAGCCATTTTTACTTGTGGTCAATGCCTTCAAAAACAACTTTGATTTTTAATTTGGCAAACGAATCTAAATCGAGCATGTTATAAATATTATATTTTTTGAGGTTTTTCAATTATCTCACTTAATCCTTATGAACAGCGAGTTAAACCAACTTTGCATTTGTCAAAGAATATCAAAGATAGAAAAAAAAATCCTCAGTATGTTTAAAAATTATGTTTTTAAAATAAACCAAATAAAGTTTTGTGGAAAATTCTCAGAATATAAAATAATCTAATGGTATATCAAAAGCCATACAAAATGATTACGAAAAACAAAGTTGGTTGAATATATATTTTTTTTAATTTTAATTTTAATTTAAATTTTTTTTAATGCATTTTTCACTTACCTTTCAACGACTGCTTATCTGGATCGGAGAGGTGACAAAAGTTTGTGAAGAGATCTTTCTAACATCCTTCTTTTATAGCAAACCATTTGACCAATACCTCATCGCAAAGAGGTTTTTTGCAATCCGTCTTCATCTCTTTTACTTTCACTCACAACTTACTCTTTAATCGGGTTGCTAATTTGCATAATTTTTAATAGATAACGATTTATACGCAATTAAACGATCTTAGATGCGTAAAAATGTTGTTTTAAAAGAAAAATAGATCACTGACCTTGAGACCAAGTAGACCCCATGGTACACTGCTACTTGCTGATTTGCTCTTTGTTATATACCCCCCCCTCCTCGAAAATAAAGAAAACAAAAAAACCAAAAAACAAAAACACAGCATCATAGTTGCAAAACACATCAAAAAATCTTTTAAGGTATATAATATATCTAGATATTTAAAATAAAAAAAAATATATTGTTTTATTGTCAGAGTGAAGTTGTAAAAAAAAAATGTGTTTGTCGAGTTATGAATTTCAAAATGCACGTGGTATATGTAGACAGAAGGATTATAATCTTCAAAACAAATATATAAACTACATTTTTATACCCTGGCATTAAAAATGTTCAGATTAATGTTTTCACTGTATCAGATGTACTGTGCACAGTTATAGACAGTGTTGGTTGGTTTTTATTCATTATAACCGTAATTCGTTATGTTCGATGATATGTATGTTTTGAAAAGAGAACTTGTTTCGCTGTAATCGTGAATTTGTTATTGTGTATGAAAGACTCCCAATGGTACACTTAAAAAATATACATTTTATTTTTTTATCAAGAATATATACTGTGTACATTTTATACATGATACAAGGTTCAGCATACGTTTTTTTATGTTTCAGATTATAAAACAATCATTGTAACAATCACGCATATAAACATTATCTATCTAAAATTCATTCAATTTAAATTTTTAAATATTATAATTTTTACATGGATATCTTCATGTAAGCAAAGGCGACTGATCCTTTTACATAAGAAAGCAGGTTTTTTTTTTAAAAGAAATCTTGTAAAATGTATACATGAGGAAATGTATACTAAAAGAATCATGGAGTTTCATTTTTAAGTTAATGGATTATAAGTAATTCAATGCTGAAGTCATTATGCAAATGATTTCATACATCATTATCCTAATTTGTTTCAGCAAGTGTCAACAACAAAAACAAACAAGACATTCTTAAGAAATTGCTGACTGTCTTAGTGTTAGATTTCTGAAAATTATTTACACGGTATGAAACTGTTTAAATTAGTTTGATGGAAGATAAAGAAATACTACTTTATTGCTATTCTTTACATTCAGTAAATAATTTCAATAATCCATCAAATAATTGTTCTAATGATATGGTTTTCTGGAATACATTATTTAAAAAAAAACCCCAACGCATTATAATGAGAGTGCATGCAATCATATATTTTACTGTTAATATGCAATGGTTTAGGTGCATGTTGAAGATAATAGATGTTTATCTATACAAAACAATGATCGTTCCTATATGTGGATAATTATTTTCTCTTTGCCCAGTTTTTACTACATTGTATCGATACCATAATAATATTTTTCAATGCATTGGCATATATACACGCAATGTTATTTTTTCGCTGGTAAACGCATAATGAATATTTAATGTTCTTCCTTTGTTTTTTCAGACCCAATTTTAGGACAGATTGCTAAAAAATGGATTGGTTTGATAGAACTCGATCTTAGGTACAATAAAAGTGAATGGCATGATGGAAAGATATTTTGAAATCTGTTTTCATTTTTATTTCAAAATGTTTTTACAGTAAACTAGATTCAACCTGTGCTTGCACAAATCGAGTAATATGAAAATGATTTGAAAAAGATCACCAAATCATTGCCACAACCTTGCCACTTATACTACTCTTTCTCTCAAAAAGTTTTTTTAATTAGAATATAGAAGCATATATCATGGAAGATTTCCCTTCCCTGGATTGGAACGTCTGACCCCCTCCCCCTTTCCTATATGCTGTAAATCTGGGGTTTTTGTTTTGCGTGGATATAATTTTGGTCTATGTTGGCTATTTTTGAAGATTCACCACAATAAAAATAACTAAATTTAAGTACTTCTATGTAGATTTTGTTTAACATGTAGTTTTTGGAGCATATTATTCCTACATTTTTCTGTGAGAATGATAAAAAGGACAATTGTTACATGCATACACTTTTATAGATACATACGTACATTTACTCATCATCAATACAAAACTAATGTATCAAACAACACAAAAAAAAAAAAAATAAATAAAAAGGTAATTGTTTAAACACCATTTCACTTGTGTAATTAACGGTTATTTACCACCAGAGACAAGAGTGATACGTTGTGTTGTTTTAGGAGATATGTGATCCATTATCGACTCGGGTGCAGATAATTGTATGATTCATGGATTTTTCACTAATAATGGAACTAAAATTGATTGTAAATAAAGTATACTTTTTTACAAGCATGTATGAAGTATTATTTTTTTTAAATTTTTGTTCTAATTATCAAAATGTGTGTTGCCAGGATAAGACATTAAATTTTACCGCCTAGTAATGGCAACTTAAGATTTTTGCTGAAAGTACATGTACTTCTTAACTGTTAAAAATACAGGTAAGCTAACAGTATGTTTTCAATTAAGAGAAAAGGATTCACCAAAATCATATCCGCAAAAATTAATGGTTTACCTTGTAGGCCCAAATCTTGCCAAATTTCTATCCCGCAAAAAAAAAAAAAAAGAAAAAAGAAAAAAAAAAGACAAGGCTAAACGGTATTATTTTCATATGGTTTAAGATTGTAATGTTTGTTTCAAATAGTAATTTATGTGCAAATATGGGATATTTTCTTCTTTTTGAGCGTTATCCTCACAGTCCAAGACACAATTTTTAAAAAAAGCCTACACTGTGATCCAAACAGTTTCATGAAGTTGACTACGCCAGTGCGAGTAGTCTTTTAGAAAACAAGAATGCCTTGTGGAGAGAATGATTTCATGTTTTAAATGTTTCCACTCTTTGTTTTAAATTGAATGAAAAACAAAAATCTTTTCTCCATGTTAGACGCTAGCTAAACCCTTCCCACTTCACCCACTAATCCAAATCGTATGCGTACATTTAAAAATATTGTTTGTGCGCTCTGCCCTAGAGGGAGCCATAATCCTAGTTTTATGTGTGCTATAGAATCTTTTTATTATCAATACACTAATGGACAGCTAGATAATTTGAAGAGCTTTTTCATTTCTTTTAAACCGTTAAATGTGCATCCGATCCATTTATCAAAATCTATGAGAAGCGAAAGTTCAGGTTTGGGAAATTACAAGTTTAAATTTCAAAACAACTACAAAATGGCAAAAATGCCGCTTACTAGTACTTCAGTATGTCAAATATGCATAACTATCCTTAGTAAATTTTTGTAAGTCAAAATCAAGGCCAGAAGAGAATTTTTACGACAATAGTTCTTTAGGGGTGTATGTTCAACATATTTCGTTGTAAAAAAAAATGTTATGTTGTCCGTACAGGCTTTTTATCAATTTAAACTGATGCTATTTTTATTCTAGTAACTAGTGTATTTTGTTGATTTCAATCAAAATATCGATCCCAAACAAAATGAATTATAATAAAAAAATAAACACACAACCAAAGGTTCCACAATTAGGCTGGATAGTGGTGATTTTTTTTAAAACTATACCAATATCATTGAAGCGAAAACGTTTGGTATAAAGATATTTGGAAAACATCCAGATCTAACGCTAAACTATTTGGATTGTTTTGCTAACTAAGTGTAATTTATGACCAAATAAACATACCTTAAAAGTGATAATTTACGCGTGGGCGAAATTTACACTAGTTACGCGTTAAGCTGAAAACCGCGTAAAATACCCCTGCGCATATGGTAAAAAAATATGAACTTTAGAGTGGTAAATCACGCATCCCCGTATTTAATACCCACGCGTATTGTTTGACCATAGAAAACGCGTACTCAACAACCAGAGTAAATAACCACTTTTACAGTACTTAAAGTCTTAGGCAAATATGATGGGTAATTTGGTGACCATCAAGTTTCCTTGAACTGCAAATGTATTTTCCTCTCATTTAAAATTTAAAACACTATTTACTATTTACGGAAAAACATATCAGACTTAGAACCAAATATAAAATGTATCATACTTTTTTGAGAACTACTAGAAAAATAAATTTAATATTTTTTATATCTTTAAACTTTAGTAGGGTTTCAGTAATACTATTAATCGAATTTGTGGATTATCTATCATTATTATTATTATATACATTTTTTATATTTTTTTTTGGGGGGGGGGGGAGGGGGGTCAGTATTAAATTTTTGTTGTTGTAAATATTGGTTTATGCTGTGTTGTTGTTGTTGTTCTTTTCTTTGAGAAACGCAACGCTGCTGTTTAATAAAAAAAAGGTTAGACGCAAGTTCCATTTCTCTAGATTATAACATAGAATTTAACTGAGGCATGCCTGCTAAGTGTAATGTAAATCATGTATGTTAACTTTTTTGAGTAATGAATTTTTTGTGACAAACACTTTTGTAACTAGCATTATTAATCATTTTCACTCTATCATGGAGGCAATACCGAAACAGGCTAATTGGGGTCATTAAAAGTTTCTTAGTTTGATTACCTGTATTACACTTCTTACTGGTTTTTTTTTCTTGTATCAGACTTGAATAGCATTTCACAATATTAAGTATAAATGGTAAAAATATTAATAAAAAGAATAGTCATGTTTTTAAATCGTGTAGTATGTTAAAAGGATGTCCATTAAAACATGCTTAAAAGAAATACTTTTAAACAACAATATCGATAATTTCATCAGACAATGTATTCTATAACTGGAATAAACTAATAGAAATATATGACCAACGATCATAAAATCCATAAAAAACCCACAAATTATAAACCAGCAGTGAAAAATTTTATTAAACTTTTCGAACATGTTTATTTTCAGCTGTCAATCTTGGTCCTGAAAAAAAAAATGAAAAAAATTGTCATACATTCATGCAATTCAGAATACAGAAACAAATTGAGACATTTTATTTGATCGATTTAGAATATAAAATAGATTATGAAACGGATGCAATAATTTTGCAAGTACATTCAGTCAATAATCAATTATGACATTTTTGTGGTGTCTATCCAATGACGAAAATATTACCTTTAATTACAATCCATAAATTCAGTAGTGGTAATTGTTATAACTTCCACCGAGATATGATCCGGGATAATATCCCCCCATTCTACCATATCCGAAGCTTCTGTAGTAAGGACTTCTGTAGGAATTGTATCCACTCATGCCTAAAACAAGATCAATTTCAACAATGTAGTATTTATAATAAAGAATCGTAAAATGTCAAGAAAGTTACATTATTTTTTAAAGAAGAGATGTTAATACGAACACATTCCCTTTATTTTTTTGTTTCAATATATAATTTTAATACATTTAAACATTGTTATAGCGAGCTTCTAGTTATCAGTGTATTAAATTCGCTCTAAAAATCGTTAATTGCGTTGATCGAATTTATTATTAGTTAAGATAAAGAGCTATATACATGCTTCTGCATTCTGTATGTGTTGTATCCACATATGCCTAGACCACATTTTAATAGATACATTCATTTAGACACTAAATAAGGTTGAATTTTCCTTTATCCTAATACTTTTTTAAGTTTAGCTACTGTTGCACATGTAATGCAAATCCATTCTGTATTGGGAAATGCCCATTTTATAAACAATGTTACTAATTGACATTCATCAATATTGTATTTGAAAACAATTTTTAAGAATGCAATAATTAACCTTATTACTAGTACAGAAATTATATATATTTTTTTGACGTTTCAATCAGCATTTTAGGCGTGCAACTCATTCTTATTATTAACTTAGAAAATATGTAAATGTTTTAAATGTACGAATCAAACAATGACTATTTTGTCAAAAAAGACACTTGACTTTATCATCTATAATATTTAACCTGAAATGATAAACATTGACAAAACAAGTGGTAAACTTAAGACTTTTCTGTATTAAAACAAACAAATTAAGTTTTTTTCCCAGTGAAACAGACCAATAAAAGATGATAATATGAACGATATTAAAAATAAATAAAAGGGACAGACTGCTTTCGATCTGCTGGATGTTACACGCTAATTCAAACTAAATAGACATATATTTTCATTTAAATATATGGCAGTTATTTTTGTTTGTTCATTTTTTTTTTCATGAACGATTTTTTAGGTAGATACTTACCTCCCATATAATAGTTGTCGTCATCGTAGTTGTCATACATGTTGTACATGTTTCCATAGTGGCGAGGATAATAGTTGCTACCATAGTAGTTGCCTGGATACGCAGAAGCCACGGCGATGAACAACACAATAAACAGAATAGTCGACTTCATCATTGGTCGCTAGAGTACCTTAAAAAATAATAAAAATAAACTTTTAAGACCTAAAAATCAACAAATATCATTAATTATATTTAACTATGATTTGATATATTTATGTAAAGTTTGATATGATATTGTTGACATTGACATATGATATTTTATGTAAATGTATATATTTTACATAATTTTATGTCTCATAAGCTATACATGAATTGTTTATATGGATACTGTTTATAGGCCCTTTTGCCCTTGTTGTCATCGGGCGAATTTAAAACTGGGTGAATTACAATGTCTAAATATATTTCTCTTCAAACACAACTTTTCTGGGCAAGTTCAAGAGTAGGAGGAACTTTTTGCAAGTGCAGAAGTGCAAAAATTACATGGGGCGAAAATAACACTGTGTACAGTATATACAAGAGCTAATCGTACTGTTCTTACCCGGATATCCAAATCGTTTGATACGCTGTGTTGATAGACAAGGGAAGCAGTTAATATTGTCCTTTTTATACCTTAAATTATACTAATTAATCAAGTAGGATGACCTTATTTTATTCTGTTTACTTTTTATCTTTGACTTACATCGTAGTTTCAATGACATTTAATTGATATAGATTTGCTTCTATTTGTTATTTTGTTTTATCGCGCAAAATAGCTTTTTATTGAAGTGCTATTAAATAAACAAGCGCAATTTATCTGATTATACTTTTTACCCGGATGCTTTAATTTTCTGGACGCTGGCTTTATAGACAAGGAAAGCAGTTAATTTTGCTCGATGAAACGATTTTCTTTTTATACTCTAAAACATATTAATTAATCAAGGGGAATAACCTTACCTTATTCATACTTTTTTATCTTTTACTTACATCGTAATTTCAATGACATTTAATTGATATAGATTTGCTCCTATTTGTTATTTTGTTTTATTGCGCTTAATAGCTTTTTAATGAAGTGCTATCAAATAAACAAGCGCAATTTCATTAATCTGTTTGAATTTATTGTTTTTGATATATTTTCAAAATATGTTTTTAGTTATATATCTTGGAAATAATGTAAGTAAAATAAATTGCCAATGTTTTTATTTATCAATTACTTTTAGTTATAATTCTAGGATTCTTAATATGTCTACAGTTGCTATAAATTAACGTTTTTTGGGTGGAATGTGTGTTTATATAAACAGCTTGTTAAAGTAAATACAGATTAATTTGGAAAAGATTACCTTTAACAAGATATTAACGATATTTCTCTCTAATTTGAGAAAAAGATAAACCCTTTAGTCTAAGAGATATGAAATAGGAATACAAATAATAAGTGCAAAAATAAGCAGATAATTATGTAAAACTCATATAGTTTAAAAGATTAACAAGATGGTAGTTCCCTTTTGCCATTGATTTTTAAGGTGTGGCTTCAGTAGAAATGTATTTATACTACCCACAGTATTATGTTTATTGAATCATTTGTACCAAAATTAAACTTTAAATGATCCTAGTAAAAATCAAGTTAGCATAAACGACAAATGAGAGGTTTTATCCAGTGATAATTTTGGAGCGATATATCTGTGTATTTGTAATGTTGATACTTTGGTTTAACCTCAAGAAATATAAAACCATCAAAATATTTTTAGGAAAATATTATGAAATATTGACCCGTTGGTATTACTTTTAGCATAACCTTATTCTTAACATATACAAAAGAGAGGTAAATTCTAGTTGTTTGTATCCATAATAAGAGTTTTCATGTTTGTGGATTCGTTTTAAATGCATATAAATTATACATGTGTAATAAAGTTATCATTGCGAGTTCTCGTTCCTTCTCTCTCTCTCTCTCTCTCTCTCTCTCTCTCTCTTTCGCTCCCTCTCTTTTTATCGTTTTAAATTATACCAAATCATACTTTGGAAAAAAATTTATCTTTGATGAGTTCTCGTTCCTTCTCTCTGTCTCTCTCTCTGTCTCTCTGTCTCTCTCTCTCTCTCTCTCTCTGTCTGTCTCTCTCTCTCTCTCTCTCTCTCTCTCTCTCTCTCTCTCCAAAATCAAAGATGTCATGAAAACAAGTATTTTAGTATTAGTGCAATCTGACGTTTCTAAAAATCTATTGAGGTCTTAAATTTATAAAATGCTTGGGTCCTGTTACTCTTTTATGTTAAACTACAAATCATATGAAATGAATTACATGTAATGAAGTTATATAGATATTTAAGTTACATCTTAAAAAGTTTCGTCTTCAGTTATCCCGCTGTAGCGTCAAACCTTATCTTCAAATGTCTTATTCCTGGCACAAAAAGACAACGGATTGAGCAAAAAGACATTTTACATGTACCATGCACATGGATAGCACAGAGTCTTCAAAAATATGTAATGTGACGGAAATGTGAGTAAAAGATGATTTTTTTTCCCGATAGCTCTGCAATTTAGAGACATTTCCAGACCTTACAGTTACATGTAACATTCAGTTGACTGAATAGGAGAGCTTGACCCTGTGCTACTTTTTTTAACTTATTGAAGTTACGTTCGCGACGATGGGTTACATGTAAGAGGGAAAGTGTCATGCAAATTATTTTCTGTTTGATATAACAGTGAACTATCTATGTTATTAAATTTGCAAATGTTGTTCACTTACTGAAGAGCCAATTCAAGCGTTATTTATGAGTATTTAAAAAGGAAATTGCCATTGCATGGGCTTATGAGTTGTATAATTTTTATGTTTTTAGATAACAGTATTGTTCATAATCTGAATTCATGCCTCTTTCTCAAACGTATAAAACTGAACTAAATATAATTGAAAACAAAAACCTCACATAAATGTGAGTTAAGTTAGTACATGCTTCGCAAGCTTCACGAAGTTTGATTACATATCATACCAAAAGTAGCCGTAGATGATTTTGTTTTACATTTTCCATCCAACGATAAATTCAGATTTTTTTTTTATCTAGATAATGAGATATGTTTTTCAGTATTCGAGGATAACAAAACAAAACAAATCTAAAAGAAAAAAGAAATAAAATAAAAATTAATTAAAAATGTCTCTAATATGTTAATCTGAAGACCAACCAAATGATATAACATTACCATTGTCATTTCATTGCCAGACGGACAATGTATTTCTCAATCCATGAAAGACAGTCATTCTGTAATAACCAGTGCATATTTCGAACATGCCGGTCTTCGTTTTATTGTAACCGTTTCTCGTTTAATATATGCCGTTGTGCCTTTGACAGTTACCTCTATGTTTTCTTTTCTAATATAATTGATACATAAATACATGGTTTGGATTTGTTTATGACCTTAACAGTTGTTACTGGAAAACTGTGTAGATACAATAGTTAGAATGATACCATTGTTTTATTTTTCCTTAATGATATGAAGTCTCAGGTGATAAATTCCACAGTAGGCATTGAATTACAAACAAATACGAAATGATTATTTTATTTAGAGATGAGAGGTAGAAATGAAAATAGAAATCATCTAATAAATTTAAGAAATGCGCATAATTGTGAACTTCTACCCTTAAGTTAGCTAAAATTTAAGTTGACAGAAATTAATGAAAAATTAACTGAATTGCATGGGTTTGCATTTCAGTAACAATTTAAGGTCTTTTAGCTAATTCTCTGTTGACAGTATGTATAGTGTTAATTTTTAAAATTTCAGCAGAATAAATCAAAAGTTTGATATAAAATGATCTAAACAGAGGCTAAGGGGGTATTCTTTCTTCTTCTTTCTTTTTTTTTACTTTTTAATACTAAGTGTTGCAATAAAAATGTTTATAAACGTTAAAGGTACATTACACATTGATGAGTTTTTAAGATACATTTCTAATTCCAGTAAACGTATTTTTTTTAAGGAGCTTTAAAAAGTTTTATAATGCCCCTGACCAAAATAACTTTTTTTTGTTTGATAATGCTTTTCACCAAGTTGCAGTTTTTGGTAATAAGTACACATTCAATAAATATTAGAAAAATGAATCAGTTTATTCGAACGAGAACAGAAATTCATTTCGTTGAATCATGCTTGCTTCTGCAAAGAAAAAAAAATAAGTTAATTTCAATAACAAGTCAAATAATCATAGACATGCAACACAATATTTAATCCAGACATATAAATACTACAAGCAATTCGAAACGTTAGTAATTTAAAAGATGGAAACTTTTATCAGATTAGATAAATTTAAATATAGAAAATAACAATTAAAGAAAAAAAATAATAAATCAACAGGTATTGCGCTTTCAAAATTTATTATATATTATTGTTTAAAAACGCTAACATATTTCTATATGTAAAACAATAAATATACCTGTTTCTACTTTCAGTAATTATAATGGTTATAACGTCCACTGAGGTATGATCCTGGATAGTATCCTTCCATACTACCGTATCCAAAGCTTCTATAATAAGGACTTCTGTAGGAGTTGTACCCACCCATGCCTATAACAGAAACAATTTCAACAACATACGTAAACACCTTAATCTACATCATCGCTTTTTTTTTAAATAATAAAATTATTCATTGCATACCATACATGTAATTTCACATACTTCCTGATTTCAAATTATACCTCACGATAAAATAATAATTATCTATATAGCAACCCAAACAGTTCGGATGGTGCTACATGAATTGAATTGAACATATTTTATTGTATATATATAAGATACACATACAAATGGTTCGGACACAAGTTCTGACAATTTACTAGGTCTTTACAATAATGGTGCTACATGTTGAAATACACGTGAGTTATCTATAGTCATCAGGTGATCATGCAAAAATTGTGTAATTTGCTACTCGATGCTATTGCACTTATATCCAAAACAGGAAAAAAATCCCCTAATTTAGTTAAAAGATTAAAATATTTTTTTCACAATTTGTATATTACCGCCTTAAAACCGCGCTAATTTTATTGAATGTTTTGTTAACATTCCCCTAATTAATGTTTGCTTATTTCAATGTTCAGTACATTTCTTACAATTTATTTGAATCACTGACCTCCCATGTAGTAATCATCGTCATAATAGTTGTTGTACATGTTTCCATAGTGACGGGGGTAGTATCTGTTGTGATAGTAACTGCCCATATAGCCCTGGACAGAGGCAACGGCAAGGAACAAAGCGATTGCAAGGATGACTGCCTTCATCTTTGGGATACCATGCAACGAGAACGACACATAATGTTAAGACATTTGGAAGCAATATCAAATTCACAGTATGTGTTAAATATGTGCTAAATTTTACTCAAATACGGCATTTAAAGAATTAATGGTATAAGTTGTTTTATTTAATCAATACGAGCAAAATCATTATGGATTCATGGCTCCAAATAGTCATCAGTTATTTTGTTTAGAATTAGAAAAGTAGAGATAAGTCATAAAAGAGCAGTGTATTTTTATTTCTTACCTTTGTTTTTAAGGTGGGGTACAATGTTCAGATGTGTATGGTGGTTGCTCAAACTAAGCAGCTGTATTTATATTGTAAAATTACTCCTTTGATGAATGATATTAATCCTGGACTATTCGTCTTTTTTTCTTTTAATCTTTGACCCAGCTCACGATTTTACTGGCGTTTAAAACAGTATTGATTATATCTAATGCTTTATATTGCTATCCAACGCAAAAGAATTGGTCTTTTACAATACTTTCTTCAGAAAAAAGCATAATTTAATTAATCTTGTTTGGTGTTGTGAAGTGATTAAGTTGTTTTCCGTACATGCGTTATGCGGCACACGTGATTTCAACTAATAAAGCTTGATTAATAACAAAATATATGCTCTAGCCTGGCTTCTTTGATGAATTTTACTTAGTAAGTTTGTAGATGTTTATGTTAGCTAAAATTGTTTTATTTTGATGTATGCATGTACGAATACAGCTGGTGGTCATACTATGAAGACACAGAATTTAACAACTCCGAAGAAATCTGTATTCTTACAGGGTTCTTTTTTGATTGGTGTAAGCCTGATAGATATTTGTTTGTTTAAATAACAACATCTTAATAACCTTTATTTCAGAACGTTTCACCGTAACTAGTAGTATACGTATGTATTAGGAAAAAACATGTTCAAACATAACCTTTTACATGTTTAGTTTATATTGTATCGTAGTCCGATGTGCCGATAGGTTTTTCTTATTTCCTTAATATATTTTTTAAAATGAAAATTAAATAAACTGTAAGCCCTTATACACCTATCAAACAAAACTATCGTTATGAAACATCATTGAAAAAAATATATCTTGAATTTCATTAACCAGTATTCACCTTTTATTCGCTAGATCTTGACTTGAATGAAGTCATCTTCATATTTTTTTAGTTTTCTGTTAGAATTGTGAAATTTTTTTGTTAACATTTTAAAATTATATTTAATTTGATAAATGCAGCTTAACGTTATTTTTCTTTTTTTAAAAAGAACATAATTGAATTTAAATGAACATTAATACATGTACTTAAAATTTGAAATATATTCTTCTAGGTTCAAGGATTTTTTTCAAGTTCTAAAGATAAGGTAAGCTGATACGGTAGGTATGCATTTGGATAACGAGTTATAATAGTTTTTCTTTTTTTTTTTCCTTTTTTTTTTTTGGAAATAGAAAACAACATCACAAGAAAATTTCTATATTTGATAACGAACATCAAAATGCATTATTCTCACGTTCAATACTTTTCAGAATACAATTGATTAGTCATTTTTCATTAAAGAATAATTCTATGTAGTTGCCCGATTACCTGATTTAATTTCGACAATTGCAAAAGTCAAAGAAATTGGTGTTTGCAAATGTCACAAGATAAAATACAACATGCCAATAAATCGGCGTTTCTTGCTTATTTTTATTTCTGTTCAAAACATTGTAAAATATAATAAGCAGGTAAGCTTTAATCAAAGGTTTAGTGACAACGCTCTGTGTGTGCACAATAGAATTATATATAAAAAAGTTTTATATATATATTTTTTTTTTAGTTTTTAATTTGTCCTTTTTTATCTGATCAAGTATATTAGATGTAAAGTCACTACCCGAGAATAAGTGGCCAACGTTCATGCTACGAACGTTTCCGACTCTACATGGCCAATGCATGCATCACGGTAATTTGATATACGATATATTGGCTGTATAATTTCATCTGGCATTGTCCTATATACACGCTTTTTTGTTTTGCGCAATCAAAAAGCGTGTTCCAAACAAATTTAACTTAATTGACCATAGATCAATTGAGCTTGTAGTAAACGTTGTAGATTACTTTGATCCATTTTCCATTGTCAATTACTGTCTTCATGTACTTATCATCATATATTTGAGAAGA
This sequence comes from Magallana hongkongensis, assembly GCA_016163765.1. NCBI lineage: Eukaryota > Metazoa > Mollusca > Bivalvia > Ostreida > Ostreidae > Magallana > Magallana hongkongensis. Next base: position 66,013,388 of record WFKH01011926.1, read on the forward strand.
GTGTATAGAGAGTATATGTCATATCATTGATGGAATGGAGTTATTTTAAAACGGGGTCGATCTACTAAAATGAAAATTCATTAAATTAGATGCAGCAAAGTTAATTTATCAAGTTTTTTTTAATTATTCCCCAGAGATCCTAGACGTGCTACATTTTTAATTTTTTGCAAATGAATCAAAATAAAATATGGCATATTGGTATAGATTGACCATTAGAGGGTTTTTGGGGGGTTTTGTTTACTAAATCAAATTAAATATTCACCAGTGAGGTTGAAACATAATTTTATAAACGCTAAAAATAAACTATAAATTGATAACGTTTTTATGATGAAATCCTCTATATTGGTGTCAGATTAAAAGCATTGTTCTGTATATTTTTGTCATATCAACATAGCCCACAGGATGAAGCTCTGCCATTCAGTCAAATGAAACGTAACTGAAAGGACTTTAAAGGTGACTCAATGGCATAACCATGTCACTGAGTCACATTTTAGTTATCTTGCAGTCACCTTTCATGTGACTAAATAGCAGAGCTTCATCCTCTGGCCTGTGGTGAGCCCCTGCTATTTTACCTTTAGTATCAATGTAAATATCCCTCACTGAACTTCAGTTCACTAGACCTTTAACCCCCAGTTCGTGAAATATCAATTTTGACGCGGTAGTCCAGAAAAAAGGAAGCATTCCTTACTGTTCTTGTATTTATTACCATCTATTCCAGTTTGTATCAACCTAGTCTATTATACATTACTGATCATGCGGTTACGGTTCGTGTTTTTTTTTGAGATGAAATTCATATTTTTGATATTGTATCGTTATTTAATATGTGTTCTAAAACACCTAGCCGTGGTATTCTTTTCAGTTTTAAACATATGTGATACGCTTTAAGTAATGTTTTTATATAGAGACACGTGTTTGAGTGTAATTAAAGTTTGGTGTACTATAATGGTCATTTCTGTTTGTCCTATAAGCACTAAGATGCATCATTGTACATGTATAATTTGCGGGTATATTAGAGTATAAGCTTTTACAGTAGGTCTAAGACTCTGTTTATTTGTAATAAAAGTATGGTGTGTATGCTTAGAAGTATGTCTTATCTTAGACTGTAAGTATTAGAAAAGTATGGTGTGCATTTGTCGAAAGCCACAGTTGCTTATTACTATTTATTTGAATATATTAGGTCCTATACGGTGCATCCAGCCACACAGGCATTCGAGCCAAACAGCCATACGGGTATTCCAGCCATACGAGTATCTGTGTATCCAGCCATATGAGTACCTGGGCACCAAGCCACTGTAGTATCCGGGCATATGGTATCAAGCCTCACGACCATGGGTTGTGTTGAATGAGGTCTCCACCCTGTGTGCCTCGTATCTCTAATTCGGCTGGACATGGCACAGAATTTAATTGCTTTCTTTTATTAAATGTGAACTCAATTAAGTATGTGAAAATTCAACTAAAGAAACTCATCAAGTTGGAAATTTTCACCAAAAAAATGTTTATACGTTCGATAATCTGCGAGAGATGGCATTTTTTTTTTGCCATTGGCATAACTTTTGATCTATGTAGATTTCTCGCGAACTCACAATAGCTATCTTAAAAATACAAAATTATTTTCTGGTTATGTCGGTAAATTATAAATTTGATCGCATCTATTCAAGTTAACTTATCATGGTTGTTTGTGATAGCTATCACAGCCTGGCGAAATAGAAATCTGATATCTTTAAAAACGCTGCTAAGACCAATACTGCCATCAACGTAACGTTTGATAGCGATAGCTTTCCACCAATGAAAATAAATGATAAACACTGTAATTATATATTAAGGATTTGGTCTTATTAAACATTTTAACTGAACATATGTTGTGATATCATCTATTTTAAGAAAAAAATGAATAAAAAACCACAATTGAATAAAAAGATTCTAAAACTGCAGATATTTATGGGGAATTAAATGTAGTATAAAGCCCATGGTTACAGGTGTCTTTGATGCATACCCATTAATATCTAGTTTTTAGTCAAATTAATTTTATTGATTTGACCAAGGACCTGGGTAGAAATGTGGTATTTTGCATTAGCTTACATAAATGAATCTTCTTTAAATATAAAATTACATTGTTAATATTCCTTAAAATTTCTTTACATTACATGCGATATTACATGGGATATCTTTGTGGCGCACTATTAAAGTGCAAAACAAAAGTTCCTAAACCACTCATTTTATTGGTAAAGATTATCGTTACCAAACCTTTTTGTGAATGGCAGCATCGGTCAGAGCAACTATGTTTAATCGAGATACTAGTTAGATACCTTATGTAGTAAAGAACGTATGATAACTTATCTTGAATAGAAAAGGTAAATGTGGGATTTGCCGATTTAAGATGAACGTTATCCTGACTTGTTAAGATAACTATCTTTACTAGAGAATATAATAATATTGACCAAAAGATGGCAGAAATATACAACCATACTCCTCACTTCATTAAAAAAACCTTTAAAAATATCTTTGCATTCCCTAGTTGTTTTCTTTGAGAGAGAGCGGTCTAAGTTTTGGAACTTGTGCCCAATCCCAACTGTATTTATGTACAATAAAAATATGCTCAAATCAAATTAGTTGTTTTATAAATAAAAAAAATAAAAAAAATAAATCGAAATTAAATAAAAACACAGACAAACTTAACAATTATGATACATTTGCTGCAATTTTAAAATCAAGTGAACAATTATTTACAATTATTTTAAAGTCTCATTGTTTTATTATTTTGTCGTATAAGGTAAATAAGTAAAAAAAAATAAACATCAGAAAAACGAATTTTTATTTGAATCATAACAAATTTTTATTTTGCTGAACCACATTTCTTGCTGAAAAGAGAAAAAAATAAACAAATATAGGATATTTCTGAATTACAAAGTGAAAATCAATCATCAACATACATATTCTAAATACATACATCAAATACAGGGAACATTGGCATGGTTTATAAATTGAAAGTTGATTTTTTTAAACAAATGTAATAATAAATTTGAAAAAAAAATGATTGTTGCTCGTCACATATCCCTATTGTTTTAAATGTTAAAGCTTGTAACAAAAATCTACTACACCTTTTTTTTAAATTTCAGTAAACCCGTTGTTTTTAATAATTAAAACTTGAAAGAAAATCTACACCTGTTTCTAATTTTAGTAGCGGTAATTGTTATATCGCCCACTGAGGTATGACCCTGGATAGTATCCTCCCATACTGCCATATCCGAAGTTGCTGTAGTAAGGACTTCTGTAGGAGTTGTATCCACCCATGCCTAGAACAAAATCAATGTACAGACACAATTCAAAAACGTCAATTTACGAGTATGTCACCGCTTAATTACATGATAGAAAATTGCTGATGAAACATTAAATAAAAAGTAAGTATCTACACGTAATCGCCAATTAGAATATTCTTTAAAATGAAAATGCATTCATTTAATAGCAACCTAAAACATCTGATCGTTTTGACAAATGTAGAGGTTTTTTACACAAAGAAATATAAACATACACAGATGTGTTAATAAGCCGTATACAACTTCAGTTTCATGTGATTCTAAAAGCATTTCGTTGAAAACATTTTTGCGAAATCATTCGTTAAAAAAAGGTAATGATACCAATTCTGGTCACAATAAATACAACATTTTTTTCACATTTTTATAAAAAACAAGTCTGAATAAGACAATAATTTGGTACATGTAATATGCTTCTTTAATAATCCCACGAGATACTCCTTCTCAATGTTTAAAATGTATTTCTGAAGTTATTAACTTTCCCACGCGTTAATGTTTGATTTTGAAACACTGACCTCCCATGTAGTAATCATCGTCATAATAGTTGTTGTACATGTTTCCATAGTGACGGGGGTAGTATCTGTTGTGATAGTAACTGCCAATATAGCCCTGGACAGAGGCAACGGCAAAGCACAAAACGATAGCAAGGATGACTGCTTTCATCTTTGGGATACCTTTCAATGAGAGCGACACATAATGTTAAGATATTTAAAAGCAATACCAAAGTTCACGGTATGCGTTAAATATCTGTTTATTTAATTTCTCAGATACATTATCAAAAGAGATATGGTATTAAAAACAATACAAAAATGCTTACGCATATCAATATTGCGTTTTTGTTGCTCTAAATATTCGCCTGTTTTTGGAAAGGAGAGTAAGAGAACAGTTTTCAATGGCAAATATTACCAGTTCTTACCTTAATGTTGAAGCCGGGGTACGGTGGTCAGATAGGAGCTGAGAGTTGTGAATGGTGGACGCACTAACTATGCTTTATTTATATGTAAAACGTCTCTTTTGATGGATGATATTAACCTTGGCTTATTCGTCTTTTTTTCTTTTAATCTTGATTGTATCCAATGCTTTATACTGCTGAACAACGCAAAAATGTTGGGTTTTACAACACTTTCTTTGGAAAACAGGTGTAAATTGATTCGTACATTAATTCATCAAGTTTGGTTTTATAAAAGTACTTAGTTCGTCTACGTAAAATGTTTTTGCTGTACACGTGATTTTATAAAATAAAACTAAATTAATGATAATTACGTATATGATTGTTTTTTATATCTATTTAATTAAATTTACGTAGTTCGTAGATGTCTTTCAGTTTTAAAATGATATTTTTTTTCATGTATACGAAGGCACTTTTGAGGCGTAATTATTATAGACTTCTGAAGAAATCAGTTATCGTGCAATTTCTTTTTAAAATGTCCACTGGTAAGTCTTTGAAATAGTTGTTTCTTTATTTTTTTGTTTTAAAACATCTCAGTATATCAGTATATCTTTTTGATCAGAAAGAATATTTCAAATAATAGCAATATAAATATAATATATTGTACATTTTTACCTTTTTTTTAATTTATGTACTAATTTTTAAGTTGCAAAAAAGGATAAAACTGGAGGTAATCTTATCAATCTACATAAGTAATTAACAAACATAATTCTATAAGAACTTCATATTTGTGCAGGATGACACAAATGTTAAGTCGCTTCAGTCATAGCCACTATATATATATATATATATATATATATTCCAAACAAATAATGAGGAAAAAAAAATGACTGTCAGAAGTAGTATATTGAAATATTATCAAAAGATTTTTTATACGAATGTAACCGGTAAAATTGATGTACGTTAAAACGTTAAATACAGTTAAATACAGACTAACGTAAGTATATATGAGTAACATACAAAATTAACATACTCAATCAGGATAAATATCAAACCCAATCAAAAGGTTTTGACACACATACGTAAATTATCAGGATATTATTTATACATGTACAATCTATTGAAGTTAATTTACACAGCTGTTTACCCTTGTAAGTGACATACTCTTTGACCAACAATTAGCATAGGAAATAATTATCATATTCAATTTTTTTTTTTACAGAATGTTATTTGATTAAATTTGAGTTTAACATAAAAAAGTAATTTTTTAGCTATCTCTTTAATGCAGATTCACGTAGATTCTTCATTTTCTTAGCTTTATCTTTTACATACTGTACAGGCAACGCGCACCCCCGCGGTCCAAATTGCAACGCGGCTTAAGACAGGAGTCTCAGGTAAAACCGCGTATTCCCGCGGTAGGGTCGTTCAGCAAGTCTTGACGATTACTTTCAGGTGTAAAAAGTATATATCGGTCTGAAAAGCAAGTTATCTCCCTCGACTAAAAACTAATTGACAGCTTCACTTAACTGTACATCAAATTATTGATGGAACTATCTTATATAACATGATATATTTCTTTTGAATGGTTAAATTTATAGCGTGTGCTTTAAATCATTCAGCAATGATATTTCATTCAGTTATTTGACGATGTATTTTTACAAACCATTAAAACTGACGTAGTGTACTCAAAAATTGATAAGTATGTTTGGCAGTCAGATTTTCATTTTTTTCTTCAATCATATTTAATATGAAGAAGTATTGAAACTTTTCTGTTTAATCTAATATGCAAACTGAATATTTGATTAATGAAATGCTCTTGCCGATATATTGTCCGTGCGATCGAGTTTCAACAAACATTCAGCCAGCTTGCAATCGTAATAGAAAACAGAAGGTACACATTAACATGTATTTTATTGATAATATTTGTAATGTGTATGTATTTAAAGTTCTTAATCTACTTGTTCATGGGCAAGGTTTTCTGTACAAGTGATATAATACGCAGTCTGGAAAACAGTGAGCTTATAACAGCTTATCATGTTAGACTATTTATGAAGCGGTGTATGGCAATTTGACGTCCTGAGGACATTTTTCGGGTTAACGTCAGAGTTATGTTGATAATATGAAAATACTTAGTGCTTTCCTTTTATTTTAACCTTATAATCTAGTTATATTACTACTGTCTTTAACTTGATCCTTTAAGGTGTTATTCCTTTCAAGAAATGGAAGGAGGTAATTATTTTGCATCACAAAACAACATTGGAAACTGTACAAGTTATGAAATGCATGTATATCGAATTAATTTTCAAAAAAAAAAATTCAAATGCAAACTATTTATGTACACATTTCCTTTTGTGTGTATATTAAGTATAAGTCGCGATCATTTTCTGTGTATAGTTATTAAATCTAGGGTAAAAAACGACATGCCCTGGGGGTTTTACACCTGTTCAAGACAAAAGAAAAATTTTAAATTGCATACGGCTTCTTCTTACCGTACAACACCACCCCTTTTCTATCTTACAGAGGAGGATTCTTGATTAATATGAGTATCGTCGATCTAAAGCGATCGATCGATCGATCGATCGATCGAGAGAGAGAGAGAGAGAGGTTTAGGCGTAATTTGACGTTTATCATTTGAAATATACTAATATTAAATATTCATAAAATAAGTAAAATAAGTATCCATACAAGAATAAGGTTACCCGCTCTTGTCATGCTGGGTATTGCTTTGCTCGAGCGGTCCGAATAATGTTATATAACAGCAACACTTGTGGATTGGTGGATGTTATCGATTGTAAACGGGGAGGTACATCTTAAACACGTTAACAGTTTAAGAACGCAGTAACATGAAAAAATTATGTATTGTTACTGTTACTAAAATTGTTTGATGTACGGGTAGAATTCCTGATGACCACTCGTTACAAGGACTATCCACCTGTCTCTTACCTGTGTATTATGTGCGTTCAAGCGTAGAGTGGTTTCCTGTCAGTGCGTTGGTTTCTCACCTTTGCGTAAAATGATTCAGACTAAAGTCAAATACAATTTACTTTGATTTCATAAAAACGCTGAAAGTGTGTGTGTGTGGGGGGGGGGGGGGGGGGGCACTATTGTTCACGTTATTCGCCACTGGTACTACATGTGTGTTAAATGTAGTAGCTTCCTATTCAGCACACGTAAAATGATATGAATAGCATTTAGTATTTTTAGGGTAAAGTAAAATTTTCATATTATGACGTTGATCCTATGGAAAACGTTCACCGTGTAGCATGTGCTTGCCACGGACTAGGTTAATTGTCTTGAGCATCGAGAGACTGTGACGAAAAACATGCTACAAATTGATATGGATTGAAAACATCTTTAGATTCGGGGATGTTTAAAATCATAAGAAATTGAAAAAAAAATATTTTATAGTTCTTACTCTCACCTACATGTAGATTATATTAAGGTATTTAATGTATAACGACCGCATTTTGTACCTGAAAAATGAATGGCCCATTATTCTTAACCGTGATATTATTTTGAAATTGTTATCAAATTAAAAAAACTCTACCAAAGGAATTTTTATTTTTGTATTTCCATTTTCTATTAGAAACAGAATACAAAGAAATGCGCATAAAATTAAATGAAATAGAAAGCAAACAAACTGAATTATCCAAAACCATATATTGCCTGAAGAAAAAACCCATCGTTTTGATTATACGTCTACCGCATCTTTAAAATTAAGTGTTCATTTTCTACACTGCATGTAAAGTCTCGTTGTTTCCTAATATCGTGTCACATTTGGTAAAAAAGAAAAAAAGACATTCAAATGAATATCAGAAAAATGAATCTGTTTATTTGAATCATAACAAACATTCATTTTGATGAACAATGTTCATGGAATTTTTTCTGTAACGAGAAAAAAAAGAATTAAAAAACATAACAAATCTTAATTACATCGAGGAACAACATTAAAATAATATCCTTAATTGATACATTAAATGCAGGGGAAAAAAGGGGAATGATAAATACATTGAAGGTGAAGATTTCTTTATTAATAAATGAGATAATTATTTTTAGTAATTAAAAAGGGGGAAAAAAACAACAAAAACCAAATGTTGTTGTACGTTAGTAAACCCCGGTGTTTTTAATGATGAAAACTTTAAAGAAAATGTACACCTGTTCCTAATTTTAGTAGCGGTAATTGTTATAACGTCCACTTAGGTATGATCCTGGATAGTATCCTCCCATACTACCGTATCCGAAGTTGCTGTAGTAAGGACTTCTGTAGGAGTTGTATCCACTCATGCCTAGAACAAGATAAATTTCAACAATGTACCGACACAACTCAGAAACGTCGAATTACGAATATGTCACCGCTTTTTAAATGATAAAAATTTGCTGACAAAACGTGAAATAAAAAGTAAGTATCTACTCATATTTGCCAATTTCATTTTATTGTCCTCATTCAAAATGCATTCATTTTTTTGCAATTCCCAAAAATTGTTTGTTCTACTCAAAGAACCATAAACATACGCAGATGTGTTAAGGAAACGTATACAACTTCAGTTTTATGTAATTCCAATAGCATATCGTTGAAAACATTTTTTAAAACATACTTTAAATATTGAAAAGGACTTTTTCTTTAAATTTCAATATAACAGTCTGAACAATATTTCGGCAATATGCTTCTTTAACAGCCCCGCAAATATGCTCCTTTTTAATGTTTAAAATGTTTTTTTTAAGTTTGTTAGCCCCCCCCCCCCCCCCCATTGTGTTAATGTTTGATTTTATTCATTTTACAGTATATCTTTGACTACATGTATCTACACATACTTGTTGTTCTATATTATTTCTCACAATAAAACTGCAATAATCTATAAAGCAACAAAAAAAAGAAAAAAAAAAAACATAGA